>CM046875.1:700333803-700933803 GCA_025667525.1 Glebionis coronaria | reverse complement strand
TGGGAAGATAAATCCCTCGACGCTTTTATGGAGCGCTTCAAAAACGAGATCCGTCATGTCAAAGGATCCCTCAAGATCATGCGGATCTCCGGCTCCATGCACAGAGTCAACGATCTAGAGCTGACACAGTGTTTGAATGACAGAGTCCCCAGAACTATGGACGAGATGATAGAAAGGACTAGAGACTTCATCCGCGGAGAAACGACAGTTGCAACCAAGAAAAAGTAGCACTCAAACTATAAGGCTCAAGATTAGCCCAAGAGGGAATGAAAATACCGAAAACCCAACTACCGTAGCCAACAAAAAGTGGGAGCGGACCTAGTAAGTTCACCCCTATAATACCCGTGAAAGTGTCGTATGATGCTAAGTTATTGTCTCAAGAGCTGTTCAGTATGAGCATCTCTCTTAAGTTGTGGCTCACTTGTGGATGTGATATCCCGAGCCCAACGTCATTTATTTAATCCTATTTTATGAATATTTTTGAAATTTTTAAGAAATTTCGTTTGTTATATATTTGACGGTTTAAGTTGAAACCAACGTTTAAGATCGTAATCTTGACGGTTGACGATTTAAGAAAGACGACGACGACTACGACACCGACGGATGCCCAAAATTTATCTTTTACTATCGATTGATCGATATTTGAGTTTTCTAGATTTTATTTTTATTACGTGTTAAGTCGAGTCGGAACCATGTGTATATTCGTTTTGTGTGCGTTATAACCTTTGGAAAGTAATTTTCACAAATCCCGACATCCCGTAAATTTTCAAAACCAACTACTAGTCATTTCCCGCTACTAAAATGTGTCATTTACGAAAGAGGCCAAAAGATAGTTATGTTTTCAAGATTGGTCCTCCCATTCTTACAAAAGGGAACCAAACACACACACTAACCATTTTCATCATTCAAAAAAATGAAAAATCACTTTCCCCTCTCTCCTTGAAGCCGACGGCCACCACCACCCAAAACCACCACCACAAAACTTTTTCCATCATGTTTTCGTTAAATCCAAGCTTAGACCACATCTCAATTAACCATTGTAAGTGTTCTTACACCATTTAATCCAACATGCATTAACAAAAAATTTCAAGAATCAAAGATTTTTTAAAACGTGTTTTGATGTAATTAAACTAGTGAGATGTCTAATTAGTGATTAGATAATGATAATTAATTCATAAAACAAGATGGGTTTTATGTTGTTGGTGTTCCACAGCCCCAAAAACCCACGAATTTATGGGGGTTTTTGGGTGTTCATGGTGTTTGATGAAATGTGTCATGGGTTGTGTTTATAAAGTTGTTTTTGATGTTTTTGAATGGGTTAAACACATTGCATGTATGATTTAGGATTGGGTTTTGGTTAGGGTTTGAAGTTCTTGGTAGAGTAGGCTGTTTAGGATGATTGGGTATGATCATAAGTGGTTAGAATAGGTCTAGGTAATGTTAGAATTGATTGGAAACAAGTGTTAGATTGATTTTGAAAGAGGAAAATTTAGGCAGATTGTTCAAGCTTGTTTTTCGTGGGTTTAACTTTGTAAACAGGTCATAAACATAGGAGGTAGTTGTAGAGGGTTGTCTTAGCTTCGTTTTGGTATAAGGTAGAGCTTACGACTCCAAACGAGTCAAAAGTTATGCTATTTTAAAAATACGTGTACCGGGAGATGAGAACCAACACAATCCGAATTTGTGTTTGGTTTTGGGTCAAATCCCGGGGACCATAGATAGAGTTTGGTAAATGATTGAAAGTTAATTTTTGGTTTCAAACCTGCACTTGTGAGTCTATTTTTAGACTTAGGTGTTGTATTTATCAATGGTGTATTTTAAATAGGTCAAACAAGTCCAACATAGTCAAAGTGCAAAATCAGTCCTAAATGTGTACGTCTAGTAATGTGATGTGTAACGAGTCATAGAAGTGAAAACTTTTCATGGGATTAAATATGGGTTTTATACAGGTCATGAGGTATTTTTGTGAATTTTCTTGTAATTTATAAAAGTGCTTAAGTCATAGAAAACAGCCCGTACTTTTGGTAAGTACATGAAAATTTATAAAATGAGAATCACTTTAAATACGTAGATAAATGATATAAGTCTAGTAACAACTACTTGTTTGATTTTGGCGTGAGTTTTCATAAGCATTGAGTATCTTTGCATATGCGTGTGCTTAGTACAATAATGTACACGGAGTATTGATTTGGTTTACGTACCTTGATTTTTAGGTCAAGTGTTTGATTTTCCCGGGCATCCACGTCGTCGGTGACATTTCTCGTTACGTCTTCGCTAGAACCACTATTACAACGCCAGGTAAGTCTATAGCCTCGCTCTTTACTTATTTCAAACGTTTTTACCCGCGCGGGGGATGCATGCTATTTAAATGAAAAGAACATAAGTCATGAATGATTGTTGGACCCAGATGTTGCCTTGAATTATGTTGAGTACCTAGTTGTAAAAGTCCCTAAAGTCGTGAACTATTAACTATTGTCTTGCCCTTGTGTGGGTTAGAGATAGCCGCTTATACAATTGATAGTACTATGGGGTTGACGACCCTATCCGAGACGAGAGCTAGGACGTTGAGTACCCTCTGCGGACGGATAACTTGTGATAAGAAATAAGGTATAATTACAACTAATGCCTTTAGAAGGGGCACTAGTTTCATTTAAATCACGCCGGTAAATGTACGTGGTGATTGAGTTAACGGATTAGTGTCACGAGCTTAAACACAATTATTAGCTATTGATAAAGATAATATCCTTGAATAATAGATTGTGAGTACCACAATGCTATTGAATGGTCATGATTGGTTTTAATACTTATGTTCAACTTATGATTTGATAAACCTATAGATTCGCTCAACCTTTGTGTTGACGATTTTAAGCATGTGTTTCAGGTAACCAAGATTGATAGCAGCAGAGCATGCGAGGATGGAAGTTGTTGTGGCTTGGCGGTCTACTCTGTTTTTCCTCCCTTTTAGCACTTAAAAGTTTTATATTATGTCATGTGAACGAAAATGTACTTTTGGGTCGAGATTCACTGGGGACCTAAACGCAACTTTGTTTTGTATTATTTTTGGGATTTGGAAAATAGTAGACTTTGTTGTTTTAAACAATCTTTAATTTATGTTAAATTTCTACGTCTCTTTGAGTCGTTCGAAATAGCTTGTGTGTGATGATAACTGCTTAACACCCAAATGTTGTAGTTCCGCTGCGCATAGCATTTCGTGGGGGTGTTATAGATTGGTAATCAGAGCCATGAGTTATAGAGAACTAGGTCATTTTGAAAAATCCTAAACTATAACTTTTGGTGTCGTAAGAAATTGTCCAAGCACACAATTATCCTGCATGGCTCCGGTAAGATTTCTTTAGCATTACTTTATATTTTAGATGTATCCCCCAAACTAACATGTATTCCCTAGTATTTAGTAAGTAAATACTATGATATATATTGAGATATATTGTTGTGTACGTTGAGTACTTATCATCGTAATTTGTAAATTCTTGTAAGATTATCTTATATGTTGCATGTAATTGGCATACGGGCTACATTGCATTACATGGCAACATTGCGTTGTAATCCTACGTGTATGTAGGAATGATTGTATTTATAGGTATGTATATACTATGGTATTTAAAGGAATTGCACGCGAAGCAATGGTCCTCGTGTGATTATCGTACATTTTACAATGCGGCTTTGTTGAGAATTCAACCTCACCGCTAATTATCAATCTTGATAATTAATATATTGATCGAATAACCGAGTGTGAACCTCATTTGATACTCTAGGTACGTAAATAATTCTTCGTAACATATTGTATATTGACTAGATTGATTTCGATTGTCGTTATCGCACCGTGATGTGCCATTCTTGGACATCTTCTTTTGAAACGTAATTTACTTACATATTATTTTATTTCCTTTATTCCTTATGGGTTTGATACATTGGTTGGCGTAACTATAACATAGCCGAAGTATAATCAACGATGCGTACATCGTAGCGGCGAATCATGTGTGTATATTATGAAACGTGGTTGAGGCGTATCGCCATTTAATCGTTTTTATCATCCTACTTGAATTTAAAAATGTGTTTTAAAATAGACTAGCGTTGTGATAAATCGCGATAACTTGAAATTTGGTTGGTTTGTTTTAAATTTTTGGTGTACGATGTCGAGACTCATCTGAGGCCGATAACAACATTTAGTTGACATACGTATTCTCGCTTCGTTTATTTCATTTTGTTTTTGTTGTTTCATTATATTGAATTCGATATTATACATGACGAGGTCCTGCATTTGTGCGAGTTAAATAAAGCATTAAACTTTGTTGATCGGATGATTTAAACATAAAGTGTTTTACATATTAAATAAATGGTGAATGAAATTTTTGGATAAAAATGACCTATGATGTGTCTTGTAACCAGTAAAATATGTGTAGAGAATAAACGGACAAAGTGAAATTATTTTTCCTTCAACCTTGGTTGGTATATCATAATAAGTAATTTACATTACTCGTAAAAATCCTTGTTTCCATATATTAATAATTTGACACTAGAAGCTTGTGATGGGTTTGTTAAGAATTTGTTTGATTTAATTTGAGAAAGGAGTTATTAATAAAATTTACGATATGACTGTTGAGTATATGTAACTTTGGATTGAATACGGATTATTTTTAGGTCATTAGAGTAAACTGTTGACGTATTTTGTAATGTAAAACATGAGTAGAAAATGTGGACATGTGTTTTGGAGCTAGAGATTTTGTAAAAATTTGGTTTCATTTCAAACATAAGGTCAAGTTATAATTATGAATGCGTTGGTATAAACTGGAACTCGTAACTTGTTGTAGTTAATAAATTGGGATAAAATCGGAATATACACTTTAAGTGAGAAATTATAATGCTTGAAATAAATTTTTAAATATTGATGGAACGTCATTTGAAATCATTAGTTTGTTTAACTGTCGTTATAGAGAATTACTATGCATAATTCGATGATGCTTGTTTAAAATCGTTTGAAAAAACTTTCGTTTTATTCCGCTACGAGATGTGTTAATTTAAAAAAAGAAAAAAAATCGTTTGATAATGGGCTAATGATTAAAAGTTGAATTTTATATATCTTTGAATTATTGAAATAAGCATCTGAATTATTTATTATTTTATTATTATTATCGAGATTCAAGTATCGACTAAAATCAGTAATTTATCCGAAATAATACTACGTGAAAATTCTTTAGCATTTGAGTCGAATCGCGTGAATATGATTTAACAAATCAGTTTTAAGGAAGACATGTGTATAATAAAAAGTCAAAGTTAATTTTAAGAGTTAATTGGACTAGTTTGAATTGTGTGGGATAAGTGTATATACGTGATGAGATAAGTCGTAATAAAAATAATGAGAAACTTTGAAAATTCTTACTATGTACGTTTATGGTACTTAAGATATGAACATTAATGATATTTTCACACAAGTATTGAGACTTTCAAACTTAATGATTTTATCGATTATGATAACCGAGTCACCGTATTTACTAATGTTAGTAATTTTCTCTTGAGATTGTTATTTTCCCAGAAATAAAAACCTTGTAAGTGGAAAAATGAAAAGTATAAATTCTTTAATGGTGTAACCCAAATTAAAATTTTGCAAATATTCGGTTTTACAAGGTACATGGTAACACTAATTAGCAAATGAAAATGGAGCACCCAACACATGCATACTTGTATTATTTTCTTAAGGCGTAATATTTTGAGTCATGATGATTCGATCGTACAACATCACTTCTTTGATTTTGCAAGTCTATATCTAAATTTGAGTAGTCATGTGATTGTTTATTTTAATATTGCCTATGGTATGAACCCCTTTATTATTATATCTATTTTTGGATTGCTACTTCGCTAGTACTTTATAATGAGGGTATCTCACCCGGTGTATTTTTGTCATGTTCATGGACGCCGTAACTTTTCTTCTTTCGGTTAATGAAACCTAAAATTCTGCATTTACTTGAATGATGCTATAAATCTTCATTAAATTGGTTATTTATTTATAATGGAACAAAAGCGAGGAGGCGAAGCCGCTTTACCAAATTGTAGAGGTGAAAGAACTCGATCTTCCTGGTGAAATTGTTTCTATTCGACCAAGTGATTATTGTCCTCTCTCCGTATACCCTTGGTGGAATGTGTGTGCAACTCGAGACGATGGGAATTATGATCGTTGTTTTATTTTTCACGCTTGTGTTGATATTCAATTTTTACTCCATGTATTCGTAGATCGCTGTTGTTATCCCAAGACTTTTGTCATATGTTTGAAGTATTTTCATTTCTAATGTAGTTATTTTCAGTTGGCAATTATATTGCTCGTTTACCTCGTTCGATCTCATTGATTCTTGAGTTTGTTACTTGTTGTGCTTGTAATGATCTTTAATCTTGAACCACCTTACCATTATTTGGTGAATAGTCTATTTTGAAATTATGTATGAGGGTGTGAAATGTTTCGTTTAACCAAATGTAAATGGTGTCGATTTATTTATTTAATTATCTATTTATTTTCCTCATAAAAAGGCAAAGTAATAGTATGTTTTCAAAATGGAAAAATAAAATAAAAATGTTTGATGTATTTTCTTGAAACGATGGTAATAATATTATCTCATAGCAAATGATTTGATTATTTTGAAGACTAGGTCGAAAACCTTCATAGTCGTGTTTGGTGTGTAATAGTAATGTTTGTGTCGTCACTCGATCCTCAATTATGCACAGCTTAGCTAACTATGCATAATTAGGGAAGAGTCCTATTTTGTTGGTTGTCGTTGTTTGGTCCTTAAGTATGCATGATCTAGCTAATTATGCATAGTTTAGGAAGCGCAATGTAGTTTCAAATCAATTGGTCATCTTTAAAACCGGTAGTGTTTTTGATAAATGTTTGGATGATAACATTTTAAAAATGGTGGATCCTTATACAAGTAATCGTATTCTCTTTGATTCCTAAAGAAAATTTTGAATTTTCTTGTATTCCTTGAAATCTCTTCTTTCATTTGGAGTTGACTTGGCAAGTCACCTTGACCGAGTAATTTTGGAAAATGTTTTATGTGTTGAATGTAACATGCGAATTTCATCGGAATCACGAGGGTGTTGATAAATTACCAAAGGGGCTCGCACATACACTGAGAAGAAATTTTAACGAAGGCAGAAGACTACCGAAGTAGAGGAAATCTGAGTTCGAGTAACTCTGAAGGAAATGGAGAAGACTTCTCCTACATCAATTGCATCGTACTTTAATTGTTTTCTTTTCTTGTTCTTTTGATATGTCAACGATACGCGATAAACTGTTGAAGTTTACCAACTGTGCAGCGGTAGTTGGAAGACAATTCCAATTGTCATCTTCGTTTATTCAAGTGAGGAATCCTCTTTTCTTGACTCAACCATCCTTGATTATCGATGGTTAAACGATGGATAAACATAGTTGATGTTTTTATGGTGAACCCTTGTCTTTTATGTGTTTATGTTGTATGTGATCTAGTCGAGTGATCGAAAGTTGTGAGAACTTAAGACGACATTGTCCAATGACGTCCGGTCATGGAGAACACGTGTCATATAATGTATTTCTAACTGTGAACGATGATACTTATTGAGATTTTGACCACGTTTGGGACGGAAGTAAGATGGTGTTCTTGTATTATATATATATATATATATATATATATATATATATATATATATATATATATATATATATATATATATATATATATATATATTTTGGGTATGGATCCGTGTGTGAGCACCCTGCGATGGCATATGTTTGTATTTTATTTCTTTTTGGATATGCATCCATAGCTAGCAAGCTCGTGAACCTCCTTTAACTTGCAATTTTCTTTTGACTGGACTCATCCGAGAATCATGTCAAATATTCTTATTTTATCATGGCTCGGCTGATTAGCAAGCATGAGTTAACTTGATTGAACTAATTATTTTGGCATGGTTTAGCTATGTTGCAAACATGTCGTAATGTGATTGAATGTGTTTCATAATGGCTTTTGTGTTTGATTGGATTGTGATGTCTTCGAGAGAGTTATGTATACGTCGAATGATTACCGTATCGATGAATTCGTTTTTGAAGAAATAGGTTTGTATGTACATAATATTGCGATTAAGGTGATTTTATATGACTAGTATTAATTACTTCGTCTTGTATATTCTGAACGTTTTCGATGGGGTTATGTGTGACCCGTGCGATTTTATTTTGTGAGTAATTGTTTTTATGAGATGATGCACTAAGTGAAAGGACGATTCGAACGTTGAAAGACGTGCTCCGAGCGTGTGTGATTGATTTTGATAGCTATTGAGACCGACCCTTGCCGTGGTGGTATCCTTGTACAACGACATTTACCATGGTAGCATTGAAGCTGCAGCCTTTGAGGAATTATGATGATAAAAATATAGATCACCGGTTGGATATAATGAAGTAGGAAAAAGTCAGTTGAATGGACTTGAAATGATTCGAGAGGCTACGGAAGAGATGGTGTAGATTAAGAATCACTTGCTAACCGCGAGAATCTGTGAGAAGAGACGTATCGATAACCGTAGGAAGAATTTGAGAAATTGAAGTGGAGATCACCGATTGAGATGTTAAGAGATTGAAGCAAGGTATAATACAAATTTTGAAGGTGTGGATGGAACCCGAGACGTGAACCGAAGTCCACATCGGAACGTGAAGACCTATTTGGGATGAAGTACCCTCATCTCTCTAGTAGTACAAAATGCGAGTATAAGAACCGGAGAGCGCCGAGACGTCGCTCCCTTAAGGAGGGGAGGATGTAATACCCGTGAAAGTGCCGTATGATGCTAAGTTATTGTCTCAAGAGCTGTTCAGTATGAGCATCTCTCTTAAGTTGTGGCTCACTTGTGGATGTGATATCCCGAGCCCAACGTCATTTTTTTAATCCTATTTTATGAATATTTTTGAAATTTTTAAGAATTTTCGTTTGTTAAATATTTGACGGTTTAAGTTGAAACCAACGTTTAAGATCGTAATCTTGACGGTTGACGATTTAAGAAAGACGACGACGACTACGACACCGACGGATGCCCAAAATTTATCTTTTACTATCGATTGATCGATATTTGAGGTTTCTAGATTTTATTTTTATTGCGTGTTAAGTCGAGTCGGAACCATGTGTATATTCGTTTTGTGTGCGTTATAACCTTTGGAAAGTAATTTTTACAAATCCCGACATCCCGTAAATTTTCAAAACCAACTACTAGTCATTTCCCGTTACTAAAGTGTGTCGTTTACGAAAGAGGCCAAAAGATAGTTATGTTTTCAAGATTGGTCCTCCCATTCTTACAAAAGGGAACCAAACACACACACTAACCATTTCCATCATTCAAAAAAATGAAAAATCTCTCTCCCCTCTCTCCTTGAAGCCGACGGCCACCACCACCCAAAACCACCACCACAAAACTTTTTCCATCATGTTTTCGTTAAATCCAAGCTTAGACCACATCTCAATTAACCATTGTAAGTGTTCTTACACCATTTAATCCAACATGCATTAACAAAAAATTTCAAGAATCAAAGATTTTTCAAAACGTGTTTTGATGTAATTAAACTAGTGGGGATGTCTAATTAGTGATTAGATAATGATAATTAATCCATAAAAAAAGATGGGTTTTATGTTGTTGGTGTTCCACAGCCCCAAAAACCCACGAATTTGTGGGGGTTTTTGGGTGTTCATGGTGTTTGATGAAATGTGTCATGGGTTGTGTTTATAAAGTTGTTTTTGGTGTTTTTGAATGGGTTAAACACATTGCATGTATGATTTAGGATTGGGTTTTGGTTAGGGTTTAAAGTTATTGGTAGAGTAGGCTGTTTAGGATGATTGGGTATGATCATAAGTGGTTAGAATAGGTCTAGGTAATGTTAGAATTGATTGGAAACAAGTGTTAGATTGATTTTGAAAGAAGAAAATTTAGGCAGATTGTTCAAGCTTGTTTTTCGTGGGTTTAACTTTGTAAACAGGTCGTAAACATAGGATGTAGTTGTAGAGCGTTGTCTTAGCTTAGTTTTGGTATAAGGTAGAGCTTACGACTCCAAACGAGTCAAAAGTTATGCTATTTTAAAAATACGTGTACCGGGAGATGAGAACCAACACAATCCGAATTTGTGTTTGGTTTTGGGTCAAATCCCGGGGACCATAGATAGAGTTTGGTAAATGATTGAAATTTAATTTTTGGTTTAAAACCTGCACTTGTGAGTCTATTTTTAGACTTAGGTGTTGTATTGGTCAGTGGTGTATTTTAAATAGGTCAAACAAGTCCAACATAGTCAAAGTGCAAAATCAGTCCTAAATGTGTACGTCTAGTAATGTGATGTGTAACGAGTCATAGAAGTGAAAACTTTTCATGGGATTAAATATGGGTTTTATACAGGTCATGAGGTATTTTTGTGAATTTTCTTGTAATTTATAAAAGTGCTTAAGTCATAGAAAACAGTCCGTACTTTTGGTAAGTACAGGGAAATTTATAAAATGAGAATCACTTTAAATACGTAGATAAATTATATAAGTCTAGTAACAACTACTTGTTTGATTTTGGCGTGAGTTTTCATAAGCATTGAGTATCTTTTCATATGCGTGTGTTTAGTACAACAATGTACACGGAGTATTGATTTGGTTTACGTACCTTAATTTTTAGGTCAAGTGTTTGATTTTCCCGGGCATCCACGTCGTCGGTGACATTTCTCGTTATGTCTTCGCTAGAACCACTACTACTACGCCAGGTGAGTCTATAGCCTCGCTCTTTACTTATTTCAAACATTTTTACCCGCGAGGGGGATGCATGCTATTTAAATGAAAAGAACATAAGTCATGAATGATTGTTGGACCCGAATGTTGCCTTGAATTGTGTTGAGTACCTAGTTGTAAAAGTCCCTAAAGTCGTGAACTATTAACTATTGTCTTGCCCTTGTGTGGGTTGGAGATAGCCGCTTATACAATTGATAGTACTATGGGGTTGACGACCCTATCCGAGACGAGAGCTAGGACGTTGAGTACCCTCTGCGGACGGATAACTTGTGATAAGAAATAAGGTATAATTACAACTAATGCCTTTAGAAGGGGCACTGGTTTCACTTAAATCATGCCGGTAAATGTACGCGGGTGATTGAGTTAACGGATTAGTGTCACGAGCTTAAACACAATTATTAGCTATTGCTAAAGATAATATACTTGAATAATAGATTGTGAGTACGACAATGCTATTGAATGGTCATGATTGGTTTTAATACTTATGTTCAACTTATGATTTGATAAACATATAGATTCACTCAACCTTTGTGTTGACGATTTTAAGCATGTGTTTCAGGTAACCAAGATTGATAGCAGCGGAGCATGCGAGGATGGAAGTTGTTGTGGCTTGGCGGTCTACTCTGTTTTTTTCCCCTTTTAGCACTTAAAAATTTTGTATTATGTCATGTGAACGAAAATGTACTTTTGGGTCGAGATTCAGTGGGGACCTAAACGCAACTCTGTTTTGTATTATTTTTGGGATTTGGAAAATAGTAGACTTTGTTGTTTTAAACAATCTTTAATTTATGTTTAAATTTCTACGTCTCTTTGAGTCGTTCGAAATAGCTTGTGTGTGATGATAACTGCTTAACACCCAAATGTTGTAGTTCCGCTGCGCATAGCATTTCGTGGGGGTGTTATAACCCCTTAATATGTGTATAGTTGAAGTTCGTTTTTCTCAGTTCTTAACATTGAAGGACTACCTTTGAGCATCAAAGGGAATGTGACTTCATCCAAGCCAACTGATTTGCACGAGGCAATTGACATGGCTCAGAGTCTGATGTACCAAGTGGTACAAGAGTTGGGAGAGAATACTGGGGATAAGAGGAAGTGGTCTGGCAACCACTACAACAACAATACCAACAACAGCAACAACACAAAAAACTACAACCAGAACAAGCGACAAGAAGTAGCAAGGGTGTTTACTGCTGGACAAGGTAATACTGGAAACTACGCTGGAAGACTTCCTTTCTGCGGGAAATGTGGCCGACACCACGAAGGAGCATGTCCCCCTACGTGCTACAATTGTGGGAAGGCCGGACATAAGGCAAAGGAATGTCGAGCACCACCTCGTCCTACTAACCAAAGAGGACCTGGAACACAAGGTGGCCAAGGAGCAAATGTCACTTGCTTTGGATGTGGAGAGAAAGGTCACTACAAGAACAAGTGCCCAAGCAGTGGGAAGCAAGGTCGTGGTAACCAGATTCGAGGCAACCAGAATCACAACCAAGGGAACCAGAAGCAGAATCAGGGTAACCGGGGAGGGAATAACCGAGCCACAACTAGTACTCCTGGAGGATTCACGACACCTAGCAAAGTGTATCATCTCTGTGCTGAAGCTGCAGTGCAAGATAACAATGTTGTGACTGGTATGTTTCTAGTCAATAACAACTATGCTTCAGTACTATTTGATTCTGGTGCGGATAGGAGTTTTGTGTCATCTGTATTTAGTGAACGCCTAAATGTTACCCCTACAGCGTTAGACGTTAAGTATAATGTAGAATTAGCCGATGGGAAGTCAGTAACCACCGACGTTATTCTGAAAGGATGTAGTGTAAGGTTACAAGGTCGTTCGTTCAGTATCGACTTACTCCCTATAGAATTGGGAAGTTTTGACGTCATCATTGGAATGGATTGGATGTCGAAGCATCACGCGGAAATTGTATGTCATGAGAAGTGCGTTCGTATTCCTTATGGAAACGATGTACTAATCATACAAGGCGAAAGAAGTGGAGTGAAGAATGGATCAAAACTGGAAGTCATCTCATGTATTAGGACCCAAAGATACATTGAGAAGGGATGTCCAGTATTCTTGGTTCAAATAACACAAAAGGAAGGAGAAGAAGATCACGAGAAGAAGGTGGAAGATGTACCGATCGTTAGAGACTTTCCGGACGTATTCCCAGAGGACTTACCAGGATTACCACCAGCACGGCAAGTGGAGTTTCACATCGAGCTTACACCAGGAGCCGCGCCTGTTGCTAGAGCCCCTTACCGCCTAGCACCGGCCGAGATGACAGAGTTAGCTGAACAGATAAGGGAACTTTTTGACAAAGGTTTCATTAGACCAAGTTCCTCACCTTGGGGAGCGCCGGTCTTATTTGTCAAAAAGAAAAATGGATCCTTTAGAATGTGTATCGATTACCGAGAATTGAATAAGCTAACGATAAAGAACCGTTACCCATTACCAAGAATTGACGATCTTTTTGACCAATTGCAAGGATCTAGCATATACTCGAAGATCGATTTAAGGTCAGGATATCATCAACTAAGGGTTAGAGAGGAAGACATTCATAAGACGGCTTTTAGAACCCGGTACAGACACTACGAGTTCCAAGTTATGCCTTTCGGTTTGACAAACGCGCCTGCGGTATTCATGGATCTCATGAACCGAGTTTGCAAACCATAATTGGACAAGTTTGTGATTGTATTTATCGATGATATTCTCATCTATTCTCGTAATGAAGAAGAACACAAGGAACATTTGAAGACCATACTAAAGCTGCTAAGGAAGGAGAAGTTATATGCAAAGTTTTCCAAATGTGAGTTTTGGATAAACACGGTGCAATTCCTTGGGCATGTAATCGACAGCAGTGGTATCCACGTTGATCCTGCTAAGATCGAGGCCGTGAAGGATTGGGCGACTCCAACAACACCCACGGAGATCCGCCAATTTTTAGGTCTTGCTGGTTACTATAGGAGATTCATTGAAGGTTTCTCCAAGATAGCTAAACCAATGACGGAGTTGACTCAAAAGGACAAGAAATTTGAGTGGAAAGAGGATCAAGATTTGGCATTTCAGACATTGAAGCAGATGTTGTGTGAAGCACCTATATTAGCCCTACCCGAGGGTAATGAAGACTTTGTGGTGTATTGTGATGCATCCATAAAAGGGTTAGGTGCAGTACTGATGCAAAGGACTAAGGTCATAGCTTACGCATCAAGACAACTAAAAGTGCACGAGAAGAACTACACAAGTCATGACCTAGAGTTGGGAGCAGTGGTGTTTGCCTTGAAGATTTGGAGACACTACCTTTATGGTACTAAGTGTGTTGTATTCACTGATCATAAGAGTCTACAACACATCTTGAATCAAAAGGAACTCAACATGAGACAACGACGTTGGCTAGAGTTGCTCAGTGATTACGATTGCGAGATCCGTTATCACCCGGGCAAGGCAAATGTCGTGGCCGACGCTTTGAGTCGAAAGGAGAGAGTTCTTAGGGTGAAGGCCTTGGTGATGACCATTGACTTAGACCTTCCATCCTTAATTCTCAAGGCTCAGAAAGAGGCAGTCGAGGAAGAAATTCTCAAGACTGAAGATGTTGAAGGCATGATAAAGAAGTTAGAAGCTCGCTCGGATGGAACGTTATGCCTTGATAATAGGAGTTGGTTACCGTGCCATGGTGACCTACGATCTTTGATTATGCATGAGTCGCATAAGTCAAAATACTACATACATCTGGGATCTGACAAAATGTATCATGATCTGAAGATGTTGTATTGGTGGCCGAACATGAAGGCGGATATTGCTACATACGTTAGCAAGTGCTTGACTTGTGCCAAGGTCAAAGCCGAACATATGAAACCATCAGGATTGTTGGTCCAACCCGAACTGCCAGAATGGAAGTGGGAAAGGATCACTATGGATTTCATTACCAAGCTACCAAAAACCTCAGCCGGATTTGACACGATTTGGGTAATCGTCGACCGACTCACCAAATCGGCTCATTTCCTACCCATCAAGGAGACCGATGGAATGGATAAGTTAGCAAGAACATACTTGGAGGAAGTAGTCACGAAGCATGGTGTGCATGTGTCTATAATCTCCGACCGAGACAGCCGATTTACTTCACAGTTTTGGAAGTCACTGCAGAAGGCATTGGGAACGCAGTTGGATATGAGCACTGCGTACCATCCCCAAACTGACGGTCAAAGTGAAAGGACCATTCAAACCTTAGAAGATATGCTGAGAGCTTGTGTGATTGACTTCGGAAATAGATGGGATAGACACCTACCTCTGGTGGAGTTCTCATACAACAATAGTTATCACACTAGCATTAAGGCAGCGCCGTTCGAAGCACTGTATGGTAGGAAGTGTCGTTCACCCGTGTGTTGGGCAGAGGTTGGTGAAGCACAACTCACTGGACCCGAGATCATACACGAGACTACTGAGAAGATCTTTAAGATTAAGAGCCGTATGCAAGCCGCAAGAGATCGACAAAAGAGTTATGCTGACATGAGACGCAAACCCCTTGAGTTTGAGGTTGGTGATAGAGTCATGTTGAAGGTCTCACCTTGTAAGGGCGTGATTCGCTTTGGAAAGCGTGAAAAGTTAAACCCTCGTTACATTGGACCCTTCAAGATTATAGAGAGGATTGGCCCCGTAGCCTATCGTTTGGAATTACCCCAAGAACTTAGCCGAGTGCATAATGTGTTCCACATTTGCAATTTGAAGAAATGTTTAGCCGACGAGACACTCGTTATTCCTTTGGAAGAGATTAAACTCGACGACAAACTCAACTTTGTAGAAGAACCAGTAGAAGTTATGGACCGTCAAGTCAAACAACTCAAGCAAAGCCGGATACCTATTGTAAAGATCCGTTGGAATGCGCGTAGAGGTCCAGAATACACGTGGGAACGTGAAGATCAATTCAAGAACAAGTATCCTCATCTTTTCGCTAATCATCCTACTACAACAACGTCTTGATTTCGTGACGAAATCTCTAAAACATGGGAATACTGTGACATCCGTCAAATTTTCATCTTAAATTATTCATATAGTAGGAGTACTTTAATTATTTACCGACGAGTTGTCAACATGAAGGTGTTATTTATTTTGCTTTGCGGACAAAGCCCTTTTTAGGGAGAGCGTATGTAACATCTCGAGTTTTCGCGTCTATTAAATTATGAATGCAATACACGAAGTTGTTAAACGTGTTATGTTTTGCCGTATACCTATTTGAAGTATTTACTAAACCCCTTGAGGTCGCGCATAATTGTCTTTGATTTGGATCGTGTATCGAGTTGTTATCGAGTCGTGTGTATTCAGTTTTCGAGCCTAAACTTAAACACCCGACAAATCTGAGCCGAGTAGTATAATTGGTGTATCATGTACAAACATTTAAGTTATAAACCTTTATTCAGTCACAACCTTGCTTAACAAGTGTCCATTTTCAGTCACAACCTAATTCTATAGTTTATTCATCCACTAAGCACTACAAGCCAGCACACATGCCAAGTTTACCCAAATTGGGTATATCACAAGCTTACCAAATTCAGCTTGAGTCTAACCCTAGACTAATAATACAAGATTAAATACAATCCAAAGTTTATCAAATGTCCAAACATAACACAAAGTATTCACAGTCCCAATATTACAGTAACAATTTCTGGACAAGTTTTCAAACACAATTCCTGGGTAAAGTGAAGTGTAGTGTCAAGCCGATTCATCCTTCTCGTCCACACCTGCAAACCGAAAGTGTCAAGCCGATCCATCCTTCTCGTCCAAACCTGCAAACCGAAACCTAAGCATCCATTTGTGAGTCTTTCAAATCATCTCTTCATTTTCTGAATAAAATCTTAGTTGTGCTCGTCATTTACCAAACCTGCGAAAATTAAACAAATACGTTAGTTTTGTCACGGTTCTATATTAGTTAAAAACTGAAAAGATTAAACCATAGCATTATTACTAGAACATGACCATGACCATTATTTCTGTCAACCAAACCGAGACTCAAGCCAAGACCAAACCGAGACCCAAGCCAAGACCAAACCGAGACCCAAGCCAAGACCCAAACCGAGACCAAACCGAGAACCAAACCAAGACAACCAAGTCCTTGTTTTTCTGCCGAAACCATTATCATTCAATGTCACCATAATCCAAAGTCTTAACCATTTTTATTTTACAGAAACATCATAACACCCCCAAATATGCCGCGGGTATAAAACCCCTTTTCAATTCGAAACCCTAAAAACTGAAAACCTTTTTAATTATGAAATTAATACTTTCTATATACCAAAAACGCCATTTAATGTTGGATTAATCAACCGAATATAAAAACCCCCAATTTATATAAACCCTAATTTGATTTTATTAATTAAAACTCTAATTAAACCCAATCCAAACCCGAATCTAATAATTAATTTGACTGGAAACAAGATATGCAAAACACCCAATTTTGACCGAAACCCTAATTTTTACAAAATTGTTATATGTTGAAATTAACATGTTTTTATACAAGAAAACATTAATTAATTGTATTTAAACACGAGATTTAGAAAAACCCCCAAATATTTCGAAACCCTAATTTGCTCATCATCAAATTCGAGAGCCATTTGGTTCTCGGCATGTTTATACAAGTGATTTAAACCCAAGATCTTTTATAAACGAAAATCATTTAACCATTTTATTAAAAGGAAAAGAGGAAATAAACAACTTATCTTTGGTTTGAGATGATTCACTTTAACCCTGGGGAAGAACACCATCAAGAACCGAATCGGTTTGATGTGGGGATGAAACCCCACATCTCACGCGATTTAATCACCACAAACCATCCCAAATGATTTAGTTTTAACCTAAAAACCATCTTAGCCATGGAGGAGTTGATGATCCGATCCAGTTTTGAGAGAGAGAGGATTGGGGGCGGTGGGTGTGTTTCGAGAGAAGAGAGAGAGAGATAACTCTCTGTTTTTGAGTTATGTGTGATAAACACACGTATTTACCCCTTTGTTCCTTGTTTATATCGCCAGCGGGCCAGGCTGGGTTATATAACCCTTGGGCCGGATTATGGGTGGGTATATTGGGTAATTGTTGGGCCAGTGTTAGTGTATGGGTTTATTTAAAGCCCAAAAACGAAATTTGTAACTTAAGGGTATGATTTAGCCCGTAAATCTCGACCGTTTAGTAACCGACTTTTATGTATCGCGTTTTTCCGTAAACGAAAGGTATTGTCAAGCACAACTAGGGTGTCGTGTCTTTTACTAGTATAAATTTTCATGTCGTAACGCGATCCTTATAATTAAATAGGTCGCGGCTAGCGTAACCGTACTCTCGAGCTACTTTTACCTTCGTCCTTTTTGCTGAATTACGAGGTGAGTTTATAGCCCCATGCTTAACTATTTTTACTGCTTTTTGGGGTGAGACATTGCTTGATTTTAACGTATGAACACAAGTGCATTTACTGATTTATATATTAGTCTAAGTCCCACTAAAAACCCAGTTGCTTTGGCCCGTGAATCGTGAACCGTTAATTACTTTGTGTAAGCGCGAATGTTATGGATAGATCTATCGGGATTGACGTCCCTGTCTGTCTTGTCCAACAAGGGGACAAGCGGGCACAGTTTCATCTGAGTCTGAGATAGGATGTCGTGGGTTTAGGCATCTAGTTGGGCTACATTTATATGATTATACTGCCGGTGTTGTTAACGCTTCGGTGTCACGAGCTTAGACTGTAATAAATACTTTTGAGATGACTTTGTATTTGTTATATTGTCATCACTTTTGGGAAAATCTTGTGGTTCATTGAACATTATAAATTAACTAAACCTATGAACTCACCAACTTTATGTTGACACTTTAGCAATGTTTTTCTCAGGTATTAAGAAGGAAGATGCTAAGTGAGGTCTCATGCATTGCCGTCATTTCTTTGAAACAAAGATCATTTGTACTACTTGGAAAACTATGTTTTGTAACAATGACCAGTTTTATGCTTCCGCACTATGTTAAAACTATTTAATTTATCAATTACAAGTGATCTATTTTCCGAACGTCTCATTTAGAGGTCGTTCTTTGTAACTGTGTGTGTATGATAATCATGACGTCACCACTCCCTTGTCGCCATTATACTCTGATATTTTGGGAGTGTGACAACTATCTAAACAAGTAACCAATTCTCAACAAATTTAAAACTTCCTAACAGAATTTGAACAAACTAGAAATTATAGGGACTGATTAATAGCAAACCCTAAAAAGATTGAAAGATTAGCAATGTTTACAAACAGATTAACTCTTCAAGGACTTAAGTGCAATTTTTGAAAACTTTTAACCAAAAACGGGTTACAACCTTCAATAAGCTCGTTTGAGCTTATTTCTCAACCAAATTTGATCAAACCACTTGTAAACGTCTTAAAATCGAAAATTAGCTAGACCTATCCAAGGATTTTAGCTGAAACTTACTAAAAAGCTGATAAGCTGAATTCAATAAGCACACAATAAGCTACAAGGAAATCTAGACTTGCACAACTAGATTTTTATGAAGATTCTTGTTAATAAGTTCTAAAGAAGGATGGGAAATTAAGTCTCATGAAAAAGCATCCAGTAATAAGCTCAGAAACTTAAAATAAGCAAAAAGAGTGCTTATGTTGACTTTTGTTGACCAAGAATTTTCAATAAGCTCAAAATCTCAAAAATTAACCAAGAACACTTATTGAATGATTTTGTGAAAGAAAATTGACAAGTTAATGAAGTGGAATTAGAGATATGAAAAAGTAGTCACCAAGTTACAGAAACTTGAGTTTGCTCAATGTTTTAAACTTTTGCTTATTTCTAGCTTAATACCTAATACTGTACAATTTCCTTATAGACTTTGAAACTTCATATTATGACTGAGAAATGAGAACTGGTTTGATGTAATTTCATTAACTAACAAAGAAATGCTGGGCAAATCAAATTGACAACTTTCTGAATAGGAACTAGAAGAAAACTGACCCAATCTTTTTTATTATCTTTTGCCTTTTTGACCAACTAATTGACTTGAAAATGACTTAAAACCATTTGTTATGACTTGTAAGCTGGAAATGAACACAAATTTGCCAAGATCTAATATCTGAAATTCTATCACAAGCTAATGCCAAACACCATTTTACTGATCTTTTTGGAATTTTATTGAAGTCTTTTTGAGCAAAGGATTAAACTGAGTAAAGTTTGCTATCACACCAAGTTTAGTAACCACAATGAAAGGTATGAGAACTAGTAACAAGAACTTTAACCAACTAGAACTCAAAATGATTAACAATGCTATATGACTGATTAAAACTTGAAAAACAGGACAAGAATGAAAGCAATAAGCAGATTAAGCTACACAATAAGCTATAACAACACTAAGATCAAATCAGAAACAGGCTAAAACAACTTTGATCATGCAAACAAGCAAGATTATCTAGGAATGAAGCAGGCAAGCAACTGTTTAGAGGAATTGAAATTCAGAAACTCAAAACCTTAAGCAAAGGCCTCCTTTGGGGAGTAGAGGAGCGCTGAGCTCTCTATTCTAGTGCTAACCACCACCTTAGCACTAGAAAACACTATCAACAATCAAATCAACAGCTACAACCATCAAATTCACCATAATGGACTTGAAATCATCAAATTCTGCTAGAAATGAGCTGGATCAACAAATCAAGTAAAACAGCCACAATCTTCTCACTTAGTCAGTTATGATCAAGTTATGATCATAACAAACCAAAATCAGCAACAAGAATGATCAATGAAGTAAGGATGAACAGTAGAGAAGGTAATGAGATTTTGGAGGGAAAATGAAATTTGAATTTTATTGAGTAAGGAAAGTAGTTACAAGGGTAGTTAAACTGTTACAACTAACTATTACAGACTCAAGAGTGTGTCAAACTCTTGAGTTGTTAAGCTAAGAACTAAGAAATGAGATGAGAGGAAAAACTAAGTGTGTGTGATTTCACACTTTTTACAACTACAAGAAATGAGACTGAACATGGTATTTATAGACATTAGGAGTAAAGCAGTTGGGGTTGGTGACGTGTTGGAACCAATCCCAGGCTTCCACGTGTCAAAAATCTGCTAAATGAAATTTGCCGATGAAGAACAGATTTGGTGCTTTTCTATTGGTTTGATTTCAGCTTAATTGGTTGTAACCATTGAGTTCGTCTTGTGATTTTGAGCTAGATTGATGTTTATATCATCTCTTGATATGAAGTGTAGTGAATTTCCACTACTGGGCGCGTTTTGAGTTTGAAGATACACGTGACAGCTTTTGATTTGTTCTCCTTTGGTCACACAGATCATTATCCAAAAGTGGATAATTGATTATTAAATGGCGCAAGCTGATTTGTCACAACCGTGAATTTAAGACCTATTTAAGTTATGTGAAACGCGTTAATTCGGGTTAGACTTGCGTGTCTATTGATGTCCCGATTGGTTACGCGAATTTTTGTACGGATTTAAATTTTTATTGATGACAATCATAACTCTTCAAGTGGATATCTATTATTTATGTCGTTTCCTTGCTAGGATCTTTATGTTAAGAAATGACATTTAATTTCTTTAACGTAGTCAAATTTAAGAGTCGCGGCACAAAACAAATAATCGTCTTGTTACGTTTATATTTCGACACACCTAAGAAATTTACATTTTGATTACATTTAAACCCTCAACACAACTACAACAAACAATTTTTCAAATACACCAAAAACAAAATATACAAAGACAAATAAAAACCAAAAGTGTTCTTTTCTTATATTTGCAAAAAAATCGGATCCTTCCCCACCCACTTGTAATCACCCACGTTTTTCTTCCCTATCAATTCACATTTTGAATTTTACTTGTACAACACCCTCCCATTTAATGGGAGTGGTACTTCCTGCCCCCCTCTCTTGCCTCACTGTCCAATATACCCAACTTTGGTCAAGGAAAAGTACCCTCGAAACCCATCTTCACTGCCACCCCCGAAACCCCAACACTTTCCGCTTCCCACTGCAAGTCTCGGTTTCCCATGCTGTGTAAACTTGGTCACCATCTAACTAAACTCTCTACAAACCCTAACTAAATCCTAACTTAGTTACTTAACCCTAATACCCCACCCCTTTGCCTATAAATACAACACATCCTTTTGTTAAACACACACACAAATATCCTCTCAAGAAAACAAAGGTCACCGGATATGAAGCAGTAAACAAGGTTTTGGATTGATAACCTCAAGCTAACTAACATAATCCAAGTTGTTGACGTTGTTCTTTAAGCCTTAGTCTTCCATCTTCATCAAGTATCTTAGGACTTTTGGTAAGTCTTCCATGACCATTGTTCTTCGCACGTTGGTTGATATATACTCGCTAAAACTTTTAAAAGTGAAGCTCACACTAAATAAGCCATGGTTAGGGCTTGATTATGGCAGTTTGGACAACTTAGAAATATGAACTAAACTACACGACATTATGTTACCACTAAGTCACGGGTTGAGGTCTAATGATATTACACAATTAAGAAGACACAGTTTGAAAATTTACTTAAATGACTTGGACTTTTGAACAACCTTAAACGATAAACCACAAGACACGCCTAGGGTTTGAGCCCTAGGTTAATAATAGTCCAGAGTTATGATTTTATGTAGACTTGCTAGGTTATGAATACCTGTGAACTTATATGTATGATATCAAAACAAGCAAAACTACGGTATCTTTTTATGCTTGAATGTGATAAATAGATTGCTCCCACTAATGTTAAACATGCGTGTGAATGAGTGTGGTTTCCTACTTAATACTTGCATTTAGACGTGTAGGAATATAAGGGTCCTAACTCTTCTGTGAAAGTGTGCATGGTGTGAGTATGAATCCATCTTTTATAAACAGTAAATGAATGGGTGTAGCCTGGTGTGTTTGTAAACATACATACACTATCAAAATGAGTACTACTATAACACCAAGATGATAATTGCGATATAGAATAAACCATGTTTGAATGCTGCTTGCGTATTCAGTGGATAGAATAAACTATGGCTGTGTTGTGTGGATGTGTGTTACGGTGTGTGTGTATGACGAGGGGTGTGCAGGGCTGCATGTACGAACAACAAATTACCAGACTAGCAATGTTTTATAGTCATGTATGTATAGGCCTGTATGCAATAATATATTAACCTAATAAAGCTAGCGTGTAAACGACCCCTGCCAGTATGATTTACTATCATGTGTAATGTATGATACGTGATTATGTGCCTCGTGCAAGTTTCTGTTCAACGTGATTGTGTACATAAGTGATGATCACATAGGCAGGAGAAGAAAGCAAGTAAAAACTAATACCCTAATAAGTACCATGAAACCTTGCAGCCTGTTTGCTTTGTATGTAAAACGTGTATATTGAGATTGGTTATGTGTAAAATAAGTCTTCAAAAGAAAAACCCAACAAATAGCTCTTATTGTGTGTGTATACATATTTTTCCTGCATGTGTTGTTATTGTATGTACTAGGTGCATGAACCTTGTCTATATATATATATAATGGGGATGGTGGGTGTGTGTACAGGCGTACCATAGAGAAAACAAAAAGGGTAAAAACAAGTTGGCCATTTCTTTTCATTGTTTTCTTGTTTGGTGTAAGATATGTAAATGTATGTGTGGTCCTAGGGTGTATACGTTATACAAAAAGCAAATAAGTCCCCCTCTATCTTCCCATTTCGTGTGAGGGTAGACAACCCCTCCTCCTTCTTCGCTGACAGCCTGTGCAAAACAGGAGACTAATGGGAAAATATTGCTTTCTCCTTTTTCTTTTCGGATATATGTTATGGGTAATTGCCTTATATAAATGGCAAGTGGACATGAATGAATATGATATTAGTGTGTGCCGAATGACACAAAATAAGGCCCAAATGATTGACATTTACTTTTCTAAATCATATACAAATGTGGACTTATTAGTGTACGCAAGTTACGGATGAATCCACTACTTCACGTCTATTTTTGACCAGCCTAACGACCTCCGCCCAAAAATCTTAAATACTTTGTAAAACCTGAGACGGCCTAGTTTCTAGAACAATCTTCGGTTTGTCATAAGGTCGAGAAACGAGTTCACAATAAATTTCCAAAGTTAGCCGATTTCCACTTGTGTAATATGAAACATTACTTTTTATATTTTATGTGTGAGTGCCCTACTTCACGTAATTAATTACTAGACGTAGAGACTTCATAAAAATATGATATTTATCAAATATCGACAACCTCGTGGCCTAATTTTTATAATGAGAGTCCGTTTATTTTTCGGACTATTATTTAATAAGTTATCGAGACCCGAACTTGACCCCGTGACTAATTTTGTTGAACGAGAAAAATGTATGAAAACTTTTTATTTAAACAAGAGCGAGTATAAATCATCAACCAAGTGCTTGTACGTTATTATTATTTGTATTTAGCCTAAGTACGGATATTTTACTTAGGTTGCGAGTAGATTGTTTGCGCATTGGTTTGCGTGCCTTGATTTACCGAGCTATCTTTCTTGATCGTAATTTACTTCTTCATCAAGGTGAGTTTCATAGCCCCCACTTTTAAATTGTTTAACTATTTTGGGGTGAGAACATTGCTTGTTTTAATGGATGAACATAAGTGCCTTAAAAACTCATACGTTTGCCTACATGATGTCTAAGTCCCGCCATCCTATGTTGCTTTTAGCCCACTATCATGAACCGTTAATTACTTCGTGTAAGCGCGAATGTTATGGATAGATCTATTGGGACTAACCTCCCTATCTAATTTGGTTGTGTGGCGAAAGTTAGATACACTTACATTTGAGTTGTTACAAATGCTAAAGGATGGGCATTTGCTTGGGCTCTTGTTATATCTTGTTGGTTTAGGTTAACGCTTCGGTGTCATGAGCTTAGGCGTAGGTTATGAAAACGTATACTTTTGATTATAATCTTGTATTTGTTATAAGATTATATGCCGGTTGCCTTGAAAATCTTATGGTTCATCACACTATTTAATCTTAAACCTATGAACTCACCGACCTTTGTGTTGACGTTTTAGCAATGTTTTTCTCAGGTATCAAGACGGAGGAGTGACGTGGTTATGCTTGGGAGATTTAAATAAAATGGTCGTGACTTGTATTTTGGATGTCCAAGACAATGTTGAAGTCTTTGAAAACTATGCTTTATTTGATCTTGTGTAATACGCTTCCGAACAAGTTTATGTTTTAATTAATTGAAAACGACTTTTAAATAGTCGTTCTTTGTACCTACATCTTGTGATAGTCATGACCGTCGCACCCCATTGCGTTATCTTACTCTGATAAATTGGGGGTGTGACAAATTGGTATCAGAGCTGTAGTTATAGAGAACTAGGTTATCTTTTTACAAAATGATTTTTATAAACTTGAATCAAAAATCTAATTTTGGAAAAATAATTCTAGACTATAACTAACTCAAAAATCTCCAAGAACCACTTCACTCCGCGTCTTCGATACAAGTAAGTTGCAAGTTAGTTTAATTTATTGGCTATGCTATTTGATACGAATTATTTGTGATCTAATAAATTTTTGCACGTCAATATACAAAAATGTTGATATCCTTTAGAGATATGCGCTAGAACGACAATTAATACGATGTATGTACGTAACATCCAAAATGGGAGTGCTAATAACTTATTACAATGGAAAAGTAATATTGAAAAGCGACATAATTATTTGAAAATTTTATACGAGAGAGTTTGGGATATATTTATTTTTACAAGTATTTACGAATTTAAAAGCTATTATTTTCGATCTAGTACTAATACATGCCTTGTTTTGGCAGTGCTATGGCGACAACTAGTGACGAGACGATTTACATGGTGGAATCGCCCAACGGACTAAGACCAATGAGGATTGGAGAATCGCCGAAAAAGTCACCCGTAAGAGAGCCACTCCCACTCCCACTCCCAAAGCCGATCATCTGCTATCAAAGACGAGGAAAGGCTAAGAAGACCGCTTCCCCTTGCTCATCATCTCTTGCACCAAAGGGGTCTCCTATGAGACGCACAGCTCGAATATCAGTGAAGTACACCTATGCGGGGAAAAAGCTTGCTTCTAGAGATAAGGATACGGCACCGGTTTGCTCCACCTATCTCTCCTTAGGACCTACCCCCCCAATGGAGGATGCTTCGATTTGGCCGAGGATGACACCCATTCCTCCACCCCCTGGAGCGGATATACCCGAGAGTTCTACGGCCGCAGGAGTCCGTAGGAACCCTCGTCATCCCTTTGCTAGACTTGAGTCACTACGAGAGGAGATGGCCTACATCCTTCGCAACATGAGCATGCTCCCTAATGACTTGATGTGTAGGCTTGAGGAGTGTAGTAGTGATATTCTCACCTATTTGGGGGTTGCCAATCCCCCTGAGCCAAATCGTGTTACCGTCCTATCAAGGAGGATTGATGACTTACGCTTCCAAGTCAATGGATTGCGCGACCTCCTCAATAGAGGATTGACTATGGTGACCGCTAGGATTGAGGGCATCGAGGGCCATTCCGACTAGTTGTCTTGTTGTGTTTCTATTTCCTTTTCTTTTGTGTAATCTTTTGAAAACAATTCCCAAAACACTATGCTCTCTTTTTGTAAAACTTAATTCATGACGATGAATCGAATGTTTGGGTTATGTTTATCACTTGTGAAACTTATGATATTTGTTGTGATATCATGAACTATATATAGGCCATGCGAAAACGTGATCTTATGAATTGTTATTTCTAACGCTCAATGTAATCTTCATTAATTTAGATCAATGGCACCCGTTAGACGTAGAACAAGAGCAAATGCAAACGCAAACGCAAACCTCGCCGCTCCAATTGCTATCGACCCGGTCGTTCTAAATCAAATGATAGCGGACGGCGTGGCCGCCGCTCTCGCCGTCGCTGAAAGTACTCAAGAAGGGAACAATACCGCTAACACCACGGCAACAACTACTCGTACATGCACGTACAAGGAGTTTAAGTCTTGCTTCACCGGTTCTTTCAATGGAACCGAAGGGGCCGTAGGTCTTGCTAGGTGGATCGAACGATTGGAAGCTCAATTTAGTGTGAGCAACGTAGCGGAAGGCGACAAAGTGAAGTACGGATCTAGTACTTTGATTGATGGCGCGCTAACATGGTGGAATATCCATGTTCGTGCCGTTAGCTTGGAAGCCGCTAATGCAACACCTTGGGCTCATTTCAAGAACATGCTCTACAAAAAGTATTGTCCAAGGAACGAAATGCAAAGGTTGGAAACGGAATTGTGGAACCTTCGTGTGAATGGTACGAACTTGATGCCATATACTCAGAGGTTCCAAGAGCTTAGGTTGATGTGTCCTGAGATGCTACCCACGGAGACTCGTGCCGTGGAAAGATATATGGTGGGATTGCCTTCGTCAATCAGTGGTGATGTCATCTCTTCGAAGCCAACCGATCTCAATGAAGCCATTGAAATGGCGAATGGCTTAATGGAAGCTATTATCTTGGACTCGAGTGATCACAAGAGAAAGTGGGAAGGAAACCATGGCCCTAATCATGGCAACTACCCCAACAAGCGCCAAGATAATGTGGCCAAGGCTTTCAATCTCAATGGTGGCTCAAATTACCAAGGAAAGCAACCGTATTGTGCAAAGTGTGGTAAACATCATCCAGGAGCTTGTGGTAAAACTTGCCACAACTGTGGTAAATCCGGCCATTTTGCCAAAGATTGTCGTAGTGCCCCAAGACCATTGAACCAAAGAGCCCCAACGGCTCCAAATGAGCGATATGCGGATGTTACTTGTTATGGTTGTGGAGAAAAGGGCCACTTTAAAAATAAGTGTCCTAAGGCTATCACCGTGGGTCGCGAAAATCAAATCCGTGGCAACAACAACAACCTAGCTCGTAAGAATCCGAAACAAAACCAAGGAGCTTCGGGTAGTGGAACAAGGGGAAATGGGAATCAAGCGGGAGCGATTGGTCGCGTATATGCTTTGGGAGCCGAGGCGGCTATCCAAGACAACAACGTCGTCACCGGTACGTTCCTCCTCAATAATCTTTATGCTTCCGTATTATTTGATTCCGGTGCGGATAGGAGCTTTGTATCTACTACCTTTAGCAAACTACTTAATGTAAATCCCGTAGCCTTAGAAGTAAGATACGATGTGGAGTTAGCCGATGGCAAGTCCATCTCCACTAATACCGTCCTTAAGGATTGCATTTTGAATTTACAAAATATCCCGTTTCTTATCGACCTCTTACCAATTGAACTTGGAAGCTTCGACGTTATTGTTGGTATGGATTGGTTGTCTAAATACCATGCGGAGTTGCTTTGTCACGAAAAACAAGTTCGTGTCCCTTATGGAAGGCAAATTCTAACTATCTTTGGAGAAAGAAATGGCGCGAAAAGCCAAACTCAATTAGATGTCATCTCATGTACTAAAACCAAAAAGTACATCGAGGAAGGTCGTCCGATTTTTCTCATTCAAGTTACTAACAAGAAAGAAGTCGAGCCGAAAGAGAAGAAGATTGAAGATGTTCCGATTGTTAAAGACTTTCCCGATGTTTTCCCCGAAGAATTACCCGGATTGCCACCACTCCGTCAAGTAGAATTCCATATCGAGTTAACACCCGGAGCCGCACCCGTCGCAAGAGCACCTTATCGTTTAGCACCCGCCGAGATGAAGGAATTAGCCGACCAATTGAAGGAGCTTACCGACAAAGGATTTATTAGGCCGAGTTCCTCGCCTTGGGGAGCTCCGGTTCTATTTGTAAAGAAGAAAGACGGAACTTTTCGAATGTGCATCGATTATCGCGAATTGAACAAGCTTACGATCAAAAATCGTTATCCTCTCCCAAGGATCGACGATTTGTTTGATCAACTTCAAGGTTCGAGCATATATTCAAAAATTGACTTAAGATCGGGTTATCATCAACTTAGAGTTCGAGAAGAAGGTATTTCCAAGACGGCATTCCGAACCCGATACGGTCATTTTGAATTCCAAGTCATGCCTTTCGGTTTGACTAATGCACCCGCGGTTTTCATGGACCTCATGAACCGTGTGTGTAAACCTTACTTGGACAAGTTTGTTATCGTGTTCATTGACGACATCCTTATTTACTCTCGTAGTAAGGAAGAACACGAGGAACACTTGAAAAAGATTTTGGAATTATTGAGGCAAGAGCACTTGTATGCTAAGTTCTCAAAGTGTGAATTTTGGATTCACACGGTTCAATTTCTTGGTCACGTGATTGATAGTAGTGGAATTCACGTTGATCCCGCCAAAATTGAAGCGGTCAAGGATTGGGCGACTCCTACTACTCCCACGGAGATTCGACAATTCCTTGGACTCGCCGGTTATTATAGAAGATTTATCGAAGGATTTTCGAAGATCGCAAAATCTATGACAACTTTGACTCAAAAGAACAAAAAGTTTGAATGGGGAGACGATCAAGAATTGTCTTTCCAAACCCTCAAACAAAAGCTTTGTGATGCACCTATTCTCGCACTACCCGAGGGTAGTGAAGACTTTAAAGTCTATTGTGACGCGTCGATTAAAGGCTTAGGCGCGGTTCTTATGCAAAGAAAGAAAGTTATCGCTTATGCCTCTCGACAGTTGAAGCCAAACGAAGAAAACTATACCACTCACGATTTGGAATTAGGCGCGGTCGTTTTTGCTCTCAAGATTTGGAGACATTACCTCTACGGTATCAAATGTGTTGTGTTCACCGACCACAAAAGTTTACAACACATCTTGAATCAAAAAGAACTTAACATGAGACAAAGACGATGGTTGGAATTGCTTGGTGATTACGATTGTGAAATTCGTTATACACCGGGAAAAGGCAATGTTGTAGCCGACGCTTTAAGTAGGAAACCTCGTGATAAACCTCTTAGAGTTCGAGCTTTAATGATGACTATTGGTTTGAACATCCCCAAGAAGATCTTAGAAGCTCAACGTGAAGCTATTAAGGCGGAAAACATTCATAAGGAAGATGTCGGAGGTATGATCACGAAGAAACTCGTTGCACGTACCGATGGAACGTTATGTCTTGAAGGTAGAAGTTGGCTACCACGATATGGAAACATGAGAAACATAATTATGCATGAGTCACATAAATCTAAATATTCGGTTCACCCCGGATCGGATAAAATGTACCATGACATGAAGATGTTTTATTGGAGGCCGAACATGAAAGCCGATATAGCTACTTATGTGGGAAAATGCTTAACTTGCGCGAAAGTTAAGGTCGAGCATCAAAAGCCATCCGGATTACTAGTCCAACCTAGAATCCCGGAGTGGAAATGGGAAAGAATTACGATGGACTTTATCACTAAATTACCCAAGACATCCGCGGGATATGACACAATTTGGGTCATAGTGGATCGTCTTACGAAGTCCGCACATTTTCTTCCTATGAAAGAGAAAGACCAAATGGATCATTTAGCACGAATATATGTGAAAGAAATCGTTGCTAAGCATGGAGTGCCGATATCCATAATTTCGGATCGAGACGGTCGATATTGCTCAAGATTTTGGCAATCACTTCAAGAATCTCTAGGAACACAACTAGATATGAGCACGGCTTACCATCCTCAAACGGATGGCCAAAGCGAAAGAACCATCCAAACTTTAGAAGACATGCTCCGAGCATGTGTGATCGATTTTGGAAACGGATGGGATCGTCATTTACCGCTCGTGGAATTTTCGTACAACAATAGCTACCATACGAGTATTAAAGCAGCACCGTTTGAAGCACTTTATGGTCGAAAGTGTCGTTCACCCGTTTGTTGGGCGGAAGTTGGTGATGCACAACTTACCGGCCCGGAAATAATTCATGAAACGACGGAGAAAATTGTCCAAATCAAGGGCCGTATGCAAGCGGCCCGTGATCGTCAAAAGTGTTACGCCGACAAAAGACGTAAGCCATTGGAATTTCAAGTTGGAGACCTCGTCATGCTAAAAGTCGCACCGTGGAAAGGTGTCATTCGTTTTGGAAAACGAGGGAAGCTAAACCCACGATATATTGGACCTTTCAAGATCACGCAACGAATTGGTGAAGTCGCTTACCGTTTGGATTTACCCCAAGAACTTAGTCGCGTGCATAATGTGTTCCACATTTGCAATTTGAAGAAATGTCTATCCGATGAGACGCTCGTTATACCATTAGAAGAAATTCAACTTGACGATAAGCTCGTATTTGTTGAAGAACCCGTTGAGATTGTAGACCGTGAAATTAAACGACTTAGACAAAGCCGTATACCGATTGTGAAAGTGCGTTGGAATGCACAACGAGGACCCGAGTTTACTTGGGAACGTGAAGATCAATTTAAGCTTAAGTATCCCCATCTATTTAATTAGATATGTTTTGTCAAGATATGAGCTTTGGGTCGAAGCTCAAACTTAAGGGTTGTCGGATGTCACAACCGTGAATTTAAGACCTATTTAAGTTATGTGAAACGCGTTAATTCGGGTTAGACTTGCGTGTCTATTGATGTCCCGATTGGTTACGCGAATTTTTGTACGGATTTAAATTTTTATTGATGACAATCATAACTCTTCAAGTGGATATCTATTATTTATGTCGTTTCCTTGCTAGGATCTTTATGTTAAGAAATGACATTTAATTTCTTTAACGTAGTCAAATTTAAGAGTCGCGGCACAAAACAAATAATCGTCTTGTTACGTTTATATTTCGACACACCTAAGAAATTTACATTTTGATTACATTTAAACCCTCAACACAACTACAACAAACAATTTTTCAAATACACCAAAAACAAAATATACAAAGACAAATAAAAACCAAAAGTGTTCTTTTCTTATATTTGCAAAAAAATCGGATCCTTCCCCACCCACTTGTAATCACCCACGTTTTTCTTCCCTATCAATTCACATTTTGAATTTTACTTGTACAACACCCTCCCATTTAATGGGAGTGGTACTTCCTGCCCCCCTCTCTTGCCTCACTGTCCAATATACCCAACTTTGGTCAAGGAAAAGTACCCTCGAAACCCATCTTCACTGCCACCCCCGAAACCCCAACACTTTCCACTTCCCACTGCAAGTCTCGGTTTCCCATGCTGTGTAAACTTGGTCACCATCTAACTAAACTCTCTACAAACCCTAACTAAATCCTAACTTAGTTACTTAACCCTAATACCCCACCCCTTTGCCTATAAATACAACACATCCTTTTGTTAAACACACACACAAATATCCTCTCAAGAAAACAAAGGTCACCGGATATGAAGCAGTAAACAAGGTTTCGAATTGATAACCTCAAGCTAACTAACATAATCCAAGTTGTTGAAGTTGTTCTTTAAGCCTTAGTCTTCCATCTTCATCAAGTATCTTAGGACTTTTGGTAAGTCTTCCATGACCATTGTTCTTCGCACGTTGGTTGATATATACTCGCTAAAACTTTTAAAAGTGAAGCTCACACTAAATAAGCCATGGTTAGGGCTTGATTATGGCAGTTTGGACAACTTAGAAATATGAACTAAACTACACGACATTATGTTACCACTAAGTCACGGGTTGAGGTCTAATGATATTACACAATTAAGAAGACACAGTTTGAAAATTTACTTAAATGACTTGGACTTTTGAACAACCTTAAACGATAAACCACAAGACACGCCTAGGGTTTGAGCCCTAGGTTAATAATAGTCCAGAGTTATGATTTTATGTAGACTTGCTAGGTTATGAATACCTGTGAACTTATATGTATGATATCAAAACAAGCAAAACTACGGTATCTTTTTATGCTTAAATGTGATAAATAGATTGCTCCCACTAATGTTAAACATGCGTGTGAATGAGTGTGGTTCCCTACTTAATACTTGCATTTAGACGTGTAGGAATATAAGGGTCCTAACTCTTCTGTGAAAGTGTGCATGGTGTGAGTATGAATCCATCTTTTATAAACAGTAAATGAATGGGTGTAGCCTGGTGTGTTTGTAAACATACATACACTATCAAAATGAGTACTACTATAACACCAAGATGATAATTGCGATATAGATTAAACCATGTTTGAATGCTGCTTGTGTATTCAGTGGATAGAATAAACTATGGCTGTGTTGTGTGGATGTGTGTTACGGTGTGTGTGTATGACGAGGGGTGTGCAGGGCTGCAGGTACGAACAACAAATTACCAGACTAGCAATGTTTTATAGTCATGTATGTATAGGCCTGTATGCAATAATATATTAACCTAATAAAGCTAGCGTGTAAACGACCCATGCCAGTATGATTTACTATCATGTGTAATGTATGATACGTGATTATGTGCCTCGTGCAAGTTTCTGTTCAACGTGATTGTGTACATAAGTTGTAACATCCCGCCTACTAAGACCACAATATTGTCCGCTTTACCCGCAGGCTCACGGCTTTGCTTTATGGCCCTCTTGTGAAGACTTCCCGGCAGGTCACCCAAGCCAGTACTACTCTTCTATGAGCACGCTTAACTGCCAGTTCATATGAACCCCACTTGCAGTAGACCACAAAACGCGTTGTGTCATGAGAAGGCGATTGTTATCTTATGAACCATGGATCTCTCCTGGCCACAGCCGATGTGGGATTTGCCTAGGGTGTCACAATCACCCCCCCTTCGGGACTCATCGTCCTCGATGAGGTTTGCCCCACCATCCCGAACGGCTCAGGAGTGGCTCTGATACCACTTGTAACATCCCGCCTACTAAGACCACAATATTGTCCGCTTTACCCGCAGGCTCACGGCTTTGCTTTATGGCCCTCTTGTGAAGACTTCCCGGCAGGTCACCCAAGCCAGTACTACTCTTCTATGAGCACGCTTAACTGCTAGTTCCTATGAACCCCACTTGCAGTAGACCACAAAACGCGTTGTTTCATGAGAAGGCGATTGTTATCTTATGAACCATGGATCTCTCCTGGCCACAGCCGATGTGGGATTTGCCTAGGGTGTCACATAAGTGATGATCATATAGGCAGGAGAAGAAAGCAAGTAAAAACTAATACCCTAATAAGTACCATGAAACCTTGCAGCCTGTTTGCTTTGTATGTAAAACGTGTATATTGAGATTGGTTATGTGTAAAATAAGTCTTCAAAAGAAAAACCCAACAAATAGCTCTTATTGTGTGTGTATACATATTTTTCGTGCATGTGTTGTTATTGTATGTACTAGGTGCATGAACCTTGTCTATATATATATAATGGGGATGGTGGGTGTATGTACAGGCGTACCATAGAGAAAACAAAAAGGGTAAAAACAAGTTGGCCATTTTTTTCATTGTTTTCTTGTTTGGTGTAAGATATGTAAATGTATGTGTGGTCCTAGGGTGTATACGTTATACAAAAAGCAAATAAGTCCCCCTCTATCTTCCCATTTCGTGTGAGGGTAGACAACCCCTCCTCCTTCTTCGCTGACAGCCTGTGCAAAACAGGAGACTAATGGGAAAATATTGCTTTCTCCTTTTTCTTTTCGGATATATGTTATGGGTAATTGCCTTATATACACAAATTTATAAATGGCAAGTGGACATGAATGAATATGATATTAGTGTGTGCCGAATGACAGAAAATAAGGCCCAAATGATTGACATTTACTTTTCCAAATCATAAACAAATGTGGACTTATTAGTGTACGCAAGTTATGGATGAATCCACTACTTCACGTCTATTTTTGACCAGCCTAACGACCTCCGCCCAAAAATCTTAAAATACTTTGTAAAACCTGAGACGGCCTAGTTTCTAGAACAATCTTCGGTTTGTCATAAGGTCGAGAAACGAGTTCACAATAAATTTCCAAAGTTAGCCGATTTCCACTTGTGTAATATGAAACATTACTTTTTATATTTTATGTGTGAGTGCCCTACTTCACGTAATTAATTACTAGACGTAGAGACTTCATAAAAATATGATATTTATCAAATATCGACAACCTCGTGGCCTAATTTTTATAATGAGAGTCCGTTTATTTTTCGGACTATTATTTAATAAGTTATCGAGACCCGAACTTGACCCCGTGACTAATTTTGTTGAACGAGAAAAATGTATGAAAACATTTTATTTAAACAATAGCGAGTATAAATCATCAACCAAGTGCTTGTACGTTATTATTATTTGTATTTAGCCTAAGTACGGATATTTTACTTAGGTTGCGAGTAGATTGTTTGCGCATTGGTTTGCGTGCCTTGATTTACCGAGCTATCTTTCTTGATCGTAATTTACTTCTTCATCAAGGTGAGTTTCATAGCCCCCACTTTTAAATTGTTTAACTATTTTGGGGTGAGAACATTGCTTGTTTTAACGGATGAACATAAGTGCCTTAAAAACTCATACGTTTGCCTACATGATGTCTAAGTCCCGCCATCCTATGTTGCTTTTAGCCCACTATCATGAACCGTTAATTACTTCGTGTAAGCGCGAATGTTATGGATAGATCTATTGGGACTAACCTCCCTATCTAATTTGGTTGTGTGGCCAAAGTTAGATACACTTACATTTGAGTTGTTACAAATGCTAAAGGATGGGCATTTGCTTGGGCTCTTGTTATATCTTGTTGGTTTAGGTTAACGCTTCGGTGTCATGAGCTTAGGCGTAGGTTATGAAAACGTATACTTTTGATTATAATCTTGTATTTGTTATAAGATTATATGCCGGTTGCCTTGAAAATCTTATGGTTCATCACACTATTTAATCTTAAACCTATGAACTCACCGACCTTTGTGTTGACGTTTTAGCAATGTTTTTCTCAGGTATCAAGACGGAGGAGTGACGTGGTTATGCTTGGGAGATTTAAATAAAATGGTCGTGACTTGTATTTTGGATGTCCAAAACAATGTTGAAGTCTTTGAAAACTATGCTTTATTTGATCTTGTGTAATACGCTTCCGAACAAGTTTATGTTTTAATTAATTGAAAACGACTTTTAAATAGTCGTTCTTTGTACCTACATCTTGTGATAGTCATGACCGTCGCACCCCATTGCGTTATCTTACTCTGATAAATTGGGGGTGTGACATGATTGGTTGAAAACTAGCAAGTGGAAGTTACTGTTGGGATTCTTTCATTTAATGTTGCGGCTGTTAGTGGCCAGCTGGCCATGACATGGCAATCCAAAGTACAAGTTTCTTGCATTCTCATTGGACAAGAGCATATCACATGGATTTAACTTGTATAAACTTCCAAACTTTGCAGATTTAGTCCCTTGACTTGGCAGAATGTCATTTTGAGCCATATTCTTCATTCTTTTGGCAATTTAAGTCCTTCAAACTTCATTCTTGAACAAATTTGATCCTTTGACTTGATTGACTTGATAGTTGACCAGATTTGACTTTGATCTTGACTTTGTCATATTTACACTTTTGGTCCTTCATCTTTGGCAGATTGTCAAGATAGGTCCTTTGTCTTCAAAGTCTTGTCACTTTTGATCCTTCTTTGTCTTTTTCATCAAATAAAGCTTGATTTTCCTTTGTTTGCTTGAAAATGTAACCTTCTTACCTATTTGAGCACAAACACAAAACATACCACATAATTCCGCTTTATAGCACAAAGTTTAGGTATTTTTATTGTGTTTTAGGGTGATTTGTTGATAAATTGATATGAGTTTTTGCTCATGTCACCCCTTAAACGATGACCCCAAAGGAAATTCTCACGGTTGATGGCACTAGCTTCCAAAAACCACAACCGATGTCAACCCCAATAGAAAAGCGAACTGGCAATATATAATGTGACTTCCACGGTTAGAAGGGGTATGGAACTAATGAATGTGTCCAACTCAAGAAGCAAATCAAGGAGATGGTGTGGGATGAGAAACTCTCACATTTAATCAGGGAATTTAAGGAAGGGAAGGGCAAGCAAAAGAACGGGAAAAAGAAGGATCAGCCTAAGGATAAGGCCACGACCATGTACGTGGTATAGTCTAGGAAGCATGTCACAAGGCAAAAGATGAGCAAAATAATCCCGCGCCAAGGAGATCTCATTCCCTCCCTTGAAGGAAAGTAACATGGTCGATGGAACCCTGGTAGTTGAAATAAATGTGGGTGGACATGCTACTCGTTGGATGTATATCGAGGGAAGTTCCTTAGTTGAAGTGCTATACAAACATTGCTTCAAACAACTACAACCAAAATTGAGAAGCCAGATGATACTGGTTACATTGTCGCTGATTGGCTTTAGTAATGATGTCATATGGCCATTAGGACAATTACGACTGTTGGTTACGATTGGAGACACCAAGCATTTGACAATAGCCTGGATGAATTTTATGTTAATTCGGTCACCCTCAAGATATAATTGTATCATAGGAAGGCCATGGATACTAGCAATTCAGGTTGTTTCATCCATGACACATGAAATGATGAAGTTTCAGTCAAGGGAGTATTGCCACAATCTACAATACTATAGTACTGCATGAAGAGTGCAAGGTCGTAATAGAGGTATCCAAAGAAATGTCAACACCAAAACAACTTCAATCTACTTGATGAATAAAGGGATGGCGGGCTGGTGTGCCCCCCAAAGGAGAACCTTGACACCTTCATTGGCAGTCATCTGACATGACTAATGTGTCGTAGTCTATGGTAGAGCCTCAGGAAAAGAATCGCGGGGCATGCCCTTAGTTAGGACCAAAGAAGCAAGACCAAGCCCCATAACGTAGCAAAGCTACACTCGAACATGTTCAAGACATGGTAAAGGTGGATGTTATGCGAGGAGTACACTATCATGATTGGCTACCCAACCTAGTCATGGCTACGGTGTAACTAGAGGCGCTCCCCATATCGGTCGCACCGCGACCAATGGAGGAACGAATCAGGTATCCATCAGCCACATATAGCGCACGACCGAACCTCGAGTAAAGCCATAGATCTGAAGGAGTAGAAGCACACTCGCGCGTGATACCAAACTAGGTAGACGAGTTCAGCCTGACGAAACGGAGGCGCGACACGTTAGCTCAAAGTCACAGCAATACAAGGCCAGGAGCGGTATGTTATACATGCGATCATACCTACGACCATGGTTAAGATGTCTTGGACCGCCCCAGGCAAATTATGTGATAAGAGAGATCCACGAAGGGTCATGTAGTATGCATACAGGACCCCAATCATTGGTGGAAAGTGCCAAATGTTCTCGTTACTATTCGCCAACTATGTATCTCGATGCTCGGGAATTGATTCAAAAATATAACAATTGCCAAGACCATCATCTAGTGCCAAGAAATCCATAGCAATGGCCAACTCCCATCACGTCTCCGTGTCTACCTCATAAGTGGGAGATTGACATAGCATACGTCTTCCCTGAAACGACAAGAGGAGCCAAATTCCCCATTGTCGTAGATTAATTCATGAAATGAAATGAGGATAAGGCGGACGCAACCATCACTGGTAACCGGGGCGAAAAATTCTACTGGGGCAACATGGGGTCCGCATTGGCTTGCCGGAAGAAATAGTTTCTGGTAGTGGGAAACAATCTTGCAATGATCCCATCAAAGAATGGTTGAACATCTCGCAGCGGTCCGCTCTTGTGAAACATCCGCATACCAAGGGCTCTGTGAAACGTACCAATCAAATCTTGGGCGCAAGTGCTGAGGCTTGCTCTGAGGGAAAAGTTGAGAAATGGGTCGATAAGCTTCCCTACGACATGGGGACCTACCAAATAAGGATTAAAACCAAGAACGGGGATACCCCGCTCTCTCTAGCATATAGAGATGAAGCTGTTATACCAGCCGAGATCGGAATGCCAACTTTCCGCACATCAGAAGGTAACCTCGTGCCTAACGGCGCGGAGTTGAGGGTTAACTTAGATCTGCATGAAGAAAGGAGAGAAGAGGCCGCAATCCTTGAAGCTAAGGCCAAGTCCAAAATGAAAAGTTATTATGATGCTACGGTTTGTGGAGTTTCTTTCAAACCAATAAACTTTGTAAATCGTGCCAACGATGCAAGTCATGCAGAAGAATGAGGAAAGCTTGAACCCAAAGGGGAAGAACCTTATGACGTTACATAAGCTTTGGGCAAGGGAGCGTACAAGTTTTGTGGCATGGACGAGCGCGACTCGCCCTATACGTGAAACATATGCTACCTCAAGAGGTGTTCTGTTTAAGAGCCACGACTCAAGCATGGATACTCTCGTGTTGTAGTCAGTAGTCAACACCCTAATAGTTGACCATGTATTTATTTATTGAATTTTTAAAAGTATTAATAAATTGCCACGGTCCCTAACAAGTTTCGTGGTTTTCTTTTTTCAAATTATTGGGTAATAGTTTTTTTTCTTTTACACTAATGTTATCTTAAAAGCTTACGGGCGTACATGTATTTATGTCAATCCTCGGATGACAAATAGGCTGAGCAAACCTACAAATTAGCTTGTCGCGTAAAAGGATGCAACCCCAGCGGCCGCGGATCACGAATCCCTATTAAACACTTTATGTCTAACACACTGAATATAAATCGATATTAATCTCGCAACAAGTGAAAGACAATACTAGTCACACCGTGCATGTTTAACTAAACTTATCTAAGTGATAATAAGGTGCGGATGAACACGCAAAAAATGAACAATTTATTTCTTTATTAATTATGCTACTACCGTATAATCGTTGTTGCAGCAAATATTAACGACAAGTTATCATATTTATAAACATTCAAGCTAAGCTGCGGACATCCGCCCAAAACTTAGGCTACAAGACATACATTGTCCCAACCAACTATATTTATTACAGATCTACGCAACCTACTTTCAATTACTTACCAATCTACGTAATATTGATCAAAATCTGACTTGTTTGACTGATTACCATTAAGAAAAGTTACTGTTTGGTCTTTGACGTTTGCATGAACTTCTAGTGTTAGTCCTTTGGCATTTTACACTAGTTTTTTTTTTTTGGTAACCGTGATTTCCGACACATTGGCCGACTAATCCACGAGGTTTGAGCCTACCGTCACACAGACTCAAACCAGGTAAAGCCCTCCCTTTTCAGGAGGTTGACATTTTACACTAGTTTAAGTTACAATATTGATACATTAACTATTAACTTTGAATGTTAGTCTCTTAACATTTTCACCTAATACTTTTATAACTTTTTTATACATGGTTTTATAAAAAAATTGTTTTTTTATATATGAAATAAGTTTTAGTTTTTTTTCGAAAAAAAGTGTTAGATTCTAATTTTGTAAATAGATTTAATTTTTTTTTTAAAATTTTGGTTTCTTTTTCAAAAAAAAGTAGTTTTTTTTAAATAACGAGTTTATTCTTTTTAAATTTTTTCTTTGAAAAAGATTTTAGTTGAATTTTTTAATATATTTATGTTTTTTCTTCGATTTAAAAAAAAAGTTTAAACAAAAGTTAAAGATTTAATATTTTTACTTTTTTTCTTCGAAAATTTTATAATGTTAGAGATAGCTAAATGTTTTCTTTCCTAAAAATAAAAAAGTTAATTTTTTAAAAATGTTTTTCACATTTTTTAAGACAAGTAAAAGAATTTAAAGTAAAAAAAGTTTATTTTTTATTTTGTTTTTCTTCGAGTCTTTTTTAAAAAGCTAAACATTTTTCTTTCCAAAGACTAATATTTTTATAAGTTTTTTTAACCTTTTATGTTTTCTTAAGATAAGAGTAAATTTTGTAACTTTTATAAAATCTAAAAATTAAAACATAAAAATATTTTTAATTTTTTACATTAATTTTTTTTATTTTTATCTTAAGAAAAGATAAAAACATTTAAACAATTGTAAATATATATTTTTTTTGTAAGAAATTTATTCAGTTATAACTTTTTTAAATAAATGTCGAAGAAAAACGTAATTATTTTTAATCTTTTTAAACTTTAATTTTTTTTTAGTTTTTTTCAAAAAGTAGAACATATTTTTATCAAAAAATAATTTATTTTGAAAATACATGTATAATAACAAGGTGTATAAAAATTTGTATGTAAAAATATGTGTAATTTGTAAAGATTTATGAATATTATAGATATAAAAGTTAAGAGACTAATGATGGAAGTTAATGTATTATTATTGTAACTTAAACTAATGTAAAAATGCCAAAAGCGTAACATTAAAAGTCGTTGCAAACGTTAGAGACCAAACGGTAACTTTAGTCAAACAAGTCGGATTTTAATTAATATTACGTAGATTGATAAGTATATAAAAGTATGTTGCATAGATATATAATAAATATAACGGATTACGTAGATGGGTACATTTGAATAAGTTATTTACGTATTTTCAGCCTTACGGCTGTTGGCCAAACAAGGACCATTTGTGTAATAGTGGCTACGCTGCAAATTTAACTAGAGTCATGTTAATAATACCCCTTATGTCCAAAAACTATAAAAATACTTTTTATACCCCCTTTTGTCCCCATGTTACAGTACAACACAGTTTTTTTTCAGTTTCTATTTCGTATTTTTTATCAGTTTACTGTTTTTTATGTTACACTTTATATTTTTTATTCCGCATTTTCCGTTTTACAATTGTATAACCAAAAAAATCATTAAAAAAAATAAGTATTAAAAAAGTTTTTTTTTTAGTAACCGTGATTTCCTACTTATTGGCCGACTAATCCAAGGGATTTGAGCCCACCGCCACACATACTCAAACCAGGTAAATCCCTCCCTTTTCAGGAGGTTGGCGTGGCCACTTCAAGGTTTTGCACCTAGTGGGAATTGAACTTAAGACCTCACACACTTTGAAGTGATAGCCACAAATCTTTTTGCCACTAGGTCACCCTTGAGTGGTTAAATAATAAAAAAGTTAGGAGGTATTAAAATCTATTTAGGGGTGTACCAATAACCACCCCTTTAACTATTGTGTATTAGACAGTATGCGGATTTAACTTAATTGCGAATAGTGATGTGTAACTATCTATTAGGGATGAGCTTGGTACCGGTCCTGTCCCGAACCCGTCCCGAATTAGTGGTACCGATTATTTCCCGAGCATAAATTTATGGTACCGGTACCGTACCGAACGGGATTCGGGTATCGGTACCGGTACGGGAATCGGTACCGGTACCGGTAAATCGGGATTTACCCGTTCTTTTTCGGGAATTTCCCGATTTGGTACCGGTCCCGTCCCGAATTAGTGGTCCCGAATTTTTTTTCACCTTATTTCGTAGTCCCGGTACCGTACCGAACGGGATTCGGGTATCGGGAATCGGTACGGTTCCGGGAACGGTTCGGGTTCAATTCGGGATTCGGGTCCAAATGCTCATCCCTACTATCTATCAACATTAGGGCTGAGCATCGGTTCAGCATCGGACCGGACCGGCCAAGACCGAACCGGCCAAGATCGAACCGGACCGATAACTGAAATGGTCCGAAACCCCGGACCGAGACCGGACCGAATTAGTCCGGTCCGGTCCGGTCCGATCCTATTAGACAAAATTGATAAGATTTTTTGTAAGACCGAACCGGATCGGACTGGACCGAAGACCGAATTTGTCTAAAACCTCGGACAGAAATTATACGGTCCGGCTTAGTCCGATTTTCTGGTCCGGATCGCTTTTAGCTCAACCCTAATCAAATTCAACACTATTTAAAATGTGCAGTTGTTGTGTTCATGTTTACAATTACTACATGTGTGATCGAATAAAGGTTTACATAGAATACATAACCACTTAAATGTATCGACAAATTGCATGTGGCAATGCCGCAATGTCACAATGACCGATAGTAGTTATACAATCAGGTAATAGTGCTTAGACGTCACATTGCCACACGTTTATTTTTTTTTTAGTTCTAGTAAATAGTCTCTTCTGAATTCTGATAATGATTTTCTGAAAAGTAACAAGGGCTATCAAGCAAACGAACCCTACAACTATCAAAGTCTCGCATGTTCATTATATTAAATCCCGTATCACTATTAAAGGAGATTGGCTTAGTTGGAATCCATTTTTCAAGAACTCATGAACTCGGTGGAAAGATTTTACGGATAAAAGATCAAAAGTTCGAGTTGCCAAAAACTATTCTTTATGTGATACATAATGGTTGATGTTAAAGAACACTCGAATCAAAATGTTCTCTAGCTAATTCACACATTTTTGTGAATATCGAGCACGCATCAGCGAGTCCTAATTCATACAAATAGTGGCTAAGAAGTGATTGGGAGACCTAAAACTCATGCCTAATTTTATACCTAAGTATGTGTGGCAACAATTCGTTGGTTTCATAAAGCGGGCCTACATCTTTATAATTCAATAAAGTCATAAAACATAAGTTAGGCATAAAATTAGGCATAAATTTTATGTCTCCTAATCTTTTTCCGATAGTGGCTACATTGCATTTAACTATTGTGTATTAGACTAAGTATACGTATTAAGTATTAACTTAATTGCGAATAGTGATGTATAACTATCTATCAACACTATTTAAAAAATAGAACCCTACTCCAACTAATGCATGGTCACTAGTGTTGATTGGTGAGGTTACAATGTCGATTCTAAACTTGATTATCGATTTGTGAAATCTTCAAAAAAAGATATCATGAATATAATGGGCCTCGTTAGATTTGATAAAGCAAGTTAAGTGCCAATTTGGTTCATAATAAGATTACGTGTCGTGTTGTGATTGGTGAAATATAAAGAACCATTATTTTATATTTTCTTTTTTTTTCATCTCAGTCTTTCATTATGCCATTTGTCTCAATCGTGCGATTATGCTTCTTTTTAAACATACGAATTAAGCATTTCTATCATTTTTCTTACAATAAATAAAAGCTTTATTTATTGAATACTAAAGAAATCATCTTTACCATCAATGTTTATCATATTTATTGAATAAAGTTAAAAGTATTTTATTAATTCATATATTGTTTATAAAAAATATCTCAAATAAAAAATAATATATTATCGTAACTAGTATTTAATTATCGTTCTACGAATAATGCACTATGATATACTTTAGAAAGAAAAAAATACGTTTTTTTCTCGTTATTAAAACTTGCATGAATTATCATATGTAATAGTAATTTGTGATTTAACACCAAAATCATATACTTTTCGACTCAATAATCCTTTGATAAAAACACATAGTTTTCATCGTCGATCTTGCTCGTTAGTTTCTCTCTCTATAATCACCGCTTCTTTCAGATCTATTAGTTTCTCTCTCTATAATTGCTTCATCGCAATCCATAATTAATGGGTCGATCTGATAATCATCAAATTAGTTTAGCTTCATCTTCTTCTATTCGTTTAACCTCTTCTCTTCAATATGTTTTATATATCTGTTTAAGATAATGTTTTCTTCAAGCATTATAATCTTATGAATAAACAGAGTGATAAGCTTATGAATTATTTAATTAGCTGATATTTGATGTATATTTAAGCATATTTTTTTTATTATAATAACAGTTGAACTAGTATAGCTGGACTATAAGCGAACATGTTTTAGATTATTTTGATGTAATAAGCTCTGTATTTAGAAACTATAAGTAACTTATTAGCTTATTATTATGAGTTGTCAGGTTTAATGGAGTCGAATGAATTAAGAGATTAGAGTAGATTATTGTGAATAAGCTAATTGATATGTACTAGAGGAGAATTTTGAATAAGCTAGCTTATTAGGTTATTTTGACGAATTATTAAGTTTTATAAATATGAGAGTTGTTAATCAGGTTATGTTAATGTGAATAAGTTGTATTATTAGGCATTTGTATCTTTTGAACAACTTAGTATTTAGCATTTGGTTTAATTTAGTTGTTGATATAAGCTGAAATTTAAGTTTGATGTATCATAGATGATACATCATCTATCATACATGATAGTTATATGATATGTGATATATGATAGGTTATCATATATATAATATATGATGTATCTAACAAACCACAAGAAAATCAGACTTCGTGACTTATTTCTAGATTATCTTTTTAAGCTTTTCAAACATGTCTTCTATCATATATGATACTGTACATGGTTTTTTACAATTTTGACCTACTGTATATTGATTGGCCATAAAACTTAAAAGTGACTATGGATGGCTATTTTGAGTGTTATGTGGTTTAGAGTTTTGAATCTGATATGTTTGATAGAGATCAGTATTACAAGCATTGGTTGTGTGTTTTCATATTGTCTTCTACATAATTCAGTTGTTGATAAAATGGTGGTTAATACTTCTCTTTGTGGAATGTGCGAACACAACAACGAGCATATACGAACGCTTCAATTGCCCGGTTGGAGCAAAGCTAAAGGAAGAAGAAGTTGATTGTTTTTGTTGAATAAGTTTTGTAATTTATGTTTTTTTAGAAATCAAAGTTGATTGTTTTTATTGAATAAGTTTTATAATTTATGTTATTTAGAAATCACGTATGTTTTAGTGGTTTATCATATATGATATTTGTATTTTATATTTTTACGCAATCTATCATATTTGGTATGTTGTACATATCATATATGATATTTCATGTACTTGATACATTTATATATGACATATGTTTTACTGATTTGTCATATATGATACTTGCAGTTTATATTTTTTACCTAATGTATCATATTTGATATGTTGTACACGTCATATATGATGTTTTATAAATGATAATATATGAAACATTTTTTGAGAATCATATATGATAATGCAGTATCATATAGGGCAAAATTCAAGTGTTATATGGCATTATCATATATGATACTAAAAAGGGGTAAAAACTATGCTTCAAAAATATGCTAAAAACATTAACAAGATAGCCATTATCAAAAAGTTGCATCCGTAGATGTTTTATCATTTTCATATTCAATAAAAATCATAATGATTGAGTAGCATTACAAAGTTAGATCATTGCATCACCATACAAAATTACTAATGGATAAATAAGTCAAATTCCTAAATCAATGGATGTTGATCTCATGCATCAACATTTTGTTGTAAACTTGGCATTCGTCTTTGTCATTTTCATGCACCTCATCTTGTTATTTCAGTTTGGAGTCTGATGTTTCATTTCTTGGCATTGTCTTTTTGTAGCTCACTTTAGCCCGGTGACTGTTTCTTTTATGTTCGCTTATTTGGCCTTGAGATTATTGAGTTTTTTTAAATTCATCAAAAGTTGCTTTCGTTGTACAAATAAAAAGATTTGGTTTTAGTTTCAAGCACACTATCATATATGATATATTAGAGAAGTTGAATTTCAAGTAGATTATCATATATGAGAATATACACACAACTAACTTTTAATTAACCACCACGAGATGACAAACTTGCTTGTATTTTGTTTTCAAGCACATTATCATATATTATATATTCTAATGTTAAATAAGTTAACTTGCAAGCAGATTATCATTTATGATATTCTATTTACATATATGATAATCATATATGATAAATGGAGGTATCATATATGATACATCTTTCCAGCATAACTTATGCCTTCAACTTCGCCTTATGCTTATCCCACAGCTTTAGCAAGTGCAACTCTATGCTTTTACACTATAGGTTATGTTACTCAAACTAAATTCTTGTTATGTTACGCCTAAATCTACACGATTATAGCAACATTCTTAGCATGTGTTTCGTTATATAATTAGAGGAGTAACCAACACACCAAATAAGTTAACACGTCAATAATCACATCAAATAAGCTAAAAAATAATAAATTCATAAGTTAAAAAAAAAGTTATCATCTTATTCACATCAAGACTAAATTCTTATAGAAATTCGCATCAAATAAGCTAAAAATAGCTTATTTATAGAAACAGATTTCGAATTGCGAAGGAGAATATCGAATTCGTGATATATATTAGATATGGATTGATGTATGTGTGTGTTTTTAGTGTGCCATTTTTATGAAACGATAGATCTGAAGAGAGAGTAAAGAGCGGTGTATGTTTTAGATCTGATGGGTGTTAGGTGGAGCGGTGAAACGACACAATTGCTCCTCTGGCATTTTTATATATTTACTTATTTATAAATTTTTTTGAAAAAGGAAATTAATCTGAACCATAGATGCTTTGTGAATGGACAGTGAAGATTAGGAATGAGAATTTTAACCCGAATCATGAAATCGAACCAAAACCGTATCGATTCCCGTTATCCGAATCCTATTTCGTACGGTACTGGGAATACAAAACAAGGTGAAAACAAAATCGGGACCACTAATCCGGTACGTAACCGGTATCAAATCAGGAAATTCTAGAAAAAAACCCATTTTCGATACCGTTACCGATACCCTTACCGATATTCAAATAACATTCGGTATGATACCGATACTACCAGTTTATATTCGGAAAAAAATCAAAACTATTAATTTGATACGAGATCGATAGAAGACCGATATCATGCTCATCTCTACTGAAAATGTATCCCCTAATATCTAAAAGATATGTGATATCCATTATAACTTTTATCGAATACATTTCACACTCCTTTCATCGTAATGCTTACACGATTTGTATTAAAAATATTTTAAAAGTTTTAACAAAAAATGTATCTGCCCCTACACGACTTGTATATAATTTTAGGTCTTCTATCATATTTATATTGATATACAATATATATCGTTGTAACAAAACAAGCGGAAATCATTACGTTTAAAGTACGTAGTCGTACTATTTTGTCTAGTCCATTGAAAATGAATACTATGTTTTCAGTTGTAAATCATTACCGCTTGTATTCTCGTGTACGATTATTCGTATGCAGCAACGACGGTTTATAACAGGGTTTTACTATTAATATCCCTTTCTACTCTCTAAAAAAGTAAAAAAAAAACACAAAAATTTATACTTTTTGTCTCTTTGCTTTTTATCAGTTTCAATTCCGTATTTTTGTCTGTTTATTACTTTTGATTTATTAAACTTTATAATTTTCATTTCGTATTTTCAGGATTCTAGTTTTATAACATAAATAAAAATATAAAAAATTAAAAAATAAAAATAAAAATAATTTAAAAAACAGAGGGTATGTTAGTTTGTGTGTATTATATGTAAGGGGATTGATTAGTATACTTAAATTTTTTATTGAGATATTTAAATATATAATTTTGAATCAACAATTGTTTAATCCACAGTTTAATGTATTTTAATCAAATTTTTAAGTGTGTAAATTCGGTGTAATAACAATTTTAATTGTAGTTAAAATATTTAAACGTTTGAAGATCGTATTCCCTTTTAAAAATATTATACACTAGTATTTTAGGGAAAAAAACATAAACCTAGTTTAGGATAAACTCAATCAACCCATTACAATTGCCTATTTTTATCATGTAACAAAAAAACTCATTTTTTAAAAATTAAATATCTCACAAACCGTTCATCGTTACGTAAAACAAAAATATCATCGCGACGAGAATTAAATCATCTATTTATCGAGGGACACATGTATATACTTTCGACGAACTTTTTTTCGACTTTTTTTCTTAAGTCACGTCTGAGAGAATCATATATGATTCGTCACGAATCATATTTGATTTTCAGAAAATCATATATGTTTCGTGACGAATCATATATGATTCTCTCATACGTGATTTAAGAAAAAAAGTCAAAAATCATATATTATTCGTATCACGAATCATATATGATTTTCTGAAAATCATATATGATTCGTGACGAATCATATATGATTATCTCATACGTGATTTAAGAAAAAAAGTCGAAAAAAAGTTCGTCAAAATTATATACATATGTCATTCGATAGAAAAATGATTTAATTCTCGTTCCAATTGTGTATTTTTTTCGTTTGACGATTTACCATTTGTGAGATATTTAATTTTTAAAAAAGTGGTGGAAAGTGAGTTTTTAAAAAAATAAGTGATTATAATTGGTTGGATAGGTCTACTAATTTAAAGGTTTACATATATCTTAACTCGATATTTTAGTATAACAACAACACTACTATTTTTTTAGTTTTTTAATATTTAAAGAAAACACTAATGCGCAGTTTGGTTTGTGAGTTAAAATTTCAAAAGTATAAATTCTCGAAAATTTAAACTATGAAGAATTATAAATTTTGAAATTCAAAATACTGTTTAGTTGTTATTTTTTAGCGACGTACATGGTTGTGAAAAAATCCGATCCAGCCTCTATTAAGTTTATTCGGGTCGGGTTATTGGTAAAAACTACTACGTATTTATTCAAGTCAACTCGAGTATCCGAATATTAAATAGGTTTGGCTATCATGTTGAATTTTTTGGTAACTCGAGTTGAGGTCGAATCGATTGACTTAAATAAATATTTTTAAATATTTTCAATATAGATTTTATAAATATCTATTTAAACGAGTAAAAACAATTATATTACGCTTTTACTCATATCTGATTTGACCCAAACAAAAATAGGCCCGAACCCGACCCGACTAACACCCTAGTGACGAAATTTCTTTTATTTAACAAAACAACAAGAAATATGCAACAAAACAACTAAAAATATATATATATAAACAAACATTTTCAAGTAAATGAAAATTACTCACTTTTTATGGAAGTCCAATGTTTCCCATTTTGTCAATTCATAGAATATATGATGATCTTATGAGCTTGTATGAGTGGGTTTTAATAAACCTCAAAATTTTGAGTTTATCAAAAGAGTTTGAGCTAATATAACATGCCCCCTTACAAATTACTATTTTACTCACGATTACACTCAATACAACGTTCGTATCTTCTCACCCCTTGTCAATTTTGATAATTTGACAAATTACTATTTTACTCTCAATTACTCTCGATTATATTCAATACAATGTCCGTATCTTCTTAACCCATGTCCATTTTGATCATTTGACAGTATAACCTAGATTGGATACTTGAGTTTATCAGCTTACTAAATATAAATTAATCTAAATGGTGTTGGTGAATTCCTGAGTTTTGAATGTGGCTAGAAGGCATGTTGTCATAAATCTAAGAGTCCTAGTTGAGTGCAAGTCCAACTCAACTTATTCTGTTAGCATTCAGAATATAATGTAATACTAGCTATATTACAACGCGTCTATGTTAGGCTAAATATACCGTGAAAGGTACGACATTACATTGTAATAAAATGGAGTTTTGAGTGAGTTTCTTCAATTAAAAAACTTGTGTGTTTTGCAGCATAATTGTGTTCTTGTTTTCTTGTTTCCTATGTTGTGTTGTGTTGTGTTCTTGGATCTGTTGTGCATAACCTTTGATTGCCATAATTGGTATCAGAGAGTTTTGCGTATCCTGGACGATTATTGCTGCGAGAAGAAAATCACAATCAGCATATGTGTTGAACAATCAAACAAAGCATAACCTTAATATATGAGTTAGGGTTTTTTAAGCAAAACCTTGTTAATTTGAGATTCACTATGAACACGGGTTCGATCCGGAGGTCGGGGAGGGTGGTAGAGATGTTTAGCCATTGTTAGTGAGAGAAAGAGAAAGAGAGATGCTCTAATATGTGTTTATTACAGAGAGAACGGAAAACAAATAAATGACACACCTTACCCCTCCATGGAAGTATGGAGGGGTATATATAGCACGGGACTTGAACTACTTACATATGACAATAATAGTCCCTGCAAGTCCCGGTTATGAAACTATCTAATTCCGTTAGTCGCTCACATTTTAAGGCTAACAATCTTCCCCCAATGTGGAGAGATACGGAATTACTTACAATGTTCCTAACAATTGCAGATATAACAAAAATATGACAGTATTAAGTTTGCTTCCAATGCTGAGGATGACGTCGTTGTCATCAAGTCTTCTAGAAAAACTTGTACCCCAGTTTGAATCCTATTTGTCTTTGCTTGTTGAGGAACCATTGTATCATGTATGAACTAGATCAACTTCCCCCAATTCATACTACATGTCTTGAAAAGCTTTCTTCATAGACTTCTTTTTTACGAAGCTTCTGAATCAGCTTCCCCCAAACCAATATCCTGTCTTGAGCAGAACCTGTGGCTTGAGAAATCTTCTATCTTTGACATTTAAAGTGCACAGCGGAATTTTGTAGAAGATAAGCAAACCACACCAAGTAACTGCTACATTGACATTTTTGGTCTTCATGATTATGTGTTTGGGGGAACATGCAAGAAATCAACAACAAATCTTCTCACGCTTGTAGAATACTTCCCCCTGGAAGTTGAACTAAGTACTCCAAAGTACACGTTCTTCCCCCATGATGGTGACGAACTCTCGGAAGCATCATCTGACGCGTACGGTCAAAATCTCGAGATGTTCTTGTCGAAAGTATGATTGTTACGAACACTCAGAAGCATCATCTGACGTGTACGCTCATAATCGAGAGATGTTCTTATCAAAAGTATGATGGTTAAGAACACTCGGGAGCATCATCTAACGTGTACGCTCAGAATCGTGAGATGTTCTTTTCAAAAGTATGGTGGTTAAGAGCACTCGGAAGCATCATCTGACGAGTACAATCAGAATCGCGAGATGTTCGTGTCTGAAGCAGAAATCTTTGTTGACATTCTGTAGCTCAAGTTGCTCGTGAGAATTGTTTGCTGATCACATCTCTACTCATTTACTCTCTGGCTAAACTTACCAACCTCGTATTCTTTCGGCTATCTGTAGTGACCACTGGTGAAGTAAACCTGATATTCCAAACTTGAAACTGAAGTATAATCCCCCAAATTTGTTACTTAAGCTTGCACTTTTTTCTATTGATCAACGGTGCAGAAGAAGAGTTCTAAGTACCTTATACCCCAAACAAGAAAAGTATAAGAAGTACAACGCCTCTTGAAATATCCACAACTACCGGTGAGTATGACACTGAGCACTACAACGTAACTCCTTAAGTGATAGTTATCCATGTAGTCGACCATCCACCCCTTGACATTGGAAACTAGATAGTTCAAGTCTCAATCATAATTTTACCGCACAAGCAAGTCATCAATCGATAGACTGGGTTTGGAAAAAAAGGGTAGAAAGGGGTGAGAAGGCTCGATGATGAAATAAGTAGATGCCTTCGTAAAATTCCACTTCAACTTCAAATAACAAATACCAAATCCACTTCGTAATCACTTGACATTCTTTGCTCCGAATACTAGCCGTTTTAACTAATTAAGTGAATCTTATAAGGATCATTTTGGTGTTTGTTTGTTTTTGTTGTGTTTGTCGTGTTTGGTTTTGTGTTGTTTGAGTGCCGTTAACTAGATAACCGACGTTGACTAAAAATTTAGAAGCCATCAACGTCGTCTAGCTAACTTTACTTTGAAGCCCAAAATCAATCATACACCTAAAAATTTTCGAACAATTAAGGTTTCAAAACGAGGGTTTTCTTTGACCGATAATGAATGAGTACGAAAACACCATATACCCAATATTTGGCATATTGATACTTGGCTGAACCAATGATTTAGCAATGCACGTCCCAACACCACTTTTGTATTTTGTTACCAAAACATTATCAAACTTTCGCATCCCACGTTCCTTTAATAATTCATATTCTTTAAACTTGGCGAACTGCAACACTAATGTCCGAATCATAAAATCATTGGACCAAACAAAAGTTTTTATCATATTCGAGCCCAAAATAAGGTTGCTTAACCATGATGAGTCCAAATTATCAACAACAACAACATATTAGTTGGCCCAAATCCATCATCAGACGTATAAGTAGTATTTCTCCCTTATTATTAGGTCAAATCCATACCCTAATTATATCTCATAACTTACTCCGCCCCCATATCTCCTTATCCAGCCACCAAACATCAATCTCGTAACATCCGCCCCCACATCAGTAACTCTTAATCTCAATCATATCTCAACTACCAAACTCTGATGACTTGGTTATCCTCAAGTAGTCATGAATCTCATCCATCATCTCTATTAAAATGAAGATGTGCATGTACCCACAAGCAGAAATCCAATTACGTTTTTATTATATCAACTAATGAAGAATAATAAAAAAGTTTCGGCTACGAGCGTGGGATCATATGACATACCATATATCACCCAAGATCGGCTACGAGCGTGGGATCATGTTAATAGTGCTAGTGTCACGTGTTCGCTTTGTGAAGAACAACCTGATTCGCACGAGCATCTTTTCTTCTAGTGTAGGTTTGCTTCTCGGGTTTGGAATGGTATAAAAGGTATGGTTGGATTTTCAATTTCGGCCCAGTTTATTGATGATATCCTAAGGGATATTATTCCCTTTGCTATGAGTAAAACGTCACGGAATGTTGTTTCTAAAATTGCTTTAGCAGCGGTTGTTTATTTTGTTTGGCAAGAACGCAACAATCGGCTTTTTAGGGCTGAAAAAAGATCTCCTGAAAGGATCATTGATGTGGTGAAGAATGAGATCCGGCTAAAACTTATGTCGTGTCGATGGAAGCAATCTTCGAGTGTTGACCAGTTAGTTCTTCGATGGCGCTTATCGGAGTCTCTTTTAGTTTCAATATGATTGAATGTATTGGTTGTTTGTGTACTTATAGGTGGTATTTTCTTATAGGTATTATTGGTTATGTAATAGGGTGATCTATGGTATGTCATATGATATAGTCGTTCAAGCTTAGCTTGAGGTTAATACGGTACCTCTGCCGTATTCCATTATACTTAATGATGTGGGTTAATATATTTTACCGGGGAATTTCCCCTTTACCCAAAAAAAGTTTCGGCTTCTAGATCCATAAAGGGTCTCGGGTAGGTGATTAGATGTTGTTTTGGTTTAAGTAAATTGATATTGAAACGAAACTAAGATCGATTCTAACAAAGTTGTTAAGAATCTTTCTTAAAAATCGTAAATCAAAATAGGGTTAACCGTAACAGTGATCTATAATGTATTGGTTCACTCTTAGATCTTTAAAAGATTTGAACAAAGATGAACGAAGCTGAGATCATTATATTCGATAGATTCATGTTGTTGGTATTGTAAAGATTAGTTAATGTTGGTTTGAACTCAGTGAGTTAACCCGGTGAGATGAGGGCAGGTTTGGGTAGGCCAAGTATTTATCTCAGAATGAGTACAATCCATCGCAACGTTTTTATACCATCGCAATATTTTGTAACTCCTCATCGCAATGTTTTGAGAATCAGTGTCGCAATATGTCAAAATCACACTTCCATTGCAAAGATTCGAACACCCATCACAATATTTGTACTTTCTCCATCGCAATGTATCATAATCACCCCATCGCAAAATGTCCAAACTTCCATCGCAATGTTTGCATCGCAAAAGGGTTTTACAGCCGAAAAAGTGGATCTTGGAATCTTTTGTCCTTTTCCAAAAAAATTCAGATCTGTTAATGTTTTATAAGACAAAAGAGACAGTAATGAAAATGGACAAAATGATTGATGAAAACAAGAACAATTTTTTTTTAAATAAACTAAGAAGTAGTGGATCTGTGATGATGATAAGACAGAGATTAACTTGAATTGATTAAAAAATAGATAATAACGAGACTCGATGAAATCAGATAAAAAATGAACCAGAAAAGTACGAACCAAGATTCAAACACGAACTCGAACACAAACACGAATTAATACCAGTTGTTAATTTGAGATTCACTAGGAACACGGGTTCGATCCGGAGGTCGGGGAGGGTGGTAGAGATGTTTAGCCATTGTTAGTGAGAGAAAGAGAGAGAGAGATGCTCTAATATGTGTTTATTAGAGAGATAAAGAAAAACAAGTAAATGACACACCTCACCCCTTCATGAAAGTATGGACGGGTATATATAGCACGAGACTTGAACTACTTACATATGCCAATAATAGTCCTTGCAAGTCCTGGCTATGAAACTATTGTAATTCCGTTAGTCGCTCACATTTTAAGGCTAACAAACGTAATAAAAGTCGATTCTAAACTTGTGAGAAATATAGTGGTGGTAGTAGTCGACTTAACTCTTGTATCACTTGGGTTTCTATCAATTAGGATATCTGGTTAACAAATATACTGATAACATGCCCATTCGTATTCTTGTTCATAGCAACGAGTTGGAAACAGTTCTATAAGCTTTTGTTGTCTCGTGTGATAATTTGAAGTTTGGTAGGACAATTTCGGAAACCGTTTATAGTTTAATGAGTATTCAACATGAAGCCATGGATTAAAGTGTTGGATTGCTCTCCATTACAAAGATATTCTCGATAAAGAAAAAAATCCATGGGAGGTTGGAGAAAGCCCACAACCGCCGACAAAGGAAACAATTTTGACGTTTTAATGTCTTATGTTAACCTCAACGAATTATACCCTATGGAGGATGTGTATGGAAGTGCTTCTTGGAATTCATGGAGTTTGAAACATAGTAGATCACGGCTCGGACGATGCCAAGAAAAATAATATAGTTAAAGGTTTAATGTTTTAATCGATTCCGGAAGATTTGGTGTTGCAAATAGGCAATCTGAAAACCAAGAAGGAGATGTGGGAAGCTATAAAGACTCGTAACTTGGGGGTTGATCACGTAAAGGAAGCTAGGATTCAAGACCTAATTGCGAAGTTCGAGAATATGAAGATGTCAGATAACGTTACTATAGATGCTTATGCCGTGAAGTTTTTTGGTGTAAAACCCACATTCTTATAATATGGAAATTTAAATAAAGTATGATATTTGAACATTTTATATGAATTTGAGAGTTTTATGTAAGTTTAATAGTAGATATTTTATTTACTTAAATTTAAAGCATAGTTTAATTCTTTCATAAGTATTAAATAAATAAGACTTAGATTATGAAACCTTTTTATCAAATTATCTTATAACCTATACTTTAAATAAAGACAAAGTATAAATGGACATTCTTAAACTAATGTGAATAAATATTTTAAAACTTAGGTTATCTTTGTTTAAAAAAGTACACACCTTGTTAAATGTACACTTTTTGTAAGACTTGTTAAAATGGGAAAAAGGTAACTTTTTGGTATGTTATAATGGCATTAAAATTGAGATGAAACTCCTTCCCCATTTTTGACTAAGACTCACGAAATTTTGTAGGTTGTAGGAATGATTTTGATGATTTTTAATGTGTTTTAATGCAAAGATGTAACATATGTTTCAAGGATTGAAAAACCTAGTTAATGTTATTCCTTAATTCAAGCTTTTTACTAAAATAGAATTTTGCTATATAAAGTCACCCCATGGCAGGCCTAAAACACACAACAAACACTTTTCACCTTGCCTAAACTCTACCAAAATCTCCTCTCATCTCCATTGTTAAGAAAACCTTAAAACCTTAAGGTTGTTCTTGATCTTTCTCCTCTCTAGACCTCCATTCTTGTTACTAAACATCTATTATTATTATTTTGTGTGTATAGTGATTACTATATCATTATACACATCTCATGTAAGTCCTTATAATCCTTATGTCACATTTATGGCTTTCTTATATTTTGATCTAATGCATAAACATGATTTCTAGGGTTTTGAAACCCTAAAAATGTGTTTTGGTGATTCAATACCTTAAAAACGTTTTTGTATGTTAGATCTTGTTTTAGACCAGCATAAATATGTTCTAATATAGTTTTATAAAGTTTTTATAAAGATCTAGCTAACCTATGGTGGTCTAGATCATTAAACAGGCTCATACGTAATAATAACTAAGGGCTGTCCAGATTTTGGGTGATCTTGTAAGGGCTGTAAAACGGGTTTTATAACATCTTTTTAAGAGTTTCAAAATCCTAAAACCATCTACAATGAATCTAGTTTTCATAACAGGTCTTAAAACGTTTTGAAGTGTTTTGGAACTATGGTTACCGTGTCGATCTTTGAAAACAGTCCTTAAAAATCAGAATATGAGTCATCTTGTAAGAGTCATATCTTGAGCCTCGGGATAGCTTTTTGAGTGAATCCGGGGTCTAAAACTATCTAATTCGAATGTATTTTTCAAATATTGACTTTAATCAGTGAGTATGGTTTTGGAAAATGGTTTTACAGTCGGATCTTCTAAAACAGTCCCTAAATGACGGGTTTTGGGAAAGTGTATAATTAGGGTTTTGAATCACCGAATCATGAAACCTGGTAATCTTTTGTTCTAGAACAGTATGTAAGACATATTTTTATGTATCTTTTAGCCTTGGTGACACGAGAATAGGACTTGTTGCTTTGTATACGATTCCGTGACTTGTTTGTGCTTTTAAGGTACGGATATTCGGTTCTTTGTTAAAGAACACTCTTTTACTCTTTCTTACACAACTCCATTTGATAAATCCCTATGCCATTGCTATGTTCCCACATCCTTGGTTTCTGTTTTGATATGATCCTTAAATTCTTTGCCTTGTTATGATTCCGTTATTGTTATGCCTTTATATGTTCCCCATTTGAATACTTATATTTTTCCTAGTTGTTATGCCTTTGAAATGAACCCTTAAGCCCGAGCCATATTTTGTATCTAGTCATGGGATGTCATACGATGCACCGGTGACATGACACTAACTGGGGCGGTGTGATTAGATCCCCGGCGTTCCCTTTTGGTGCACATAATCATTATATTATTGTGAGTGCGGGTGCTAGTCATGAGCTAGTGCACGTGCTATTGACATTTGTTTTGCAGGGAGCGTATGGATGCATCCTAGGTATTTGTTTGATATGATATGATTTGATTTAATGTGATAGGTTTGTGTGTGCAATACACGCCGTCACTTTGGTACATAGGAGTCGCAATCCTAGTACACATATATGATTATTTGGTTGGTTTGGATATGTGATTTGTTATGTGTGCTCGTGGGTTGTTCTTGTCTTTCTTTAACCCTTTTTATTCATCCACTTAATCATCCTTATGATTCATACATTGTGATACCTTCATTATTGTTATATCTTTTGCCTTAAATCATATTTGTTATATCCGTTCGCTGGGCGTTTTGCTCAGCCGTTTCTTTTTCCATGCGGCAGGTATTAAGCGGGAGACGGGGCATTGAGAGAGTTTGGACTTACCTAGATTCACCCAAGTTTTTAATAAATCTTAAGACATTTTATGATTTGATACTTTGCATTTTGGACCCCGTTGTTTTGGGGATTTATGTTTATTAAGATATTACTTTAAGTATTTTGGATTTAATAAAGTTTCATTTTAGCCCTTTTAAATTTGATGTATCTGATGTGACACCATATTAGTAGCACTTTGACTCTTTTCGGAGCGGGGTGTTACAATTATGGTATCAGAGCGTCTACGACCTAGGATTGACCTGTGAGGATTGGGTAGATTAGGCTTCCATGCGTACTTTGATATTGTTATGATATTTTTGATACGTATTTGTTTCCGTGGAATTTGTCATGTTAGTAGGGAGCTTCGTATTAGGATGTTCCATCTCGATATTACGTCTTGGCTGAGTGGTTGGGTTTACGATTTAAAGTGCCCTCGCTCCCCAAACGTTTATAGAATGGCTTCCTAACTATGATGGCCCGAACAATGACGTCTTCTTCCTACTCTGATATTATCACTTTCTTTGTATATGTGCATTTTATTTTATAAACTTTATTTTCTTGTCACCACTAATTCGTTTATATCTCAGATGGTGAACACACGTCAGAATTCTCCCGTCTTTTCTGGTCCCGCGTTTGACGAGGCAGTGCAACGAACCGTTTCTGCACTAACTCCTGGCCTCACTACTGAAATTACCAACCAAATTCGCCAAAATACTGCTAGCGGAAGCAATGACCAAACTCCTACTATGCATACATGGTTGGAAAGGTTTGGCAAGCAAAAACCTCGTTCCTTTAGTGTTGCTTCTAATCCAGTCGATGCTGAGAACTGGATTGCACACATTGAGAAGTTGTTCTGTAAAACCCGCATGCTTTTACCAAGAACAGTGCCCATAAGATCGTACGTCCTAGATTAAAACTTACCTTATTTAGTATCGATCACATTCATGTGCTAATAATCAAGCAAGTGCATACGTGTATGACATGACAAGTATCGATTACGTACGAACTCATGATAAACAGTTAATAAATATGTCACGTGAACATAATTAAACCATGATCACCATTTAAAATACGAACTAAAATAATTACGTAAATACATATAATATAATTACGAGCGTTAAGATTACGATAAACGACATGATAAAATAAACAGAAACACTTTAAACACGAACACGTTTAACCACGAACGAACACGAAACATCGGGACACGAGAAAGGTACGGGTACCCCATGTGGGGCCCCCATACCCACGACACAACAACCAAGAAATGGGCTAAGCCCATCAAGTTTACATGAAAGGGGGGGGGGTAAAGGGTAAAAACTATTTTCATTTTCACTTTTCAAGAAAGTAAACATAAAACCCTAAAAGATTTTCTCCTTCTCCTCCTTGTTCCTCCTTGTGCCGCCACCTATAACAACACCATAGGAGAGTGTTGTTGATTTTTGACATTAAAAACAAGTGCTAGAAACCGTGTTTGTTCATCCCCTTTCAAGCTACGTATTGGTATATCATTCTAAACCTTTCTTTTTAATTCTTTTTAATCTTTGATTATTCTCATGAACATGTTATTATTATTCTTATTAAAACATGATAATTAAACATTGATCTAATATGTTTTGGGCTAAATTAAAATCAAAGGATGATATAAAAGGGTGTTTGTTTTAGCCGCCTAGCATAACCAACCCGAGGGGGGGTTCGGTTTGCTTATTGCCGCCACCACCAAGACCATTTTTGGTCTTGGTTGGTGCTTGTGGGACCCACGGCAGCAAGGGGGCACACGTACCCTGAGTTTGGCTCGGGGTACGGTGTCGAGTTCATGCCCGATTCATGGTTCGTTGGTTAAATCATGATTTATGCTTCATGTTAATTTTTATGAATTATGAACTTAGGATATAAATTAATTAATAACATGAGATATTAATTAAATCATGAGTTAGGTTTATTTAATTATTAATTTAGCATGATATTAATCTAACCTAAGTATTTTATGTTATAAGTTATAATTAATTAATTATTTAAAACATGCCTATAATTAATTAATTTAGACATGACTTAGGTTATGTTATTAATGCATGATAATACACATTTTAACCTAAGTATTTTTTTATTTCATTTTAATTAAAACATGTTATACTTTAATTAAAATGCTTAACCTATAGTTTAATTAAAATACATGAAATAATAATTAAACTATACACTATATCATATGACTTAAGAAATAAGCTTATAAACACTTAGACTTATATGTTAGCTTATGTAACCAGCTTAATTCTAAATATGGAAACTTCTATTTATAGAAACTTAATTAAATAAGGCAACTAATCTATTAATGGAAACCTTCTATATATGGAAATCTATCTATTTCAGGCAGCTAATCTAATCATGGAAAACCTTCTATATATGGAAACTTATTTAATTAAGGCAGCTGATCTATTTTTAGAAACTTTCTATTTTTAGAAACTAATCTATTTTAAGCAGTAAATTCTATTTTAGGAAACTTTCTATTTTTGGAAACTTTCTATTTTTGGAAACTTTCTATTTTTGGAAACTTTCTATTTTTGGAAACTTTCTATTTTTGGTAACTTTCTATTTTTGGAAACTTTCTATTTTTGGAAACTTTCTATTTTTGGAAACTTTCTATTTTTGGAAACTTTCTATTTTTGGAAACCTGCTATTTTTGGAAAGTTACTTATTATTACACAGTAATATAATAATACATGAAATACCAGTAATACTTAATCAGATTAATCAGAATACAAGATAAACACAGTTTAAGGCTTTAAACAGTAAACCATGACCTAAAACATACCAAGTAAGCTAAGATGAGACATAAAAAAAACCCAGTACGTAATCAGTGAATCGATACTTATACACGTGTGTATTCATGTAGCTTTAGTGATCCAGAAGTAGGAGTCTTTCTTCCGTTCATTCACTGGACTTGAGGTACGGATTCCCGTCCTTTCAGTATGGACATTCTTTCCTTATTAGGATTTCCCCGTATGCAGCCAACTGTTTTCCCCCAGCATTTATTTTATTGTTTTGAACTGCTTATGTTTAATTAGCATAATCTATAGCCATATACAAGCATGACCAGTTTCACCTAGTTATGGAGGTACCATAACCATAACATTGGAGGCACCAATGTTATGACTTCCCCACGGCGGAGTGATTGCTCGTGGCGTCCCTTTTCAGTTTTGGCCATATTATTATATCATGTGGGGCGTATGGGTGCATCCTAGTTACATGTTTTATTCAGTATATCATGGTGAATGTGGTGTGTGCCTTGCATCCTTCACAAGGAGTTGATCCCTCCTACCCAAACCAGTATATTAATTAGAGGCATCCCCTCTAATCAGCATGATGAGGTCACCCCTCCAAGTATTCATGCACGTGACCTTTTCATGACCTATATGGGCTATGGTATATTTATGTTAAAACAGTTTTCATAAGATAAACATAAGGCTTTTCAAACTATAAAACCAGTTTTCTTAATACTTAACCAGTTTACTCAGAACTTAGTCTTCCGCTGTTATATGTTACATGCTTATGCTATTTCATGCTATATTGTACATCCGTGCACTGAGCGTCTTGCTCAGCCGTTTTCCTTTTCATGTTCCCAAAACGGCAGGTACTCAGGGACGCTCGTAGATCTCAAACGTACGTGCATATGGATTGGAAGCTTTACTGTCTTTCTTTACTTTATGCATTTCCTTTACTTTAATACAGTTTGCTATGGACATTGTTTCGTCCTTTCCCTTTACAGTATTTATGTTTGTGTGTGATGAGCTCTACTTTGGGGTTACCGATGTTTGATTCCGGTATTTCCCTTTTATGGTCAAATAATGCTTAGACATTTATCCTTGTATGCTTTGATGACACGCCATGATTATGCGTAATATTCCATTTCCAGAATGGGGTGTTACAATTATGGTATCAGAGCCAAGGCTTCGACCTGTAGGCTCTCAAATATGACCTGTGATTAGTGGGTAGTCACTACGGTCTTCCTAGAACTGACAGTTGTTTTCATGCATTCATCATTTTTTTTAAGCATACATATACATGTCATTGTTACAGGGTTTTTTGACTAAGTAATGGTTGGTACAGGACTGGCCCTATTTATTCGCATGTGTTTTATTGAAACTTTTAGATTTGGGACCGACCCATAGGCGTCCCCTCGATATGTCTTTTATTTTGAGTGAACTGACCAGAGGCGTTCACTCTCGAGCATCAAAAGTTTTCATAAAACTACATCATGCATTCATACAAAGATTTCCTTGCATAAAAATTTTCTCGTGAAATTTTTGGTATAAAATTTTTTCATGTATATATATATAATACATATTTTATGTTTTGAACTGTTAATCATATGTTTTATGTTATACTTTCAGATGGTTCTCACACGCGAGCAAGAGCAGCTCAATGCTGCAATTCAGGCTGCCATGCAAGCCTTGCTTCCTCAACTGAGGAATGACATCCGTGCTGAAGTTCAAGCTGCCAACAATCAGCAGCACAATCAGCCACCTCCTCCTCCTCCAGTGACACTAGCAGTGTGGTTGGAAAGGTTCAACAAGCTCCGTCCTAGAGCCTTTGAAAAGACTGATAGCCCTAGCGATGCTGAAAGCTGGTTGACTCATATCGAGAAGATTTTCAATGCTATGGGATGTGACCCCGCATTCAAGGCGAGATTGGCATGCTACCGGTTTGAAGGCGATGTACTCAACTGGTGGCTAGCCTTGACGCAGTCGGAAGGAGGTGATGATTGGGTCGCTGGTTTGACATGGGCCCAATTCAAGGAGAGAGTGATGGAGCAGTTCTTTCCCAAGGCAGAGTAGGACAAGCTCAAACGAGAGTACCATGGGATACGTCAGAGAGCGGGCGAGAATAGCAACGAATTCATGCAGCGCTTTCTTCGCTTAGCTGGTTTTCTGGGAGCAGCAGCTGGTACTCCTGAGGAGCAGGCACACCACTTTAGGTGGGCACTTCGCACCTCGGTCGCGAACAATCTGGTATGTGCTACGTTCAATACAGTAGCACAAGTGGCCGACGCAGCAAGGAAGCTAGAGATGTTGCAGGAACGAGATGAGTTCGGGGAAGCTGAAAGACCCGACAAGAGGCAGAAAACTGGGGACCGGTCTCAGCAGCAGCCTCATCAGCCCAAAGGAAACGGTCACACTAACGACCGTTCTGTTGTGGAAAGGCGTAACGGTAATGATAATTACCGTAACAATGCTGGACACTCCAACAACAGCAGGTCCTACTATTTACGCATCTTCTTATGATTTCATGTTATATCTCTCATGCTGACACTATATTAACCTCTACCAGGAACCACGGTAACGGGAAGGACCAGAACCACAGGGGTTCGCAGCCTAACCGTTCAGCTAACACTGGTAAACATCTTATGACGCATATGTCTTATACTCGTGCATATACTTTATTTTAACACATTTTGACATCAGCAGGCCCTCAGCAAGCAAGGACTCCTGCTGGAGGATTCACTCATCCTCTTTGCAGCACTTGCCATCGCAGACACCCTGGCCCATGTCGTCGTGATTCCGACGCGTGCTACAAGTGCGGCCTCCCTGGCCACCGTATGAGAGATTGCCGTAAGGGTGAAATGGAGGGTACTTCGGGTCATGCTGATACTAAGCCGCCTCCTACCACTGGGCGTGTCTACACGACATCTCGTGATCAAGCAAACAAATCTATAGGTACCATTACTGGAATTTTGTATATGTACAGCCAAGCTGCATGTGTTCTTTTCGACACGGGTGCCACTCACTAAGTTATTTCCACTACTTATGCCAAGAACATCAGGACACTTCCCTTGCCATTAGAAAATAGGCTTACCATTTCCACGCCTTTGAAGGACTCTGTATTGATAACTCATGTATACAAGAGTCTTCCTCTAGAGTTTGACGATAAAGTGCGTGCAGTAGATGCACTTCCCCTAGACATGATTGAGTTCGATATGATTCTCGGCATGGACTGGCTATCCAAGCACCATGCTACCATAGACTGCCACTCATATCGGGTGATCTTCGGCGATATTAATGCACCATAGTACATTCATAATGGGTTCATACCCGGACGGTCTGTACAAGTCATATCTACCTTGCAAGCACGTGCATTACTGTCACATGGCTGTGAGGGTTATCTAGCTACGGTTCATGACATGGATGCTGAATCCCCATCGATTCAGGATCAACCAGTAGTTTCGGAATTTCAAGACGTCTTCCCAGCTGAACTTCCAGGCATACCACCTGCACGAGAAGTGGAGTTCAACATCGACCTTGTTCCAGGAGCTGAACCAATCTCCAAGGCTCCGTATCGTATGGCTCCTATAGAGCTAAAAGAACTGAAGGACCAACTGTAGGAACTTCTTGAGCGAGGGTTAATTAGACCAAGCGCATCTCCATGGGGCGCACCGGTCTTGTTCGTTAAGAAGAAGGACGGCAGCATGCGACTTTGCATTGACTACCGTGAACTTAATAAGATTACCATCCGCAATTGATATCCACTGCCACGTATAGATGATCTGTTTGACCAACTTAAAGGAGCCAAACACTTCTCAAAGATCGATCTAAGGTCAGGCTACCATCAGCTAAGGGTTAAAGAGCAGGATATTGCCAAGACTGCTTTTCGTACCCGCTATGGCCATTATGAGTTTGTAGTCATGCCATTCGGCCTGACTAATGCTCCAGCAGTATTCATGGATCTGATGAACAGAATCTTCCATGAATTCCTTGATAAGTTTGTCATTGTATTCATCGATGACATCCTGATTTTCTCAAAGTCCACAGAGGAACACGAAGACCATCTCCGTACGGTACTACAGATTCTTCGTCAGAAGCAGCTGTATGCGAAATTCTCCAAGTGTGAGTTCTGGTTAAACAAGGTGGCATTCTTAGGCCACATTGTATCAGCAGAAGGGATCACTATGGACCCAGCGAAGGTTGAGGCTATCACTAAATGGCTAAGACCAACGTCAGCGACAGAAGTCCGCAGTTTCTTAGGCTTAGCTGGATATTATCGCAGATTCGTGGAGAACTTTTCCCGTTTGGCACTACCTCTCACCAAACTGATGCGAAAAGGAGAGAAATTCGTCTGGACGAAAGAACGAGAGAAGAGCTTCGAAGACCTAAAGCAGAAGTTAGTATCTGCACCTATTCTTACTCTCCCATCTGGTACAGGTGGATTTCAGATCTATAGCGATGCATCGGGGAAGGGACTGGGCTGTGTTCTCATGCAACATGGGAAAGTGATCGCGTATGCTTCACGGCAGCTTAAGCCCTATGAAGAAAACTACCCTACGCATGACCTGGAACTTGCTGCAGTGGTGTTCGCATTGAAAATATAGAGGCATTACTTATACGGAGAATCATGCGACATTTTCACGGATCACAAGAGCTTGAAGTATATCTTCACACAGCGAGAATTGAACATGAGACAAAGGAGATGGTTGGAACTGTTGAAGGATTATGATATTAACCTACAGTATCATCCCGGGAAGGCTAATGTAGTAGCAGATGCACTCAGCAGAAAGTCCGAAATGATCAACGGCATTGAGATCAAGGAACAAAACATAAGAGACTTGGAGCGGCTAGACATCGAAATCATGGTACGTGGGCAGCACGGATACTGGGCGAATCTTAGAGTTGAACCCGAGTTACTGTCTAGGATCAAGGAAGAGCAGAAGGATGATGGAGAAATTTGGGCGATAATTAAGAATTTGGAGAAGCAGACATAATTCAGAATGGACGCAGACGGTATCGTTTGGCAGGGCACGAGACTTTGTGTTCCTGACAACCAAGAACTCCGGGAAGCATTGTTAGCTGAAGCTCATAGCTCCCCATTTTCTATACATCCTGGGTTGACAAAAATGTACCATGACATCAGACAGCACTTTTGGTGGAGTGGTATGAAACAGGATGTAGCCACTTATGTCTCCAAATGTCTTACCTGCCAGCAGGTTAAGATTGAATATCAGCGATCGGGCGGTCTCCTTCAACCGTTGGATATTCTAGAGTGGAAGTGGGACAAAATCACCATGGATTTTGTTACCGGTCTTCCGCCTACCAAGAAGAAGCACGATGCTATTTGGGTCATTGTTGATCGACTCACCAAATCAGCTCATTTCTTACCGATACGCAAGGAAGATCCGGTAAGTAAACTCGCAGATACTTACAGAAGGGAGATCATGAGACTCCACGGTACTCCCTCCAGCATCGTCTCAGACAGAGATCCTCGTTTCACGTCGCGATTCTGGAAAGGCCTGCAAAAAGCTTGGGGTACACAACTTAAGCTGAGTACGGCCTTTCATCCTCAAACGGATGGACAGTCGGAGCGAACAATTCAGACTTTGGAAGATATGTTAAGGTCGTGTGCGTTGGAATGGACAGGTGATTGGGACGATTACATCTGTTTGGTCGAGTTTGCATACAACAACAGCTGGCACGCAAGTATCAAATGTGCTCCTTTCGAAATGTTGTATGGCAGAAAGTGTCGCGCTCCAATCTGTTGGGATCAAGTGGGAGAGCGAACACTCGAAGGACCAGAACTTATAGAAATGACCAATGAGAAGATCGAAGTAGCTAAGCAGAAGCTGCAGGAAGCACGGTCACGTCAGAAGAGTTACGCCGATAAGCATCGTAGGGACATACATTTTAATGTGGGAGATCACGTCTTCCTCAAGGTTTCGCCGGCACGTGGTGTTAAACGTTTCGGGATCAAAGGGAAACTCAGTCATCGTTTCATCGGACCTTTTGATATCATTGAACGAATCGGTGAAGTATCTTACCGATTGGCGTTACCTCCTCAGCTTTCGCACGTGCATAACGTGTTTCATGTGTCCTTACTCAGAGGGTACAATTATCATCCCCTTCACATGGTTCAGTATCCACTGGAACAGATACGTGAAGATCTCACTTTTATAGAAGAACCCGAACGAGTGCTCGACAGGCAAGAACGAGTCATGAGAAGGAAGACGATTCCATTCGTCAAAATTCTTTGGAGGGACCATACCGAGCGGGAAGCCACTTGGGAAACAGAGGAGTCTATCCGGGCTTCTTACCCTCACTTCATATTTTGAGTTCGGGTATGTTACTTCTTTCCAGCTTACTTTATCTATAATTCGCGGACGAATTATTCTTTTTAGGGGGGAAGAATTGTAAAACCCGCATGCTTTTACCATGAACAGTGCCCATAAGATCGTACGTCCTAGATTAAAACTTACCTTATTTAGTATCGATCACATTCATGTGCTAATAATCAGGCAAGTGCATACGTGTATGACATGACAAGTATCGATTACGTACGAACTCATGATAAACAGTTAATAAATATGTCACGTGAACATAATTAAACCATGATCACCATTTAAAATACGAACTAAAATAATTACGTAAATACATATAATATAATTACGAGCGTTAAGATTATGATAAACGACATGATAAAATAAACAGAAACACTTTAAACACGAACACGTTTAACCACGAACGAACACGAAACATCGGGACACGAGAAAGGTACGAGTACCCCATGTGGGGCCCCCATACCCACGGCACAACAACCAAGAAATGGGCTAAGCCCATCAAGTTTACATGAAAGGGGGGTAAAGGGTAAAAACTATTTTCATTTTCACTTTTCAAGAAAGTAAACATAAAAGCCTAAAAGATTTTCTCCTTCTCCTCCTTGTTCCTCCTTGTGCCGCCACCTATAACAACACCATAGGAGAGTGTTGTTGATTTTTGACATTAAAAACAAGTGCTAGAAACCGTGTTTGTTCATCCCCTTTCAAGCTACGTATTGGTATATCATTCTAAACCTTTCTTTTTAATTCTTTTTAATCTTTGATTATTCTCATGAACATGTTATTATTATTTTTATTAAAACATGATAATTAAACATTGATCTAATATGTTTTGGGCTAAATTAAAATCAAAGGATGATATAAAAGGGTGTTTGTTTTAGCCGCCTAGCATAACCAACCCGAGGGGGGGTTCGGTTTGCTTATTGCCGCCACCACCAAGACCATTTTTGGTCTTGGTTGGTGCTTGTGGGACCCACGGCAACAAGGGGGCACACGTACCCCGAGTTTGGCTCGGGGTACGGTGTCGAGTTCATGCCCGATTCATGGTTCGTTGGTTAAATCATGATTTATGCTTCATGTTAATTTTTATGAATTATGAACTTAGGATATAAATTAATTAATAATATAAGATATTAATTAAATCATGACTTAGGTTATTTTAATTATTAATTTAGCATGATATTAATCTAACCTAAGTATTTTATGTTATAAGTTATAATTAATTAATTATTTAAAACATGCCTATAATTAATTAATTTAGACATGACTTAGGTTATGTTATTAATGCATGATAATACACATTTTAACCTAAGTATTTTTTTATTTCATTTTAATTAAAACATGTTATACTTTAATTAAAATGCTTAACCTATAGTTTAATTAAAATACATGAAATAATAATTAAACTATACACTATATCATATGACTTAAGAAATAAGCTTATAAACACTTAGACTTATATGTTAGCTTATGTAACCAGCTTAATTCTAAATATGGAAACTTCTATTTATAGAAACTTAATTAAATAAGGCAACTAATCTATTAATGGAAACCTTCTATATATGGAAATCTATCTATTTCAGGCAGCTAATCTAATCATGGAAAACCTTCTATATATGGAAACTTATTTAATTAAGGCAGCTGATCTATTTTTGGAAACTTTCTATTTTTAGAAACTAATCTATTTTAAGCAGTAAATTCTATTTTATGAAACTTTCTATTTTTGGAAACTTTCTATTTTTGGAAACTTTCTATTTTTGGTAACTTTCTATTTTTGGAAACTTTCTATTTTTGGAAACTTTCTATTTTTGGAAACTTTCTATTTTTGGAAATCTGCTATTTTTGGAAAGTTACTTATTATTACACAGTAAGTATAATAATACATGAAATACCAGTAATACTTAATCAGATTAATCAGAATACAAGATAAACACAGTTTAAGGCTTTAAACAGTAAACCATGACCTAAAACATACCAAGTAAGCTAAGATGAGACATAAAAAAAACCCAGTACGTAATCAGTGAATCGATACTTATACACGTGTGTATTCATGTAGCTTTAGTGATCCAGAAGTAGGAGTCTTTCTTCCGTTCATTCACTGGACTTGAGGTACGGATTCCCGTCCTTTCAGTATGGACATTCTTTCCTTATTAGGATTTCCCCGTATGCAGCCAACTGTTTCCCCCAGCATTTGTTTTATTGTTTTGAACTGCTTATGTTTAATTAGCATAATCTATAGCCATATACAAGCATGACCAGTTTCACCTAGTTATGGAGGTACCATAACCATAACATTGGAGGCACCAATGTTATGACTTCCCCACGGCGGAGTGATTGCTCGTGGCGTCCCTTTTCAGTTTTGGCCATATTATTATATCATGTGGGGCGTATGGGTGCATCCTAGTTACATGTTTTATTCAGTATATCATGGTGAATGTGGTGTGTGCCTTGCATCCTTCACAAGGAGTTGATCCCTCCTACCCAAACCAGTATATTAATTAGAGGCATCCCCTCTAATCAGCATGATGAGGTCACCCCTCCAAGTATTCATGCACGTGACCTTTTCATGACCTATATGGGCTATGGTATATTTATGTTAAAACAGTTTTCATAAGATAAACATAATGCTTTTCAAACTATAAAACCAGTTTTCTTAATACTTAACCAGTTTACTCAGAACTTAGTCTTCCGCTGTTATATGTTACATGCTTATCCTATTTCATGCTATATTGTACATCCGTGCACTGAGCGTCTTGCTCAGCCGTTTTCCTTTGCATGTTCCCAAAACGGCAGGTACTCAGGGACGCTCGTAGATCTCAAACGTACGTGCATATGGATTGGAAGCTTTACTGTCTTTCTTTACTTTATGCATTTCCTTTACTTTAATACAGTTTGCTATGGACATTGTTTCGTCCTTTCCCTTTACAGTATTTATGTTTGTGTGTGATGAGCTCTACTTTGGGGTTACCGATGTTTGATTCCGGTATTTCCCTTTTATGGTCAAATAATGCTTAGACATTTATCCTTGTATGCTTTGATGACACGCCATGATTATACGTAATATTCCATTTCCAGAATGGGGTGTTACATGTTCGAAGTGTTGGATTGTGGAGATCAGTATAAGGCTAGGTTAGCTAGCTACAAGTTAGAGGGTGACGCTCTGAACTGGTGGAAGGCCTACAAGCAAGCCAAGGGAGGTGATGACTATGTGCTAACTATGTCTTGGGCAAACTTTCGAGATGCCTTTTTCTTGCAATACTTCCCTAAGTCAGAGCAACAGAGATACGAGCGGGAATACCATAATATTAGGCAGAAGGATGGAGAGCTTACTGGGGACTTTATGAAACGGTTCTTGAGGCTGGCAAGTTTCTTAGGGACAAAGGCGGGTACACAAGAGGAGCAGGCACAGAGGTTCAAATGGGCTCTCAACGATCAAGTTGGGGACAACCTTGTGAACCTGGATTTCACGGATGTGGCGGCGGTGGCTGATGCTGCAAGGAACTATGAAATTCATCGAGAGAGGTCGGGGCTGAATAAGAGGAACCGTGAGGGGGACCGTATTAGACCGGTGACTCATAACAACAAAGGGGATGGACAGAAGGGTCATTCAGGACCATCGTGCCAAGCTTGTGGAAGGCTTCATTCTGGAAGGACATGCTATAAGATATCTGGGGCATGTTTTCGTTGTGGGTCGACTAAACATAGGATTACGGATTGCCTTGGGAAAGATGGAAGCAGTGATGAAGATGAAAAGTCATTAGGTACGATTCCAAGAAATTCTTAGTTTATTTTCTTTTGATATCCCTTCGATTTGTGCAAACACTTTATGATTCCTTTCCATTAACATTACTTCCGTGCATATTCTGCAAGTGTTATGTGTAAGATGATTTCATCTATCGCCACTTCGTCTGTTTCGAATTCATTTGATCCGATTCGTGCGTTTTCGTATTCGTTTTCGATTAATCGTGTTATTCCAATTTCGAGGCCGAAATTTTTCTTTTAGAGAGGAGGAATTGTAGAATCCGTAACACTACTTTAATTTCGAGGACGAAATTTTCTATTTAGAAGGGAAGAGTTGTAAAACCCACATTCTTATAATATGGAAATTTAAATAAAGTATGATATTTGAACATTTTATATGAATTTGAGAGTTTTATGTAAGTTTAATAGTAGATATTTTATTTACTTAAATTTAAAGCATAGGTTAATTCTTTCATAAGTATTAAATAAATAAGACTTAGATTATGAAACCTTTTTATCAAATTATCTTATAACCTATACTTTAAATAAAGACAAAGTATAAATGGACATTCTTAAACTAATGTGAATAAATATTTTAAAACTTAGGTTATCTTTGTTTAAAAAAGTACACACCTTGTTAAATGTACACTTTTTGTAAGACTTGTTAAAATGGGAAAAAGGTAACTTTATGGTATGTTATAATGGCATTAAAATTGAGATGAAACTCCTTCCCCATTTTTGACTAAGACTCATGAAATTTTGTAGGTTTTAGGAATGATTTTGATGATTTTTAATGTGTTTTAATGCAAAGATGTAACATATGTTTCAAGGATTGAAAAACCTAGTTAATGTTATTCCTTAATTCAAGCTTTTTACTAAAATAGAATTTTGCTATATAAAGTCACCCCATGGCAGGCCTAAAACACACAACAAACACTTTTCACCTTGCCTAAACTCTACCAAAATCTCCTCTCATCTCCATTGTTAAGAAAACCTTAAAACCTTAAGGTTGTTCTTGATCTTTCTCCTCTATAGACCTCCATTCTTGTTACTAAACATCCATTATTATTATTTTGTGTGTATAGTGATTACTATATCATTATATACATCTCGTGTAAGTCCTTATAATCCTTATGTCACCTTTATGGCTTTCTTATATTTTGATTTAATGCATAAACATGATTTCTAGGGTTTTGAAACCCTAAAAATGTGTTTTGGTGATTCAATACCTTAAAAACGTTTTTGTATGTTAGATCTTGTTTTAGAACAGCATAAATATGTTCTAATATAGTTCTATAAAGTTTTTATAAAGATCTAGCTAACCTATGGTGGTCTAGATCATTAAACCGGCTCATACGTAATAATAACTAAGGGCTGTCCAGATTTTGGGTGATCTTGTAAGGGCTGTAAAACGGGTTTTATAACATCTTTTTAAGAGTTTCAAAATCCTAAAACCATCTACAATGAATCTAGTTTTCATAACAGGTCTTAAAACGTTTTGAAGTAGTTTGGAACTATGGTTACCGTGTGGATCTTTGAAAACAGTCCTTAAAAATCAGAATATGAGTCATCTTGTAAGAGTCATATCTTGAGCCTCGGGATAGCTTTTTGAGTGAATCCGGGGTCTAAAACTATCTACTTCGAATGTATTTTTCAAATATTGACTTTAATCAGTGAGTATAGTTTTGGAAAATGGTTTTACAGTCGGATCTTCTAAAACAGTCCCTAAATGACGGGTTTTGGGAAAGTGTATAATTAGGGTTTTGAATCACCGAATCATGAAACCTGGTAATCTTTTGTTCTAGAACAGTATGTAAGACATATTTTTATGTATCTTTTAGCCTTGGTGACACGGGAATAGGACTTGTTGCTTTGTATACGATTCCGTGACTTGTTTGTGCTTTTAAGGTACGGATATTCGGTTCTTTGTTAAAGAACACTCTTTTACTCTTTCTTAAACAACTCCATTTGATAAATCCCTATGCCATTGCTATGTTCCCACATCCTTGGTTTCTGTTTTGATATGATCCTTAAATTCTTTGCCTTGTTATGATTCCGTTATTGTTATGCCTTTATATGTTCCCCATTTGAATACTTATATTTTTCCTAGTTGTTATGCCTTTGAAATGAACCCTTAAGCCCGAGCCATATTTTGTATCTAGTCATGGGATGTCATACGATGAACCGGTGACATGACACTAACTGGGGCGGTGTGATTAGATCCCCGGCGTTCCCTTTTGGTGCACATAATCATTATATTATTGTGAGTGCGGGTGCTAGTCATGAGCTAGTGCACGTGCTATTGACATTTGTTTTGCAGGAAGCGTATGGATGCATCCTAGGTATTTGTTTGATATGATATGATTTGATTTAATGTGATAGGTTTGTGTGTGCAATACACGCCGTCACTTTGGTACATAGGAGTCGCAATCCTAGTACACATATATGATTATTTGGTTGGTTTGGATATGTGATTTGTTATGTGTGCTCGTGGGTTGTTCTTGTCTTTCTTTAACCCTTTTTATTCATCCACTTAATCATCCTTATGATTCATACATTGTGATACCTTCATTATTGTTATATCTTTTGCCTTAAATCATATTTGTTATATCCGTTCGCTGGGCGTTTTGCTCAGCCGTTTCTTTTTCCATGCGGCAGGTATTAAGCGGGAGACGGGGCATTGAGAGAGTTTGGACTTACCTAGATTCACCCAAGTTTTTAATAAATCTTAAGACATTTTATGATTTGATACTTTGCATTTTGGACCCCGTTGTTTTGGGGATTTCTGTTTATTAAGATATTACTTTAAGTATTTTGGATTTAATAAAGTTTCATTTTAGCCCTTTTAAAATTTGATGTATCTGATGTGACACCATATTAGTAGCACTTTGACTCTTTTCGGAGCGGGGTGTTACATTTGGTATTGCTTTTAAATCGGCCACGCTTGGAGAAGTCATGTCGGAACACAAGCTGTTTAAAAAGTTTCTCACAAGCCTTCCTAGACTTTTTTGTCCATATTGAGGCAGCCCTTGAGCAGATTTTAGATCTTAAAGCAATGGGGTTTGAGGATGGGGTATGTTGATTGAAGTCGTATGAAAAAAGAGTCAAAGAAGAAGATAAGACAAACAATTCTCAAGAGAAATTGCTTTATGCTAGGACGGATTATTCTAATGGGAATAGTGACTCGAGTAGAGGGAGAGGACGTGATATAAACTCTTGAGGCCGAGGTCGTAGTCAAGGACGCGATAGAGGTAATAATAAAAAAACAAGGCCAACATCACTTTTGGAAGAACCGTGAAGATAATACGCGAAAAGGGGAGGAACAAGAGTAATGTGACATCTCTCATATAAATTGCTACCGTTGTGACAAGTTTGGACACTTTGTATCAAGATACTTATATTGAAAGCGTGACAGTGAGGAAAACCTTAATGAGACACACGAGGGAGATGTGAATCATGAGGAAGGCGCATTTTTTATGATGAACCATATTCAAGAAACAATTTTCATGAATGAAGAAAATTACACTCCACCAAATCGAGTCAAATACCGTTGAAGACAATGTATGGTACTCTAAAAATGGTCCAAATAATCACATGACATGTAATTACTCTTACTTTTCTGAATTAAATGAAAGTAATCATGGATGTGTTAGGTTCAGAGATGGTTCGAGTGTAAGAATAAAAGGAAAATGCTCTATTTTGTTCCAAGGGAAAAATAATGAACAAAAGTTGCTAAAAGATATTTATTACATTCCCGTACTTCGTAGTAATGTTATAAAATCTTGGACAAGCTATAATATCCGGTTGTGATATTCGTATATGATGTGATTTCTTAACCATGCATGATCGTTTTGGTAGTTTGCTAATTAAAGTTCGCGAAGCGCAATTTATCTCTACAAGACTCAACTAAAAGTTGGTAAACCTTTCTGTTTGCAATCTCACATTGATGAAGAGTCGTGGTTGTGACACGTACAACTTGGACATATCAGATTTGGTACGGTGAATTCGATGCATAAGTTAGCTTAAGGGGTACCAACAATTAAGCATCAAGATCAAGTATGTGAATCTTGCATGGTTGGAAAGTAAAAAAAGAAGTCATTCTCAAAGAAGGTAACATATAGAGCTTCAAGGATATATGAGATGGTTCATGTAGACGTATGCGGACTGATAACTCCTTTCACTCAAGCATATGACTCTTATATCTTAGTTCTCATCGACGATTGTTCTAGGCACATGTGGTCTTTTCTTTTGACGCACAAACGTGACGCGTTTAGAGTAATCGAGATTCAAGACGTTGATTGAAAAAAGAACGAGTAAAGAGATCATAACATTCCATACAAATAGAGGTGGTGAATTTACATCTTATGAGTTTAATCGGTTTTATGACCAAGAAGGAATAACACAAATGTTGACGGCTCCTTATGCACCTTAACGAAACAAAATTGTGAAACAAAGAAATTAGACTCTACTCGAGATGAATAGGTGTATCATGAAGGTAAGAGGCGTACCAGATCATTTTTGGGGTGAAGCAGTTCTACATGAAACATACATTATAAATCGAACACTACACGAGCATTGGTAGGAGTTACACCATACAATACGTTTTATGGGTAGCAACCGAACCTTAAGACTTAAAGGTACTTGGATGTGTTGCATATGAGAGGATTGTCTTAAATCATTTGAGAAAAATCGATGATAGGTCAAACCGTTGGTATATCTTGGCAAAGAACATAGTTCAAGAGGTTTCTAGCTTTATAATCCACGCGAAAACAAGATCATAATCAACGCCTATGTGATTTGTGATGCGAATAGAGCTTGGAGTTAGAACTTGAACAACATTAAGTCAGGAAAAGGACCATGTACTTTTACTATTACATGGGGCGAACTACAAGAAAATGATAATAATCCGTTTATGAACAACGAGGCAGCTGAAGGTCATGAGCAGCCCACATCAAGCCATGAAAATGGACCACATCAGGTGTTCAACAGCCCAGCTAGTGTTCACACTTCAGAAGATGATAATGAGGAATATGAAAGCGATGTTATGCCTATCCTGGTTCGACGTTCAACCCGTAACAAAGTGTTACCAACGAAGTTTGTAGATTGTCAACTTACTTTTCATGAATTAATGTTAACACTTGACGAGGAACCAGGAAATTACAATGAAGCCAAGCTGAGTCTAAAATGGCTTAAAGCAATGAAAACCGAACATGAATCTATTGTAAAGAATAATACTTGGAAACTCGTTCCTCTACCTAAAGGTTTTGTGCCAATTAGGTTGAAGTGGTTATTTAAGATAAAAAGGAACGTGGATGGTTAAATAATGAAGTAGAAAACATGTTTAGTTGCTAAAGGCTATGTAAAACAACCTGAGATATATTTTGATGAAGTATTCACACTGGTAGCTCGACTGATACTTGGCTTTTGACACCTCGTATAAAAATTAAAGTTCGTTGTTGTGGTCTAATCAAATTGATCCTGATTAACTATGCGACTCAGTCGTTCTTTAGTGAAACAAATAGTTGTGTCGTTGTAGTAATTAAAAAGTGCAAGACTTAAAGTAAATTGACGGTTAATGAAATCTAAACTAAACCTAATTAAAGCTTAAACTTGTGCAATATTAAAAACTTTGAAAAACAAATTATTTAAATGACTTAAAGTTAAAGCGTGACGAAAATTAAATTTGACAAAGTATTAAAATGTAAACTTAAAAATTAAACAAGACAAAATATAAAAGCAAACCTAATCGGAATAATAAACCCACCTGTCGGAATAACAAACCTTGGTATAATCGGAATGTGGTAGGAATCCCCTTGATCGGAATGTTGTCACCACAATCCCAATCGGAATATCAAACACACGCCCTGATCGGAATACGGTCGGAATGTATCCTCGTCGGAATCGTATCGGAATGCAACCAAAGGGATCTCGTCGGAATATGGGAAACTTAGTCCATCGGAATGTCCAAAATTATCACCTGTCGGAATGCAGATTGGAATCCCCAATCGGAATGTAGAAACCTTATTCCGACGGATAAATCGAAATCCCCGTCGGAATGCTAAACCCTTTTCCGACCAAGCAAATGAAGCTATGGTCGGAATGTGAAACCCTTTTCCGACCAGGGTGGTCGGAATACAGTGGAAAGAAGGCAAAATAAGCACAACAAATAAGTTATTACTCAAATAAGCACTAGACTAATAACCTAAGCAAACACGTATAAGAAAAAGCTAATAAGCTACAATTTAAAGACTTTTGAAAATACGAAATGAGAAAGATGTACGAAAACAAACTTTATATAAAAATAACTTTTATAAAAACTTTAGAAACTTTAAGATAAACACAAATAAGCAAAAAAAATCAATAATCCAAAACAATCAAAAGCATAAAAACATTACCTTTAATCACATAAGCATAATAATAAACACATAAACATAAAGATCAAGCAAAACAAGAAAGGTAGATGAGAGATTGACAATAAAAGTAAAGATTGACAAGAATTAAAAGGTAACTTACTTGAAATTAAATGTATTTAAAGTGCAAGACAAGTATTAAAATAGACATAAAATTAAATGACAAGGTAATTAAAGGGTGGAAGAACTAATTGTCACTATTAGCCAACAACATGAAAATTAAATACTAATGGCCTATTTATAGGAGAGATTAGGGAGGTGCTTAGGAAGCTTCCCCCCCCTCTTTCTTCTTTCCTTAATTGCATCATTAAGTCCTTAATCTTCTTTAATCTTTTGACTTTAACGACTTTGTCTCGGGATTTCTACTCTCGTCTTGTGATTTTTTCAATAAATAAGACTTGAGTTCTTCGGCTTTTAGTAAACTTCCGTCTTTTGACTTTTTCTTCGATAAATCTTCAGAATTGGTCTTGGACTTCCGTTCTTTTTGCACTCTTGATTTCTTGACTTCGTCTTTCGTCTTTTTCTTCGATAAAAGCCCTTGAATGCCCGTGTTTTCTCCACTTTTCACCTTCTCGTACTAAATCACAACAAAAACACAAACCACGCATAACTCCGACATAAATGACATAAAATACACGTTTTGGCTCGGTTATTATTGTAATTAAGTGGTAAAAAGGATGGGTGTTTACACACCTATCATCGAATCGAGACAATGCGACTATTGAATGCTCTCGCGGCCAGGAAAGGATGGAAGATTCATCATTTTGATGTGAAAACGGCTTTTCTGCAAGGTGAGTTAAAGGAAAAGTGTATGTAGTTCAAGCTGAAAGATTTGGAAAACCATAACAGGAGGAAAAATTATTTAAGTTAGGTAAATCATTCTATGGCCTAAGTCATGCTCCAAGGGCATGGAACATAAAGCTCGATAATAGTTTGGTAGAGATAGGGTTTTAATAATGCATGTAAGAAAAGACTGTTTATAAAAAGGTGTCCACTGGAGAATTTATCATTGTTGTACTTTATGTAGATGATTTATTCGGGACTCAAGTTGTCAAAAGCAAAAGATGAACCACAAGTTGAATTGATCCAATATCGAAAGGTGGTGGGTTACTCGCGTTACCTCTTGTACACTCGTCTAGATTTAACTTACTCATTTGAAGTGGTTAGTTGGTATATGCAAAGTCTAAGAGAATCATATGCTCGTGATATCAAGAAAATCCTAGGTTATCTTAAAGGTACAACTTCGTTTAGTATTAATTACAGTCGTAGTAAAGACATGAAATTGGTAGGATATAGTGATAGTAGTCATAATGTTGATATTGATGATGGAGAAGCACTAGTGGATATGTGTCCTACCTTGGTACATCGCTCGTTACATGGTGCTCACAAAAGCAAACTATCGTGGCATTATCTTCGTGTGAAGCCGAGTTCATGACAGCCACTGCAGCTGTGTATCAAGTAATTAATGTAATCTGATTTATAGCACAACACGTCTATGTTAGGCTATATATACCATAAAGGGTAGGGCATTATATGGTGACAAATTAAAGTTGTAAGTAAGTTTTGTTTATAAACAAATTTACGTGTTAGGCACCACAAACGGGTGTTCTTATTTTTTGTGTTGTGTTATGTTCTTGGATTTACTGTGCATAACCTTTGATTACCACAAACGCAAATCATGGTCTTATAATCAGGGTCGTCCCATATATTTAGGAGGCCCTGTGCAGTATTATGTTGAGGGCTCTTTAACAATATGCGTTATAAAATCAGTAACTTTAATTAGTTTTAATAATGATTTGTGTATATTTTTTAATTCTTTTTATGATATATCTATGTTATTTTGTAAGTATATGTACATACATTTTTTGAAAATATAGTTATTGCCATAATATTTGCTGCCAAATGATGTAGCTTATCAAGATAATTTTGAAGGCTTTGAGTAAAAAGTTATAACTTTTAAGGGTCAAACTTGTAATTTATCAAAAGTGAAAAAAAAAATATAAACCTTTTTGTCATCCCCTCGCTAGAACTGTGGCCCTGTACCGTCGCACGCATTGTACATGCCAAAATCCGGCACTGCTTATGATATATGAGCCAAAAGCTCCATATGTATACAATAAGCACAAACTCAATCCATAACCTTGGTCAAATAACTTATAAATCATGCAAGACAATGATGTTTCATGACGAAGATTAGGCATGTAACACATACAAATGCTCTCATGTGCGCAACAAGTGACACTGTGGTGGGTGGAGATACATCAATAATTTTTGCAACTTATATTTCTTACTTTTTATTTTTTGTCAATTTCAACATTACATCACAATAATTTAGATTATTTAAGCATCTTGAAATATCCACTAATTTTCAAATAAAAATGTATTTGACCAACACTACAATAAATATGTCACTTGTTTACTTTTTTTAACACTTTAAAAACCGTGAATTTTATTTATAAAATATTTACATTTATAAATCTTAAGAATTGTTTCAAATTTTTCATACTTAAAAATGTGAAGTAATAAAAAATTTACGTTTACGCATAAAAGTATGATGGATTGTCTTATAAATCATATTTGAAAGTGTAAAGAATTACTTCAAAATCTTCCCACTTTAAAGTGTTTAAAATTATGAATTTATTTGTTACATTCAATTTGTTTACACCAAGAACACTAATAATATTGAGAACTTTTTAAATTTACACACTTTAGAACGTGAAAATTTATCATAATAAGTGTGAAAAGTTAACCTATTTGTTTTAGTGCAAAATGTTACGACTATTTTTTTCCAATTTATCAGTGTTTGAAAACCCGGGTTAGCCCGGCTGGATGAACTGTGACCCAGTTGAGTGATTGGACGCCGATTTTAACCGAAAAATTTAATTGAACCGTCGATTGAACCGTAACCCGATGACTCGAACGAATCGTTCGGGTTTTAAAACATTGATACCAGCTTCAGAAACCCCCCATAGCCCTATGAAATATGATTTTTATCACAAAGTTTTTCCATAAACTGTCTCTAAGACTCTAACATCAAATGTTCGACATGTGAAATAAAAAAGTTAAAAGATTAAATAAAAGCTAGTAAAAGCTTAAAACGCGTGACATGTGTCAATCAATAAAATAATTATATTTTTCACGAATAATGCATTTGGGCCAATGTGGAGCACGTACGGATGAGAAATTAATCTTAAATAACTCAAAGGCCCCATTATAAATTGAAGTTTTTTGTTTTGTAGCCCAATAATAGTAGTATCATACTTTCTATTCTTTAAGTGATTTAAGTACATCACTATTCATTTTTTTAGTTTTCATTTTTCTTTTTATTAATTTCAAGTCGGCTGTATATTTTTCTTGAAGGTACCACAAAGTTAGCATTCAAGTTTTTCAACAAGTTCTTAATGATCAAATGGACCTAAATAATTTAATTTTACGTGGGCCAATGTGGTCCAGCCCATTAACGGCAACTTGAGGCAACCAACTCATGCATAATTAAATTTCTGTTTAATACTATTGTGTCTAATGTGGTAATGTTGGAATGAGAAGATTTCTTTATATAGTAAAGCAAAATGATTTGTGAGGATTTTATATATTTTTTCCTTGGAAAAGTTGAGATATTTTTTTTAACGATAATTTTTATGAAAGTAGCAAGCTGTTAGAAGAAAACAATTAAAAAAAATTAAATGAGAGTTTTTGAAGCAATCGACTCAAGAAAACTTCTTCCTATTATAAAAGACTATGACACTAATTAAAAGCACATAAAACTATATCATCAAAAACTTGAAATACATAAAACACTCCGACAAAGAGACGGAAACACAACTACAAGAATAAAAGAAAAGAAAAAATCAACAGAAAAAAACTACAAAGAAGATACAAGCAAAGAAAGCTAAATCATGTTAAACACAGGATTTAGGATTAGAATTCCGATTGTTCCCGTTGCTAGGGGACAACTTGCAGCGAGCCGAGATTCACGTCTTTGATAACCTCTGAATTGACGGAAAAATATTTTCTTCCAAAAATTATCATGAGAGTCTGGGAGATGCGTGGACAAGTTTATATATCTAAAAGTGTATTTATTTTTATTGATAATATTTTAAAAATAAAATTTACTTTTAGGTTTTTAAATATAATAAGAATCAATTTATTTTTAAATTTGAGTAAAACTAAAAAAAACGCGAAAAATTGATAGAGGATTTGAGAGAAAAAAAATAACATAAAAATATAAATGTCAAATTTGTGAAAAAAGACTTAAAAAAGGAGGTAATTACTAATTAGTGGCGTAAGCTACAAATACACAATATATCTTTTCACAAAATAAAATTAGTCATGTATTTTGGTCTTTTTGAAAATTTATCTTGTGTATCTATAGCTTTCACTTAGTAATTTATAGTAAATTTTTAGTGGTTACATTTTAATTAAAATAGATGGTGTTAAGTGAAAATTATAATTTTTTTTATTTTTTCACTAACTTTAGAATGTAAATAATTATCTCTTACACTTAATATTATCTAAATTTTATATCTTAAACATACAAAACATATAAAGTTTTATTTAAACACTGAAATTAATACATAATGATTTTTTTGTTTAAAAACACGAGCATATTTGTTAGTTTCATTAATATCACAATTACAAAACATTAAACACAAATTATTTTTTTCTTATATCATTATTTTAAACTAAAGTATTAAAATAAATTTTATTTATGCGTAAACCGCGTACGTACTTGAGACTTGTAACTAGTTCTTATGTGAAAATCATCAAATAGTAATCAAATTCAAGGTTTATTTTAATTTACTCATTCAAATTCTCCTTTGAAAAGTCATTTAAAGCTTCAATAGTATTTCGTTTATGTTATAGTGATATTAACATAACATTTTTCAAATTTAGTTAATGTTTATGTCTAATCGGAGGTTAATGGATTGTATATAAAGTTGGTTGAAAGAAGATATATTTATAAGCAAGTGTTTAAAGTTAGTGTAAAACATGTTAATAAATACTCTAAACACGTTATTTTAGAAAATTACACAACAATAAAGTAATTTAACGTTTTAATAGTTAAATTTTTTTATAGTTAATATAAAGTTTGAGTAATAAAATTTGAACATTATAAAACTTATATAATATTAGATGATTGATAACGTTTAAGTTATACATGTTTGCATTGATCGAATTGTCTCAAAGAACTATGTATACATATAAGCTATGATGTGAATTGATAATAATTTGATAAACAATTATAATAGGGCTGAAGCGAGCCAAGAAGAGAAGTAATTGTTCTAAAAGATACAAAAAAGACTAAAAGCTAAACAGATCTAGAAAATGCCAAGTGCGGCACAATTCTACGATTGTGTGGCATACTTCAGCTACAGACGTATTTAATATACTTAAGGAAAGTACGTCGCACTTCTACAATTGTGTGACGCACTTTACCTTATTGTTACAAAATTTATTACCATTATACATGTTATTTATTTAGATACATTTGAGTTATCTTCTATACTTACTCCCCACGTTTTGGAGACTTATTTAGCAGACCATTGGGGCATAGAAAACATATAGAGATATAGAGAAGCAACAAGATCAAAGGAATTCATCCATCACTTTGGGAAAATTCTAGGAAGGAATTTCAGTGATTGTATAAAACTCACACCAAGTTCATATTTGTGTGGTTATACTCTAGAAGAATAGGCTTACTCTTAGCATCTGTGATCAATAGATCGAGAGAGGAATTGCTATTGGTTGTATTAGTTTGGAGAAAACTAAGTATTTTGGAATATTGAGCTTATAATCTTTTGGTATAAATTCTTAATCTTATTTCTCATTGATGAACTCTAAAAAATACGTGATTATGATGTTTATTACTGCTTTGATTATGCAGTCGTTTTTTTGCTTGGTTTGGGTGTACATAGAATTATGAATTGACTTTCTAACGCTGCAGTGCAGAAAGAACGTCGCACTTCTCGTCTGGTACTTAGATATACACGCGGTCAAATACTTATATGCTCGATATTGTTATGCTTGGATCATTCTTATATGTTTGACTCAACCTTGATTATGATATGTTCAAAAGTGAGTATATGATTGATTATGCTTCATGTCACCACAACATAAGTGAACCTTGATATTAGACTCGTAGAAATTGACTAATGACATATATAAGAACCCAAATGTAATCTTGTTTAATGCTTTATCATAGGATTGAAATATTGTGATTCAACGAGCATATGAACTATCTTAACTAACACAAACCAAACTTTATGCATTTGATATGATGAGATTTATAGGTCGAAAGGATTTCTTGTTATGTTGAGTAGATGATGCTCGTATGATAACCCTCATTACTTGTTTGTATGCTTATAATCTATCCTTGTCAGTTGTTCTTTTCATGATTCTTAGCCTAAACCAAACACACCTTTAACCACTGTTTGAAATTAAATCTTTCGAACTTGTGACACTCTAGAGATAAACTGTTTTTAATTCATAACAAAATTCTCATGGAACGATCTGGTCTTACCTTTACTATATTGCAAACGAAAGGGTATACTTTTCCCGTGTGTTAGTATATTAATCGGTTGAAACTAATTTATAAATTTAAAGCTTTTGTAACACATCAATGATATACTTTCTTCCTTCCTTTAATTTTAACTACTCAAATCATATATTTGCCTATTGTAAACTAAGTACACATAAGTACATATATTTTTGTTAATGCAATGATTCCTAAAAACGTTACTTGCATTTTTCGGTCTCGCTTTATTTTGATTACGACAATATGTAAAAACAAGCATTTACGAAAACAATAAAAAACGAATTCTTGAGTTCAAGTATTTTTCATTTCAACCATTATCACTTAAGGTATGAACAAACAAGTAATTATACTAATTAAGTGATCAAGGATTTAATCTTTTCTTAAAACTCACTTTTTATTAAGTGTGACAAAGTTTTATTATTAAACTTTCTTTTTAAGAAAATATTTATTAAATTAATTATTTGAAAGTTTGAAATTTGAAAATGGTATATTCTATCTTGGTTTGGAATATCCTTTCAGGATATTTTAATCCCAAGATTCGAACCGACCCACTAAAAGACAAAAGGGAGCGGACTCTACGCCGACGGTTCCTTAGCGCCTACGGCGGTTCCTTATCGATAAGGAACCGCGCCCTGCAATAAAGGAACCGTGGGCAGATATAGCCGTTGGACATTTGTCTTATAAATAGTGTACCATTCTCAGACTTTCAATCCACCTCTTTTGCACATAAACTTTCAGATTCTTACATACTTCTTAAATCACTCAAATCCTTGATCATTTGTTTGATTACTACTTGTTTAGAAGTGAATCTTTCTCCTCCCATCTTTTCCTCTCAAAGTGCAAAGAGAATAACACTATCATTGTTGAAGTGTTGTGTCTACCTCAAAGATCCATTGAAGATCCAAACTTATTTATTCATTGTTGTGTCATTGTTGTAAAGATCCAAGTAGTTGTGTCTATTTGGAAGTCGTGTATGTATTAGGGTTAATACTTAGTCCTCAAAGTATATTGGTGTAGATTGGTCCTAGCTAAGATTAGGGCTCGACTTTAAGCTTAGAGTCAAAAATTGGTTAAGCGACGTTGTGTACGGTTTCTCCACCTTAAGGAGCTTGTTGATTAGTGATCTCTCGAGTAAGGAGTACTCGAGGAGTGGAGTAGGAACGAGGAGTGAGATTTGTTGCCGAACCACTATAAATCCTTGGTGTTTGGTTTGATCTTTCCTTCCCTTATCTATTTACATTCTTAATTCTTTATACTTGTGATTATTAGTTAGTTGCACTATACCTTGTTCATATTATGTATAAGAAGGTTTCACATAAATACTCAAGCTTAATTTTTTGAAAAAGGATTTTTTAAAACCAAACTTTAACAAGCAAATTTAAGAAATTATTCAACCCCCCTCCTTCTAGTTTCTACAATTGGTATCAGAGCGTGGTTGCTCAAGACTTTTTAAAATATATTGTATTTTAAAACTTGAATCGATCTATGGATTCCAACAAGTATCTAGAAGGGCAATCCATGCAAAGACCACCTCTTTTTGAAACCGATAGTTTTATTTATTGGAAAAATAGGTTTGAGACTTATGTGAAATCAAAAGATTTAGATTTTTGACATGTTATTACCAATGGTGACTTTTTGCCATTTCAATATAATGAAGTTTCTAAAAGTAAGGAGATAGTTACTTTTGACAAAGCTAATGATGATACTAAAAGAAAACTTGCTAAAAATAATGAGGATAAAATGGTGATTTATAATGCTTTTCCAAAGAAAGAGTACGAAAGAATTTTTATGTGTGAAACCACTAAAGACATTTGGAATACTCTTTTAGTAACCCACCAAGTTAATAGCCAAGTCAAAGAAAGTAAAATCGATCTTCTTGTTCAACAATATGAACAATTTGTCATCTTAGAAGATGAAACCATAGATAGTGCATTTGCTAGATTTAACACTATTATTACTAGTCTAAAAGCACTTGATGAAGGTTTTTCTAGGAAGAACAATGTTAGGAAGTTTCTTAGGGCATTGCATCCCAAATGGAGAGCTAAAGTCACGGAGATTGAAGAATCAAAGGATCTCGCCAAATTATCACCCGATGAACTCATTGGTAACTTGAAGGTTCATGAGATGATAATTTTGAAGGACTCGGAAATGGTGAAAACTAAGAGTGAAAGAAAGTCTCCTGCACTCAAAGCTAAGAAGGCACAAAGTGACCATGAAAGCTCCTCGGATAGTGATGATGAGGAATATGCCTTGGCGGATAGAGACTTTAAAAAGTTCTTCAAAAGACGAGGTCAATACGTGAGGCAACCAAACACCGACAAGAAACCCTTATCCAAAAACCGATTTGCCAACGACGATAAAGGCGATAGGAAATGCTTTAGATGTGGTGATCCAAATCATTTCATCGGTGATTGTCCTAATCCTTCACGCGACAAGAACCACACGGTGTTTGTTGGAGGTTCATGGAGCGATAGCGGTGAAGATGTTGATGACAACCCCAAAGATGAGAAGTGTCTCATGGCTCACACTTCTAAAGAGGTACTTTCCGAAACAGAGTATTATAGCAATAATAGTTCTTCTCAAGATGATAGTGAATTAGAAGGCCAATACAATAACTTGCATAAGCTTAGTCTAAAATTTATTGAAAAGAACAAAATGCTAAAATCAACTAGAACTAAGCTTGAAAACGAGACTAGTGAGCTAAAAGAAAAATTAGTTAAGCTTGAGAAAAATAAAGAAATAGATCTAGAATGCTTAAAATGTGAAAATCTTAGACAAGAAAATGACAACCTCAAGAGCACCTCCATTAGACTTGAAAAGTTCATGAGAGGGTACTAATGCTCTTGATGATATGTTAAACAAACAAATTTATTTTAAGGAAATACTTGGATTAGGATATAACACTAATGAAGCATCAACTAGTGAACCAAAACATGTTAAGTTTTTAGAAAAACAGTCCTTTACACGCAGTGCTCCAATATATGGGGCGGTTCCTTATCGCTATGGAATCGCCGATGGAGCTAAGGAACCGCGTCCAGAAGAAGATTTTTGTGAAAAACCTGAACTTTCTGAAAAGTCAATTTTAGGCGAAGGACCAAAACATATTCTAATTAACAAGGTCAAAGTACCTATAATTGAAAACTCTACTTTAGATAAATTCTACAAGCCCTTGAGTAAACCTCTAATGGGAACTAGAAATTTATCTAGACAAACATCTACTCCTCCAAGAGTACGAAATGAATCTAAACCTAGAAGTAGAACACCTACGCCAAAAAGAGATGATCAAGCTAAACCACAACCTAGGAGTAAAACCCCAACACCTAGGAGGAATAATAATAATACTAGATCAAGATCAAAGACACCTAGGAGAAACTATGGACAACAAAATGGCCATACGGAATAATTTTCAACAACAATACTTTTCTCCATCGGGGATGTCTCCTTCATTCATGCATCCCAACCAAATGCAAGGGATGTTTGGAACTAACAATTATGGACCCATGAGATATTGGGGACAAATTGTTTGATCTTGTGTGTTGTTACCTAGATATGTTTGGGAATCGATCTAGAGCCCGCCGAGTGGATTAAAGATAGTGGTTGTTCTAAACACATGACGAGTAATCGAAGTTTGTTCTCAAACTACAAAGCATATGATGGAGGTAACGTTACATTCGCAAGTAATAAACGTGCTAATATCATTAGCAAAGGTACGGTCTCTCTTGACTCTATGACTATAGAAAACGTAGAGCACGTAGATAACTTAGGTTTTAACTTTCTAAGTATAGGTCAAATTTGTGACAATAAGTGTAAGGTCATCTTTTCGGAATATGATAGTGAAATCGTAAAAGATGGAAAAGTCATTGTAAAAGGTGTTAGAAAGCATGAGATTTATGTCATGAAGGTTAATAGGAAGTCAAAGGACAATTTATGTCTAGCGACTTTTGATGATAGTTCTACTCTTTGGCATAGGAGATCAGGTCACGCTAATATGCGTTTAATTCAATATTTAGTCTCTAAGGAGTTTGTAAGACATCTCCCCAAGATGAAGTTTGATAGTCACTTTTGTGATGCTTGCAAAATTGGGAAGCAAGTTCACTCAAGTCACAAAGCCAAGAATTTGGTTTCGACATCTTGGTGTTTAGAGCTCCTACATATTGATCTCTTTGGACCTTCCGCCATACGGAGTTATGGAGGTAACCTTTATACCCTAGTTATTGTTGACGTCTACTCTAGATTCACTTGGACTAGATTTTTGGCGTCTAAGAATGAAGCTTTCGATCACTTCGAAACCTTTAGTCGAAGAATTCAAAATCAACTAGGATGTTCAATTGTCTCTATTAGGACGGATCATGGTAGGGAATTTGATAATGAAGTGCAATTTGGTGCCTTTTGTGAAGCTCAAGGTATTACCCATAACTTCTCGGCTCCTCGCACTCCACAATCAAATGGGGTAGTTGAAAGGAAGAATAGGACCATCCAAGAGATGAGTAGGACGATGTTAAATGAGCAATCTTTGTCTAAAAAATTTTGGTGCAATGTCGTGGACACATCGACTTACATTCTCAACCGAATTCTTATTCGACCTTTTTTAGGAATGACCCCCTATGAGATTCTTAAAGGTAAGAAGCCCTCATTGGAATACTTTAGGGTGTTTGGAAGCAATTGCTTCATTCTCAACACCAAAGATTACCTTACTAAGTTTAACCCAAAGTCTTACGAAGGTATCTTTTTAGGTTATTCTCAAACTAGCAAAGCCTACATAGTCCTCAATAGAACCTCGGGTGTAATTGAAGAATCACTTAACATGAAATTTGATGAAACCCCACCTTCATCTAAGACACCACCTTTGGTAGATGCTGACTTAGATGAAATATACATAGTTAATGCCAAAGATGTTAGAAACATAGGAGTTGAAGACCTTAGTGTTGAAAAGGGAGTGAACATTAAGGAGTCTAAGGATCATGCTCTTGATAACGTCATAGGCGAATTAAATCAAAGGACCCTAAGATCTCAAGTCCAAATCAAAGTAACTTCTTTAGTTTCGTCTCCTTGATTGAACCAAAGAATGTTAAAGAAACTTTGATGGATGAGAGTTGGGTCATCGCTATGCAAGAAGAATTGAATCAGTTCATTGCTAATGACGTTTTGGAACTTGTTCCTCCGCCTATAAGTTCGACCATCATAGGAACCAAATGGGTATATTGGAATACGTTAGATGAAAATGGTGTTGTGTCTCGTAACAAGGCTAGACTTGTAGCTCAAGGCTATAATCAACAAGAAGGTATTGATTATGACGAGACATACGCACCCGTAGCTAGATTAGAATCCATTAGAATCCTCTTAGCTTACGCTTGTGCTTTAGACTTTAAGCTTCAACAAATGGATGTAAAGAGTGCATTTCTTAACGGTTTGATCAATAAGGAGGTATATGTAGCTCAACCTCCCGGCTTCATTGATTTTGAGAAACTGGATCATGTTTACAAGCTTAAGAAAGTTCTTTATGGTCTCAAACAAGCACCCAAAGCTTGGTATGATAGACTTAAAGCGTTTCTTGTAAAACATGAGTATACCATAGGGATGGTAGACAACACACTCTTTACAAAGAAGAAACTTTCTCACCTCATTATCGTACAAATATATGTTAATGACATTATATTTGGTTCAACTTGTCAATCACTGTGTAATGACTTTGCCAAAATCATGCATGACGAGTTTGAAATGGGTATGATGGGAGAACTTAAATTCTTTTTAGGACTCCAAATTAAACAAATGGAAGATGGTATTTTCTTTAATCAATCCAAGTATGTTAAAGAAATGCTAAAGAAATTTGGATTAGAAGACTCTAGACCAATGAAGACCCCTATGGCCTCGGATACTAAACTCACCGTAGATGATGATTGTGAGTCGGTATACAACACCAAATATAGAGGTATGATTGGTAGTTTGTTGTACCTAACAGCAAGTCGACCGGATATCATGTTTAGTGTTTGCCTTTGTGCTCGCTTCCAAGAGGCTCCCAAAACCTCTCACCTTGAAGCGGTTAAGCGTATCTTCCGATATACTAAGGGCACTATACATTTAGGATTATGGTATCCTAAAGGGACCGGCGTAGAAACCATTGTCTACGCGGACTCGGATCATGCGGGAGACTATGTGGACCGGAAAAGCACTAGTGGAGTTTGTACCTTCATGGGTTGTTGTTTAACTTCTTGGTTCTCCAAGAAACAAACCGCTCTTGCTATATCCACCACTGAAGCCGAGTATGTGAGTGCCGGTAAAGCTTGTCAACAAGCTCTATGGATGAAGCAAGCGCTTGTTGATTACGAGATTTCTCTTGATGATGTCCCCATCATGTGCGAAAACAAGGGTGTAATAGACCTTAGAAAGAATCCCGTGCAACATTCGCGAACTAAGCACATATAGATTCACCACCATTTTATTAGGGATAATGTTCAAAAGTGGAACATTTCGATAGAGAAGGTACCCTCGGTAGAAAACTTAGCCGATATCTTCACTAAGCCACTTAAGAGGGAACCTTTTAATTACTTACGTCTAGGTCTAGGCTTAATGGAACATATTCCTTAATTGTGCGTTCTTATTATCTTTTATCTTTGAGTCTTTTCTTTCTTTGAGTTTTTTAAGTTTAATAAACTCTTTTTGGAAAACTTCTCTTCTTTTTCAAAATTCTCAAAGTTTTTTCGAAAATGGCCGAGAAATGTTTTTGCATTGTTAATTCAATCTAAAAACGTTCTTTCATAGCTTCTTGCAATTGATAATGAGCTTACATAATTCATATGTATGGATATCTAAAATATAGAAAGAACAAAAGAGAACTATGGAGGATCATTGTGTCATGACCTTGTGTCTAGTTCTACACACCTCCTACATTGATTTTATTAAAAAAATCTACGTATTTTGGTCTAAACCTTGTTTGGTGAGCTCTTACGTGTTTTCTTTGTCTATCTTTGCTTCTTAGCATATCCCCATGATTAGTTAGACTAGAAAAATAGGATTTGCTGAATTGAAAAATCCTCCTTCATCACCAAACTCAACCCACTGTGGGCGGTTCTTTATTGATACTGCGGTTCCCCAATGATAAGGAACCGCCGGCTGAGTTAAGGAACCGCGCCCAGTACCTTACTTTTCGGGTATTCCTGAAACTCTAGATTTGTTCCAATACTTTTTGGAATCTTTGTTTCAATCCTTTGACCACCCCCAAATTATCTTGGACTTTCTCTATATAACCTTAAGCATTTTGCATTCTTTCTCTAAACAAAATGTCTTATTCCCTAAATGAAAGCTTTGATTCTCCTCCATTCTCTCCAATTGCTTTCAACCCCGATTCACCCAAGAACACTTAAAATCACATCTCTTCTCCTTCTAAGAATGTTGATTGTGGAACCTCTTATCTTCCATCACTAGCCTTTAGTGTTCTACCTCCTTCACATGATAATGTCATGCATCATGGAACATATTGTCAATGTTGTTAATATCAACATCTTGCTATGACTCACATCTATGAGGAGTTGAATTACATCAAGAGTCTCTTAGTTAAACCTCCTCTTTACTATAACTATGAGATCTCTACCAAGCCACCACCACCTCCTTCCGCCACTACCTTGTCTTTTATCTAAGCATTGGTTGCTTATCTTCAAGACATCTAGTCCAAGCAAAGCTTAGGGTTCTAGCTTAACTATGATTATATGTATGCCTTTTATTTTGGCTTGTGCTTGTGTCTCGTACATCTTTGTATGGTTTATTTCCTTGTATCTTATCATGTTTTCTATTAACATGACTTATCTTGGATCTTTTGTTTCTTATTTTTTTTGTGATCTTTGCTATATCTTGTTGGGTGTCTCTTCTCTTCTACTAACGTTTCTATGTAGCTTGTCACCATATTTCGATTCCTTGGTGCCTCAAGCAAGGGGAGTAAGCACCAAGGGGGGGCATTCGTAAAGTCCGGTTCTTTTCTTCTTCAAAGACTTTTACAACCTTTTTGCTTCGACAAAGGGGGAGAAATGATAGACTCGTCTTCGAAAATCTTGTTTTATTAGATGATTGAGTTTATGGATTTTCGGAATCAAAAAGGAGGAGATTGTTAATGCAATGATGCCTAAAAACGTTACTTGCATTTTTCGGTCTCGCTTTGTTTTGATTACGACAATATGTAAAAACAAGCATTTACGAAAACAATGAAAAACGAATTCTTGAGTTCAAGTATTTTTCATTTCAACCATTATCACTTAAGGTATGAACAAACAAGTAACTATACTAATTAAGTGATCAAGGATTTAATCTTTTCTTAAAACTCACTTTTTATTAAGTGTGACAAAGTTTTATTATTAAACTTTCTATTTAGAAAATGTTTTATTAAATTAATTATTTAGAAGTTTGAAATTTGAAAATGGCATATTATATCTTGGTTTGGAATATCCTTTCGGGATATTTTAATCCCCAGATTCGAACCAACCCACTAAAAGACAAAAGGGAGCGGACTCTACACCGGCGGTTTTTTAGCGCCTACGGCGGTTCCTTATCGATAAAGAACCGCGGGCTGCAATAAAAAACCGCGGGCAGATATAGCCGTTGGACATTTGTCTTATAAATAGTGGACCATTCTCAGACTTTCAATCCACCTCTTTTGCACATAAACTTTCAAAATCACTCAAATCCTTGATCATTTGTTTGATTACTACTTGTTTAGAAGTGAATCTTTCTCCTCCCATCTTTTCCTCTCAAAGTGCAAAGAGAATAACGCTATCATTGTTGAAGTGTTGTGTCTACCTCAAAGATCCATTGAAGATCCAAACTTATTTATTCATTGTTGTGTCATTATTGTGAAGATCCAAGTAGTTGTGTCTATTTGGAAGTTGTGTATGTATTAGGGTTAATACTTAGTCCTCAAAGTATATTGGTGTAGATTGGTCCTAGCTAAGATTAGGGCTCGACTTTTAGCTTAGAGTCGGAAATTGGTTAAGCGACGTTGTGTACGGTTTCTCCACCTTAAGGAGCTTGTTGATTAGTGAACTCTCGAGTAAGGAGTACTCGAGAAGTGGAGTAGGAACGAGGAGTGAGCTTCGTTGCCGAACCACTATAAATCCTTGGTGTTTGGTTTGATCTTTCCTTCCATTATCTCTTTACATTCTTTATTCTTTATACTTGTGATTATTAGTTAGTTGCACTATACCTTGTTCATATTGTGTGTAAGAAGGTTTCACATAAATACTGAAGCTTAAGTTTCTAAAAAAGGATTTTTTAAAACCAAACTTAACAAGCAAATTTAAGAAACTATTCAACCCCCCTCTTCTAGTTTCTACAATTTTTTAAATCAACGGAATTATATTAAAACCTAACACGAAGCTAGAGAAAACATTGCAAAGTAGAACCATTAAAGGGTTTTAGAGCCAATTGTTTCAAAAAAAAAGATGATTTGCTTCTATTAAAAAGGCACCATTGCAGAGTAGAAATCATTAAAGGGTTTTTAGAGCCAACTTTTTCAAAAAAAGATGATTTGTTACTATTAGAAAGCCACCGATAAGAACAATTAACCACGTTATCAAATAAGATGTTACACCGAGGGGGAGTAGTGCCATAGACCGTGTCATTCCAAAAATTCTACAAGGATCAAAGAACAACCACACAAAAAACTTCCAAGATAGCTTATGTGAGGACAAAATCCGCATGTCATCTAACCAATTGAATAAATCATGAAGATTAGAGGACCATGAATTTTCATATCTTGCCACCCAAAAAACCTGATGCCAAATTAAAGTAGCAAGAGAACAAAACCACAAAGTGGGTTCTATTGATTCAACAACATAGACACAAATCGAACATGAAATAGAGTCTAGTTCAATTTTTGTTCGACTAAGATTCCACCTTGTTGGAAGACAGTCACGAAGAACTCACAAAATGAAGATATTAATCTTTTTAGGAAGAAACTGATTCCACCTCGTTTCATAGTTGATTTCTAGAAGAATACAATGATCAATATGCTCCCTAGTGTCTTTAATTGTGAAATTTGGGTTGTCTATTGACCATGTCCAAGTGTCATCAAAATCATTCAAATAGCATGTGTCCAACAAGATTTGGAGAAAAGGAGATGTATAGCAAGTGTACCACTTTTATTCGAACGTCGACATTCCAAGGACCACCCTTTGTTTCGACAATCACGGATCGTCCAAACCTTTTTCGCGGCAAGACAAAAGAAATGAGGGAACTGATGTTGAAGAGGTGTATTTCCAGTCCAAGTTTGAGTCCATAATTCTAATGAGATACCATTGTTAACTCGTCTTTTTAAAGAAGGGTATGGAACAATTCCATTCTCATGCGTGGTATTTTTGGAACCTACAATTTTACCCCAAACGCCTTGATTACAAAAACTATTTGAAAAAGGAATATGCTTATTCACAATGACCATGAATGGTTGTAATCAGTTGGACCCAAAGAGCACATGAATTCTTAAAGAAGCGCCAACTCCGTTTTTGAATTAAGGCGTGATTCAAAGAGTAAAGTATGCATGTACCAAGACCCTCTTTATCTTTGGAAGCTAGGGCCAATTTCCATGAAATATAAAAGATCTTTTAAAATTTAACATTGCTTCCCCAAAAGAAATTAAATCTGGTAGATTCTAACTTGTTATTAACTGTAATTGGCATGAGAAAATGAGAGAGGTAATACGTACCAATGGAACCCAAACCCCAAGAGATGCAGGTCGCTCTACCTTTGATAGAGAGCAAATAAGATTTCCATTTAGATAGCTACCTAGAGAACTTATGGAAGATAGGATCCCAACTTTTAAATTTAGTCATATTATAATCAATAGAAAACCTTAAATAGGAGAAATGAGGTTGCATGGTGTTACATCTAGTGATATAAGATATTTTGCGCTTCTTAATCCAGAAACCCAATAGAAGCATTTTCAAATAGAAACCATACTCGTTATATTGGAATAAGACCATTTACTTATATCAAAACATCATCTGCAATGAAAAGGTGAGAAATAGTAAAGGTATTAACCATGAAACCCCGATATAATCCAGCTACCATAACATCGTCCACATCTATATGAAGGTCTTCCATAAAAATGATGGAAAGAAATGGGGATAAAGGTTCTCCTTGACGAAGCCCACATTAATAGAAAATTCAAGAGTGGGCTTCCGTTGATCAATACCAAGGATGTGGCATGATGTGTTAGGAAAGCTTTAAATTTATTTTATTCTAGTTTACCATTATTAAACCAAACACACGGGTTAAGTATTACCCTCGTTTATAATATAGGTTTTTTTTGTAAGACCGGGTCATTCACACTGACTTTTTTTTTGTTCTTTTAACCAGTTTTAAAACGTTTATTAGTAAATAATTTTGAATAACTATATCAAATATAAGCTTGTAAGATGAAATCAATAATAAGGAAGTATGACTATTTACGTAGTTTCTATAACTCAGTAGCAATGATATGATGATCATCTTAGAGATAAGTAGCTTTTTTGATTCAAAAAAAATTGTTTTCGTCAAAAAAACGTTTCACACTTTAACTTGGTAACTCAAGACTTATGTTATGTTGATTAAGCAAAGGCGTTTTCACAACTTATACTGAACCACTATGACACTTTACATATTTTGTTTATCAATGATTATAAGCGGTTTTCTCCTTTCAAATGATAAAGACCATAGACAAAACTTTAAAACCGTATAGCTTGCAGTGGTCATTCGACCTTAACCACTACAAGTACACACTTTAAGATTAATAAACACGTTTTTATATCATTAGGCATAACAAGTTCTTAATATAAACAAGAGATCAAAAGAAGATCATTATATCCAGGGACGGAATTTGAATATTTTTCTTGGAGAGGACGCTACATAAAGTATTCATTTTAAGAGGGTCAATTTACATTTTTCTCCATTATTTATGGTAAAAAAATAACTAATATTATTACTAAACGGGTAAATTTTGTACATAATAACAACAAGTTTGGGAGGGTCACAACCGCCTATAGCAATTAATAACTTGCATCCGCAATTATATCATCATATGCAACTATGCTATATTAACATTTTCAAGTAGTGAGAAACATGTTTTATAAGATTAAGCATAACATGTTCATAACTTAAAAAAGAGATCAAATAAAATCATTATACCATAATATGCAAGCAGTGATAAGAGGTTTTAGCTTCTCATGGTTACTAAGGTCATACTAGAAATTATATAGACAAGAAACATGCTTGATTACCAAATGATTCGGATTAGACGAGTGTCACAAGTAAACCGTTCGTAAATCAAAATACATATATTTTTTATTGGATCTCTAATATGACTCGACATATTGATGTTCTTGGATGGATTGTTTCTTAATTTTCGCGCGCAGAGAGAGAGAGAGAGAGAGAGAGAGAGGAGAGAGAGAGAGAGAGAGAAGAGAGAGAGAGAGGAGAGAAGAGAGAGAGAGAGAGGAGAGAGAGAGAGAGAGAGAGAGAAGAGAGAGAGAGAGAGAGAGAGAGAGAGAGAGAGAGAGAGAGAGAGATGTTGAGTTGATTTATTTGATATGAATTGCTTGAAAATGGTCCTCGATATATAGGCCCGTCAAGGACCAAAGCGCAATGCACATAACTTTGAAAATCGGCGCACATCAGGCTTTGGTGCGACACACATAGCTTTTTATAACTTCTTTATTAAATTCACGGGAAAGTGAGGCGCAATTAAGAATCAAGTGCGGAGCATATATTAGGACATAAGTGTGTCGCACTTTGAGGGTATGTGCGACACACATTTTCTATTTTCAACTTCTACACTTTAGGTAGGGGTATGGTTGTCTACTTCTCAACCTCTCCCATACACCGTCCTATACGATATTGGAACCTATAACTCGTGGAAGACGACATTGGGTGTTACCTTACATTTTTTTAACTTCTATACTTTATTAATTATTTCATCGAGTTGGGAACATAGATTCTTGCAGTCTTTGCTCGAATTATCTTCAAGTGAACCTACACATTATTTCATGCTTTTAAGTATCAAAATTTCATTACAAATATTAATAATATGTACAATAACGCTATTTAAAACATGTATAATTAGAGCGTTATCGTGGTCGAACATAAACAACCTGACATCGATTTCCTCCATTTCTCATTGAACTCTATAAATTTTATAATTTGGAGTAAAAAATCCCATAAAACGAAGTCAAAAGCTTTTTCCAAATCAATTATAAAGATTATAAATTTAGGTTTTTTTTTTCCTTTTACACCATTTAACCACTTCGTTAACCATCAAAGGACGATCAAGGATTTGGCGATGATTAACGGAGTACATATTAAGCTCATTAGTGTTAGGGAGAAAATGAGTCGAGTTGAGTGTGATCCCTTTTAGAGCTAGAGCTCGGCTCTTTTATATTTCAAAAGCTCGAGTACGACTTGATCCTTAATATATAAGCTTGAGCCCAGCTCATGGTATGATTTAAAGATCGAGCTCGAGTATTTGTAATAAGCTTATAAAAAGTAAAGCTTGACTCTTGTTTGAACTCGTTTTCTATAGCTCATTTATATGTTCTAAGCTTGTTTATTAAAAGTCATTTTGGATTGTGAGCCTAGTCTAGCTTTGTATTTCAAGCTTGGGTTGGGGCTCAGTTATTAAATAAGCCCCAATTCAAACTTGAGCTTGGTTAGGCTCTGGTTGTTCGATTTTTTTACCGTTTTGATCCTAAGCATTCTTTACCTTTTTTTACAGCTTAGCTTAGCTCATTACCGCTCTTAATTAGAGTTGAACAAGTTAGCTTGAGTGGAAAAAAATGAAAGAGAGAATTGCGAAAATGGTCCGTGTGATTTGGTCAAATTGAACGTTTGTTTCGTCGAGTTTCGTAATTGCAAAAACAGTTCGTCCGGAAAACTTTGGAGTTCATTTTGATCCTTTTGTAAATTGAAATGACTAAAATACCCTCGTCCATATAAGAAATTAAAGCATGAAGACAAGTGTAATTTAGTCATTTCAATTTACCAAAAGACCAAAATGAACTCCAAAATTTTCCACACGAACTATTTTTGTAATTTAAAAACTCGACGGATTATACGTACAATTTAACTAAATCACACGAACATTTTTGCAATTCTCTCAAAATGAAAACATGTTTCATATATCGTGTGGTTCAAGATTTGAAGCATTAATAAATAGTATTGTTACTCAAAACTTTAAATCCTCATGAGACTTGAGATTTTCTTAATCCATGTACATATGCAAATAGTTGGAATCTACATTGAAAGGGTAAAACTTACGTTGACTTGTTTATTAATGTATTCATAGACTATAAACAACATAAAAAAGTACGATATTTGAATTCAAAATTTTAATATATTTTTCTATTAAGAGTAACTATATTAACCACTTGCTTAATTAATGAATAATTAAAATTCGTGACTTTAGATAAAAAAAAGATTACAAAGATTATCGAGTCATATTTTTATGTGTTAATTTTGCAAGTTACATTGTTAAACTTTGTAAAATGTTTGTGGATGATATCTAGATCTCTGTTGAAAAAAGAGGTTCATAAATGTGAAACCTTATAAGAAATCCTTTTCATGTTGCAATGTGAATACTGTCAGATATTTATTTTACCCAAAGAAAATCACTTCTATTTTTTTTTTTTCACTTTTCAAGATAAGACGCAATTCATTGTATAATTGTATAATTTCATGCACCCAAGATTGGAAGACTTTATAACATAGGGAAAAAGACCAATTTGGTCATTTTGATCACTTAACAACTTTATCATGGACAAATTTTTAACTAAAAACAAATATGATCATCATCATTTATATTGTGACAAGTGTCCCACTAAAGATACTTTTTAAATGATCAACCGACAGCGCTCAACCCTAAAATGCACAACTTCTACATTTCACTTTTATTGGAAATTGAAAAAGTATATACTATTGTCATAAGGTTGAGCATTTGCAAGTTGAACGCCGTCAGTTGTGCATTTGATAACATAATAAGACAAATATTGTCTTAGTAAATGGGAACATATGTGGGTCTGGTCCCTTGTTAAAATCTGAAGTTGGAGGGACACATGGCGGTAATTGGATGGGGTTGTGCAGTTATACACTTGTGTATGACCAAATTTGTCCCAATAAAAAAACTTGACCATGATTTAACTTTTAAAGATTGATTTTGACAATTTTCGTCTTTTTCCCTATAACATAAGTTCTAAATTTATCTTGATTAGCTAAAAGTATGCAAAAATATAGGACAATTATTTTTAGTTGAAAGTTGAAACAATGACCTGAAGAAGTCATAAATATTCAACATAGGAAACATATATAAATGGGAAGCCACACATGCATGCATATAAACATAAATATATTGTGGTGCATTAATCATGAATTTATATATTTAAGTATTGGTATGAACATAACTCATAATAAATTTGGCACATAGATAGAGCAAATTTATATTATCTTTGGATGGTATTGATGAAGGTTCCTTTGTTAAACCATGAAAAGAGTGAGCCAGCCCCATTTAGCATGGTGAATAAAAGAGACTAGTTTTAATTTAATGTCCCATGCACTACCATTCATTGTGCCTTGAGATCCCAATCTTCACCATATTGTGAGGAACACAAAAAATTTGAATTTTTTTTAGAGGGAAACTAAAATGTTTTGAATTTGGTAGAATCAACTATGCTTTGGAGATAATAACGTAAACTATGATCTATCTAGACTTGATTATTGAATGGATTAATAACTTACTAATTAGGTCATTAGGTGGATTAAGAACTTATTAATTAGGTCATGAGGTGGATTAAATTGTCAAGTTGGTCCAACTAAGTTAACAAAGGTTGGTTCGAAAGCATAAGTACTAAGTAGTCATGGCGAGTTAAAGTTAAGAGGATATAGAATATATTATACTTGAAACAAATGACCACCAATCTATAATATGATTAAACCAGACGGGTTTAGGTCTGTTGGCTATAAAGATTCCACTAAATGGTTTTTTTTTAGGTTTCTTGAATGTTTTGAATTCAAAACCTGTCAAAAACCTCTCAGACAAAGTGGATAAAGAGTTTAATATAACTAAGTGAGAGTTCGAATATGACTTTTGCCGTTTAAATGTTATTACATGACTCGATCCACTAACCACTAACATTTGCCCTTCTAAAAAATCGATAATATGATTAAAATAAAAGTTATACATGATAAATGAAACCTTAAAATGCATGTTATTCAATGTGTAAAAACTGTTGAAACTTAGCCACACTAGCAAGATATGTTACCTCATGAGTGTCAGAATGGGTATTCTATGCTTTTAGCATGCAATGACATAACAACACCATAACTCTTACCACATGAACACATTCATATCATACAATAAATGTAATAAGTCAGATACGCCACATTTTGATAAATTTCTATGACACATTAAGTGCATATATGTGAGCAATTGGATATGGGTCATTTTGACATTAAGTTTTCCAAAAAGTATGAATCGGTGGGAAACCCTAACCGATATACCTCTACAGTGTCGACTCGCCCTTCGTCAAAGACTTGGCCTCACGCAATGAACACATGTTCCGGTGATCGACCATTAGCTACTAGTTGGGTTTGAATCCATGACATGTATAGCGAGTCTTTTCTTCTTCCTAATATATAGACATACTATACGGATTCCAATCCAACAAACTAAATCCATCAAACTGTATTCACCAAAACAAACACAACGGCCCATTTGTTACTGTTTTTCAATAAGAAAACGAGCTTTTGAAATCCTTGTATTAAAAAAAGTTACCCATTATCAAGGTTCTAGTAACGTGCGGCGTGATGTAGCGACATAATCAAACCTCATGTTTTTATGAGTCATAACGAGTCACGGTGTTTTAAAATGTGAATTAAAGCGCCACAAATACAGATATATATATTATATCATATTATAAATATATTAAATTCAAAAAAAGTGTTATAAATAAGGAATAAAATTAAGAAATGTAATCTTTTTATTTTTATATGAATTATCATTTTTATCGAAACTGAATTTAAAAAAGCTTTCACGCAGCTAGTTTTATCACTATTTATCACGTTTTTTCACTTATCATCTCATGTCAAACCTTAAACTCAAGCATTTATCTATTCCGTAACATGAATATCAAACCTCACACTTTTATAACATTTACAAAACCTTGACGGGACTTTTAAAACCTTGCCAATTATATGTCACTCAAATACTCGATGCATATTATACTAAGTAGATCCGTCTATACTAATCTATATATAAAGAGCTCATGTTTAAAGTTGAAAAAATTAAAAATTCAATATTTTCATATATAAACATAATGTTTAAATATGAAATAAGTGTATTAACCACTACATTATAGGTTCCACCATCAGGTGATGGATTCAACCACCGTGTCAACCTGATCGAATCATCGTGTTAACGGATCGACCACCGGGTCAATCAGGTTGAATCACCGGTTTGTGATTCTCTCATCGGGTCAATCCGATCGAGCCATTAGATCACGAGTTTAACTACATGATCAATCTGATCGAGTTATCAAGTTATCGGTTCGGCCATCAGGTCAATTATGATATTATAGACAATTCGCCGCTATACACAGATACACCTCTAGTAGTTAAATAAACATGAAATAATATGACAAAATTTCAACTTTACATGGGACCAGGTCGAAGTTTTTTCTCCTAGTTTTGGACCATAAGTTATACAAAGTTTAACTTTAAACATGACAATAACAAATAACAAAACCGTGTACTATATGAGAACAAAAGGAAATTGCTAGAAACAATTAAGCAATATCTGATCTAAACAATAATACAGTACAAATAATACGGAGTATCTGCATTGTGGAACATACAAATATATATTTGACAAAATGGTGTATATGTGGGACATAATATGATCATTTTTTTCAATTGTATCTTTATTTAAGCATCATGATTTTCAAGAAGATCATGTGATTCGTATAATAATGATAAATCATAATCACACACGTAATGGAATAGGGTAAAAACAAATTGACAACTAACATACATTATTAATATTTCCTTATGATAATTTCCTTTTTTGTATTGATATTTTGCCCCAAAGATTTGTAACTTATCTTTATTTTTCTTGCGTTGTCTTAGAATAAATCTTGATATCGTTTACAATAATATGCAATATTCAAATGTTATTTTAGTGAGAAAATAACCTAAATTTGTATGTTTGTTCATTTTCCATAATTAAGAGATATGTATATGTCAAGATTTAATTTTTTCTCCCTTTTATCATGCTAATAAACAAAGTGTGGATTGTACCATAATAAATTTTGGATTTGGTCTTAACTTCGGGCTAAAATGTCACTAAAACATTATTATTCGTATGCGGCTAAGTCTTTAAGAAAAGATCGGCCAACACTCAAAAGAAATGCACTGAGTCATGAGTTTTCCGCCGATTTAAACCTTTCGAGAAATTGATAACTACAACGTAAGTAAACTATACTAAATGAAGGAGTATCAAATCTACTTCCTTTAATCTAACAAATAAATTGAAAAAAAGTACATGACTTGTTAATTCTAGTTATTACTCAAATCTACTTCCTTTAATCTAACAAATAAATTCAAAAGAGGTACATGACTTGTTAATTCTAGTTATTACTCAAATCTACTTACTTTAATCCAACAAATAAATTCAAAAGCTACCCATTTGTCTTAGAACCTACTTTTGGGGTCAAAGCATTGATTAGAATTGTACCCTAAAATGGTTAAATATCTAATTTACAGTCATACCTTTCTGTCTCATGTCCATACAATTCAAGTAGGTATTCCATCTCTTTCAAAGTTTTTTTTTATAATATTTTCACATACCCTCAATACTTGTGCTAAACAAATACTAGTACTCCATAATACACACAAACTTTTATTATTTTATGGGCTTCCTTACCCTACTACCCTTCTCTCTCTATATCTACCAATGCACTATATATAAACTCTCTTTTACACACCAAACACTTCAAAAAACTTGTGGCTACATTAAACATTCATAACTCCAAAACCACCCTCTCATTCAAAGCATACTCTCTTTTACATACCGTTACAAAGTTTAGTTCAGCGTTGCCGGTTATCAACATTTTTTGCGCAATGGATGAGTTCACCACAACTACTACATTATTAACCGGATCACCCGAACCAAACCCTAAAAGACTCAAAAGAGTCCAAGAAAACCCTAATAATGATGATCATCCTAATGATGAAAACATTATTAGTACAAGTACTAATAAAACAAACAATAGCAAGCATCCAGTATACCGAGGTGTACGGATGCGTGCATGGGGAAAATGGGTCTCAGAAATCCGAGAACCCAAGAAAAAGTCACGGATCTGGCTCGGGACATTTTCCGAGCCAGAAATGGCTGCACGTGCACATGACGTAGCAGCCCTTTCCATCAAAGGAAAATCAGCCATCCTAAACTTCCCAGACCTAGCCAACATTCTACCTCGTCCAGATTCTTGCTCACCACGCGACATTCAAGCAGCCGCTACTAAAGCTGCTGCCATGCAAATTGGCGTCACAGCCGCCACGCCTCCTTCAACACCGTCAACTTCATCGTCTTCATCTTGGTCCACCTTGACATCATCTTCTTCCATGACGTCATTAGTGACTGCTGATGAGGTGTCTACTACTGCACCAGCAGAAGAACTCAGTGAGATAGTTGAGTTGCCGAGTTTAGGAGCGAGTTATGACTCGGCTGAGTCAAGGGATGACTTTGTGTTTAATGACTCGGTTTGGGACTACTACTCATCGCCGCCACGGTGGCCGGAGGAAAGTGCTTTTTCCGGCGGGTTTTTCTTTGATACCTTATTATGGCAACATTAGTATAAATGGAATAAATAAGAATATATAAAAAGAAAAGATGGTTTGTGTGCTTTTCTTTTTATTTCCCTTAATAGGGTTTTTGTTTAAGTGTTTTTTATTTTGTTATTATATACTTTTGTTTAATCTCAAGTTTCTTGATGTTCTAATTTTTGATTTTGTAATTAAGTTTGAGATTTAGGAGTGTTTGTTTTGGCTTATATGTTGGCTTATCTGCTTATTTGATTTTGGCTCATATAACATAAGTTTCAATTTTCTGGCTTATATTTAGACTTATTTGCTCATATAAGCTCTTTTTATCGTAATAAACGTATATAAGCCACAAGTCAAAAATTGAGGCTTGTATTATATAAGTCGAAATCTAATAAGCTCGTAACAGGGTTTGTGTGCTTTTCTTTTTATTTTTTTTCTCTTAATAGGGTTTTTGTTTAAGTGTTTTTTACTATACTTTTGTTTAATCTTAAGTTTGTGTATGCTCTCTATTTTTATTTTGCAAATAAGTTTTGATCTTGTGTACTCTTTTGGGTGCCTATGACTCCACTTTAAAGACCTATTTTTCAAAAGTCTTTTTAGACTGATAAATTAAACGTTTACAATGAAAGAGTGATAATGCCGAAGCTAAACTCCTTTGATATTGGTATGCAAATTAAATGTTTGGTAGGTGTTAGAAGGTTGTTACGACAAGAATATCTTCTATTTTTAGGATATATGTTTATGTTTTATGTTTATCATTTTAGTATCTTTTATATTTATAAGTTATGTTAGTGTTTATCTAATAACTAGTATTTAAGGTTTCATATTGTAATCATTTATCAGTCAATCAATGAAGTTAAACATAAAAATGTCTCTGGTTTTCTAATCTTCTTCTTAAGGAGCTAGCATCACGCTTGAAGGGGTGCCACTATCCCGATACTATCCGAGAGGGTCGTATCAATTGGTGCTTTCATTGAGAGCCCTCAATTCGTTGAGGGATTTTGATCAAGGTTTCCAAAAAAAAAAAAAAAAAAAAAAAAAAAAAATTGAAAAAAAAAAAGTTACTGTTCATCGGAAACACTGTTCATCCGACGCACTGTTCATCGGACGGGGGTACTGTTCATCGCGCTACTGTTCATCTGACGTTACTGTTCATCGGGTACTGTTCATCCGAAAAAAAATAAATTTTTCTTTTATTGTTTTTCAATTTGCTATGGCATCGAGTAGCAGCGATCGAGACGCACTTTCTAAACTTCTGCAGATGGGTACAGTGGCCGAATATCAAAGTGAGTTTGTGATACTTGCAAATCGGGTAACGGGGATCTCTACAAACTTGCTTAAATGTTTTTATATCTCTGGCCTTAAAGTGTCGTTGCAACGGGAATTGTTGAGGTTAAGGCCTACAACTTTAGGAGACGCTTTCTATTTAGCCCGTATCTCTGAGGCTCGTTTTGAAGCAATTGCAGAAAAAGAAAAAGAGCGGGCCATTGTTGTTCAAACACAACTTGTGGATGACGAATCGCAACCTAATCTTAGTGAATCGCAAATGGTTGGTGAATCGCAAATGGTTGGTGAATCACGAATGGTTGATGCATTACATCTTATGGTTAGTGAATCACAACCTGTTGTTGTTGGTGAATTGCAATCTATCGCTGAATCGCGGCCTAACAAGGACATGTGGTCTGTTACATCTGAATGGAAGGAGTGTAGAGTTGAAATCCAAGAATTGTTACTTCCCGAGCCAAAGAACAAGTTGGAACAGACTCTACAAAGGCTTAGGAAACATATCAAAATTTGGGACCCGGGAATCAAGAGCGTTTTTCAAGATGTCACCTTGAGGGCAAGGTGAATTCGAAGGAGTGAGGAATGTTACGACAAGAATATCTTCTATTTTTAGGATATATGTTTATGTTTTATGTTTATCATTTTAGTATCTTTTATATTTATAAGTTATGTTAGTGTTTATCTAATAACTAGTATTTAAGGTTTCATATTGTAATCATTTATCAGTCAATCAATGAAGTTAAACATAAAAATGTCTCTGGTTTTCTAATCTTCTTCTTAAGGAGCTAGCATCACGCTTGAAGGGGTGCCACTATCCCGATACTATCCGAGAGGGTCGTATCAAAGGTAAACTAAATGTGTATTTGAAGCTAGACTATATTTAATATAGCTTTTTAATCATATGTAATGGATTAACTACTTATAGCAAAAAAGAGAAACACAAAAAAACATTTAACTTAGATTTTCAAGATATCACTTTTGCCATTTTAAAGACATTTATAAAGACATGTCTATGGTTTTGACTATTTAACATCATATATATTTTTTTTTTTTGACATTATTTGATTCGAGGGTAAGATTTGATGCTTCACTAGGATTTTACTTTTTCTTTTTTATGATCAACATGGTCCATACTCTATGTGAAGGAAGGACCCTATTCCTAAACTTATGAAATATCAATCTTGATCCTCTTTGTTTTTATTCTGTTGTTCTTTCTATAATCTTTTAGGAACCATCCACATAATGATCGGCTTTTGTTTTCTTCCATAAAATGGGCAAGTATCGGAAACCTTGTTTTTTGGCACATAGCTAAGGAGCTACATGTTTTTGAAGTCCTATAGTTGATACCTTAAATAAAAGCACATTATTGACACTATAAAATAATTTATTTTCAAATATAAATATTTTTCTAGGAAATAGTTTATTATTTACAATGACATGTTCATGCTTTAAACTTGAGTAATTTGATATTTATGTGTGTTAGTCAAAGTAATTAAAGTAATAAGTAATTAGTCAATTAAAGGAGTTACAACATGATTTTCTTATAGTTATAAAGTCAATTATTCATTTTCTTATTGATACCAATTAGGTGGTGTAATTATATAGCCAAATCATATTTCATTAGCTAAGTGAGACAATTTGACTTACTAATATTAGAAAGTGGATATCCATGTATCAACTAATTATGATGAGTGCAAAGTGCAAACTCATACAAGTCTTTGTCTATTGCTCATTCCTTTCAAAAGATACATCATAACAACCCTTTACAAAAAGTCTATGCTAATTGTACTAATATTGTTTTTCAAACACACCTTTTGTAGGATATTCATTTTAATTGTGTGTATGTATATTGTGTCATCATGGCCTACTTGAAAAAGAATGTGGCATAAAAGAAGTAAATGGAAATTGAAATCAAAGTATTAAAAGGATGAAAAAGAAAGCAAGCTTAAAAATTGATTCATTGCATACTTTCATTTTAGTTGAGTTACTACTAATTGTACTTCTTTTATAGTAAAAAGAAGTAAAGAAGTATCCAAATAATTTGTATTTGGCAAACAAGGGGAATATACACGTGGACATTAATTATGAGGTTGACTATTTTGGTTTTAAGCACAAGAAGGAATTAATCGGGAATCACATAATTAATCCATCACATATATGTAAAATAATTATTACGTTTTGTGTGCTAGAGAGAGTACTATAATTTTTTTTAATAAACGATAATTAAAAAACTGTGGATGAAAATTTAAACATTTTAAAGAGCTAGTTGCAACTTTTATCTCTCTATATAAAATGTTTGTCAGCAAGAAGAATATATTGATGCTGGTAAAAGGTTTAGGGCGTGTTTGGTATATGCCTATTGGAATGAAGGAATCATAGTTGGAATGATAGTGATGTTTGGTATATTATTGTGGTTATCAAAAACCAGAATCATATATTAATTTGTGGGCTTTCTCATAAGAGGCTAAGGTGCCTCCTATCAAATTTCATTCCCATTATCATTCCGTGTGATTCCGAAACTCATACCGATTGTGATTCCAAATAACGAACCAAACCCCTTAATATATCAAACAAATCTTAGCAAAACCCATAACAAGACAAAAAAAACCCAAACCTAAAAAATCTCCAACAATTTTCGTGCTATACTTGAACTTTTTAAAATATTGAGAATCCCAAAACTTAAGGTTTTAACGTATTAAGACGCAATCATGTGATTTGCATGCAGTAAAAGTATGATTAGTTCCTAAATAACCGCAATTATATTGGGTTTTTTCTATTAATATAAGTCAAACTCTTAGTCAAATGAATCATGATTGGTTGGCAAATTTATTTATAAATATTATAGCATAGGATCTCGGGTCCAAAATACAATAAATCTTAATAATTAAAGGGTTTTGCTATTTTTTTACAATTAATTAACTTCAAATATATCATATTTAACATAGTTAATATTAATATATATCATATTAAAACTTACTTACCTTAATTACAAGTGTTAGAATCATGCATTTATGGAAATAATTAGTTATATTTGGAATTTTTTTTATTTATGGAAGTTTAAAAAACACCCATAGGGTGTTTGTTAGCAAAACCCATAATTAAATTGTTAATTTTGTTATACAAACACACTTAAAATATATAATCAGAACGAGAAGATTAACTTATGATTCTTGTGGCAGTTACAAGAATTTTAGTTACTAAAATAACCCATTTTTAGGTTCTAATTTTATTTTTATAGCTAGGTCTAATACTGACATGGCCTTCATTAACAAGCAGTGGCGGACGCAGGTAACTAAATTGTGGGGGCAAAACAATTTTTTTGGAAAATAGCAAAGCGAAAAAACTAAAATCCGAATAAAAAACCGATTATTTTAATTTAAAGATGGAGGATTTTTAAATTTTAGAGTTTTAAATGTTGGAATTTAATGTATGAGTGAGGGGCATTTTGAGATTCGAGTGAAGGGCATTTTAAAAAAACAATCAAAATTAACCAAAAGTTACAGTATAATCTTATTTTTTTCGTCTAGCTATAAGGGGTCACCCCGTACCTAATAAATAGGTCGCCCCTGTTAACAAGTGGCCTAAGTAGACATTTTTTATCTTACTTTTCTAAGTAGGTAGAGTAAGTTTTTTTAGTTGTATCATATGTTTAATTATACATTTAATGCAAAATATATAAATAAATTAAGTTTTAAATATATTTGTGAGTATAATATTTTGTTCTATACTACAATATATAATACAAATAAAATAATTTAAAATTAAGATTAAAAAAAAATACATTAAAAAATCGAAACGTGACATTTATTGGTGTTATGCAATGATCTACATCAAGAAATATTTTCTCCTGGCATATTGCTAGATTAACTTATACTCATCGTTCCAAAAACAGTAGTGTACATCTTACTGATACAAGTTTCTAAATTTGTATTTATTTGCTCTTTAAGTTATTTTAGGGTGACTTGTTACATTTCCATGGAACTAGGGAAACATACAAAAGGAAAGTAAATGGGATGATCCATCAACACCTCCCCTTCGCACACGTTGTAACATGTAACCATCGTTGGCTAACACACGGTCGAATGACGACAACCACCCGTCGACCGGTCAACACCATTAGCCCAGGGACCAGAAAAGTGTGTCTCGTAGGTGTAACTATCCTACATTACTACATACACACATCCTCACTAGATATTAAATGTAACTATTACACATAACCACCCTTTAACTCTTCTTTTATAAGTGAGTCTCATTTGGGTACCCCTAGCTACTTAAAGAGGATGTATACTCTTCAATGAATTGAATAAAGTGGTCCTTAAATGTAGTTGAACTTTTATGTGTTTCAATATCTATGGGTTAAGGTTGTGTTAACTTTATTTAGGGTTTGTTGAGTTGGGAAAGAAAATGAAGGTTTAAACTTATGGTGTGCAAAAATACTATTGGCCTAAATAGGTGTTATGCGAAAAAGCACATTTAATGTTATCATCATAAAAGTATGAAGTTTGGTTACATTTTCATGGTTTCGTGAACAGGGAAAAAAAAGTTAGAAAATGATGGTTAGAAATTATGACATTGCTTAAGCAACATAGACTATATGTACTACGGAGTATTAAAATTGAGCTATTACATATATAATGTATATATAATGTAACGTTATTTTCAAAACCAATAAAATGTATAGAACTGTAAGAATCATCATTTTCTTTTAACAATGCATATGTATTTTCATTGTTATGTTTAAAATAAGCGTCTATTAATTGTTTTATTGCTTATAGATCGTGTATGGTGAGTGATATAAAAAGTGCACATGTGTTTTTATATTATACAACGAAAAGATAGTTATGATACAAACGAAAAAAAATACATATGCATGGTCCTATGCTATATGTACTTAGTGACTTAAAACAATTAAAATTCATGTATATCTAGCTAATTAACTAATAGAATAAAAATACATGTGCATTTGAAAAGTTTAAAAATGGTTCTTACAGTTTTTTACATTTATTTGGTTCTGAAAATAATCTTACCAACATATATATTCAAAACATGTATAAAAATCATTGTATAATACTCATAAAAAACTTATAAAATTCTGACCATTTAATTAATTGTTGTACAAAGAATCGAGTCAAGATTTCTAATTAAGAGATGATAACAATAATGAAAGCAAAACGTCATATTGATAAAAAGGCTTAATGTAAAAATTATTAAAACAATAGATTGTAAAGAATAATGAATGAATTAGATTAAATATGCGTGGCTCAATATCAGTAGTACCCCTAGTAGCTCCGCCTCTAATTATAAGTATTGATGTATTGTTGGTTGTCGACCATCCGGTTTCCGCCAAAGGCACCTTTGGTCAAAATGGCATTGTTGGCCTCGACGATGTAATTATTATTACTCAACGTAACGTACTATTTCTTGATATAGCTAGATTGTTAAAATGTGTGCACTAAATTACATATGCCTTCATTTTCTATGATTGCGATATATTGTTGTTAAAGTAAACCTGGTAAAAGAATAGTGTCGCACTACAAAATTCGAACCCTTCCCTGGCTAAATTCGCGACGTTTCCCTGGCGACATGTCGCCAGGGAAGACGAATCCCTGGCGACATGTCGCCAGGGAAAGTACGCCAAGAAAGGCTGGTGCGGGATAGTTTCCCTGGCGACAAATTCTGATTTCCCTGGCGACAAGTGGGCCCCACAAACTCTTTGGTTCAAATATTGGTGCCACGTCGGAGTTGGTGCGGGATAGTTTCCCTGGCGACATGTGTCGCCAGGGAAAATATGGCTGATTAAGGAACTTAAGTTAAATAGGTTTTTTAAACCTCACTTTTCCCTGGCGACATGTCGCCAGGGAAACTCTAGAAGAACATTGACTTGTCAACGCCAGGCGTTGACTTGTCAACGCCAGGCGTTGACTTGTCAACGCCTGGCGTTGACAAGTCAATGTTTTTCTTGAGTTTCCCTGGCGACATGTCGCCAGGGAAACTAGACGTAACGTTGACGAGTCAACGCCTGGCGTTGACAAGTCAATGTTTTTTCGAGTTTCCCTGGCGACATGTCGCCAGGGAAACATGGCTGACTTTTTTAGAAAGTCAAATTATCCAAAGTTTCCCTGGCGACATGTCGCCAGGGAAACTTTGACATTTTTTTTTTTTTAGCTGCCTGCACAGCAGGCTGTTTCCAGATTTTTTCCGGAATTTTTCCGGAAAAAATCTACCAAAACCTGGGAATACAAATACAAAACCTGAAGATAAAAATACCAAAAATCTACCACGAATCTAGTACCAAAACACAATAACATGTAACTCTCGATCAATACAAATACATGTCACAACTTGAGTACAAAGTTCCTAGTTACACTTATTAAACTTGCAATTCGGGGTTTACAATTATTAAACTTGCATGCTAAGGTAGGAAAAACAAGACAAGCATACTAACCATTACCACTCCCACCGGCGCCACTACCGCTGCCTCCCGTGCCACTCCCGCTAGCACCACCCGATAGAAATGCTCCGAACGCATCGGCAAACCTATCGTCACTTCTCATAAAGTTAAACACTTGAGCCGCTTGTTCCAACCGTGGGTCGACGGGAGGAGGAGGAGGAATATAGTGAGTACTCCTTCTCGGCACTATCTGGCCGACACCGGGCATGTGGCCTCGCTGCTTTCCACCTCGGACGATACGGTTGATCTCGTCGTCCGTATGTTTTCCTGCAGCCTTCATCGCAAGCATCTCCTCCTAATGAAGTGACAAAAACAAACGACAGTTAGTATATTATATATTAGTCGGTTGGTACATTATTTATCGGCAAGGAATAGTAAAAAACCAAGGCATATCCAAAAAAAAATTAATTAATTAATTAATTTAAAAAAAAATACTTACATACATAACGCGGTCCGCATCGCAAGGAAAATTCCCATCCTGGTCGGTGTGCGCAATGAAGAAGTGATCAATGACAGTCGGGGGTGGCACATCAGCTTCAATTGCAGCTTGCGTCTGTACATACATAGACACGCATATATAGAATGAAGCAAATTCAAAACAAAAAATCACAACACACCAAAACATATAATCAAAGACATATATGTATGTAAATTAATTATAGAATTTCTCACCACTTGGTCTCGAAGGCGTGCCAACGATCGGGATCCCTGCCGACTCGGCGTCTTCTGCTTAGACCGGTTCTGGGAGTTCGTCTGGCATCTTTTCTCGTAATCCGGATTACTCCAAAGTGCGATATGTTTCTCCCAGTCCTCTGAAGTAATTTCCTCTGGACGCTCGCTGCGGACTCTGCCGATATCTACCCTGCCGGTATCGATGTCTCGGACCCAATGCTTTGTCTTGAGCGTATTTTTTCGAGAATTATAACTCTTTGTAAGCATTTGATTGATGCCGCCACGTATTTCCTTCCATCTACCAGGATCACTCTTGTGTGGCGTCAAATTAAACTGATTCTGCATTCATATACAACAAATAAAACAAAAACAAAGTTAGAGTTAGAGATATAATTTATACATTATTTTGTTTATTTATTTAATGGCTTAGTCATTTATTTAATTTTTTATAACAAATAAGCTTTTTGAAAACAACTTGTTCTGATAAGCTTATCAGGACAAGCTGTTTGAAATCAGCTTATCCTGATAAGCTTATCAGGACAAGCTGTTTGAAAACAGCTTATCCTGATAAGCATATCAGAACAAGCTGTTTTCACACAGCTTGTTCTGATAAGCTTATCAAGATAAGTTGTATTCAAACAGCCTGTTCTGATAAGCATATCAGGATAAGCTGTTTGAAAACAGCTTATCCGAAAAGCTTATTACATTATTCTCATCAAATATATATTTATTTAAATTTTTTTATATTTATTCTAATTTTTTTATATATATTTAAAAAAAATTTATATGATATAAATAAATAAGATACAATTTGTATATTTATTTAAATTTTTTATTTATTTATATGATATAAATAAATAAACAAATTTATTTAAATATATACATCATTAAATAAATAAACACAATAATGTTATGAACATAAAAATGATAACTGACCTCTATGTTCGCCCAAACCAATGTTTCGATCTCATCAGGGACATCAGCCCAACTTGGGTAGTACAGTGGCACGAGCCTCCTGATACAATCCCCGATGTAATTAGATAAATGCTGAGCATGCGTGCCGCGAGGCCGGTGAGATTTTTCTTCAAAATCTATCGGGACAGGGCCATGCTGACCAACTTCCTCCAACAAATCGATACATCGGCTAATGCCTCGAGTCTTTCTACCGGCCGCTCTGCCGCCCAAATTTTCTTTTCTTTTGCCTTTGCCTGCAAAAATCAAGTGAGTGACAAAGTAATAAAAATTCAAGGCAAGCAACATATATATGCACCAAATTTTTTATTGTGTTACAATAATCCAAATATTCTTACCTTTATTTCTAAATGCGGCGAAACAACCGCTGCGGATGTTTGGCGTAGGAGGTTCATCCTCACCACCACCGTCACCACCGTGTGATCCTGCAACATCTGCTGACATCTGTACAAGTACAATTAGCATAACATAGACAAATTCATGAACAAAATAATATAAGCATGCACAAATTCAAATACAACACATCCAAATAAATATACACATTTAAAAAATCCACAACAATTAGATTCATTAATTCAAACAAATAAGTGTCTTTTGCAAGTTACAACTAAAGGTCAATCTTCTTCTTCACTAGAATAAACTCTGTCTTCACCATCATCATCATTCACACGTTCTTCATCACTTAAATCATGAGGGACGTCTTCATCATCAGTAATACCATCGTCTTCATCATCAACATCAATGATATTTGGCGGTGCATCAACCTCCGTTTCGTGGCCATCTATATTCAAGGTCACATCACCCAAGTCATTCAAATCAGTGGAAAGTGGTAGATCAGATGAGTTGTCGAAATGTATAATATCAGGAACGGCATCTGACACTATGACACCCCCGTTGGAAAACTTTTTATGATTAACATGTTCAACGACCTTCCAGTTGGGTTTGTTCTGATCTTCAATGTAGAAGACTTGTTTGACTTGTGTTGCGAGAATGTATTGTTCATCTTTCCAATACTCAGCTCTTGTGTCGGTGAGTTGAGTCATGTTGTTTCTATAGATAAGACGTTTTTTACGTAACATGTTGTATAACTGTTGTCAAACCCGGACTTCATAACGTGGTTCGAAAGAAGGTCAATATCTACCAGGAGTCTTGTTCGACAACGCTTGCATGGACATGGTATCTCATTCAAACGATTCACAAACTTCCTAGAATGCTTGACAAAATTGGCAAGACCCAATATATATTCTGGCTGATGACGCTCTAACCGTGTCCAACTCTTATCAATGAGTACCATAACTGTGTTTTAACGATACATTTAGTTATTATATGCAACTTAATTATTATATATTTCATAAATAATAATATGTATTATATCAAATTATAAAAAATAATTATAAAATATATAATTATTATTTATAAAGTATATAATTATATAATAATATTTATTAAAAGATATAATTATCAAGTATAGAAAATAGTATGTTCACCTAGCGCAACTATGGAAGGCAATCCTAACCCACCCTTTGAATGTTTCGTCTCATATATGAATGCGTATAACCGATTTGCTATTTGAGAAAATTTCGGCAGCATTTCCCCTCAACTCCCCAAATATGTGTTTAAAGACATATTCGTAGGAGTAAAGGAGAAACACTGTCGAAATCATCTCAAATACTAAATCGGTTATACGCATGCATATCCTAAATGAGACAAAACATTCAAAAAGCAGTCCCAAACAGGGGACTTTCCGAAGTTAATTCCTAATAAATTAACTTCGGACGGGTTTTCTATAGGTTGATTAATTTCAGACGGGAATTTTCCGAAATTAATCGCTAAAATCCTAAAACATTCCTAAGGCTTAGTCCAATAAAACATTTATATCATATAATAAAAACAGCTTATCAGAATAAGCTGTTTGAAAACAGCTTATCCCGATAAGCTTATCAGAATAAGCTGTTTTCAAACAGCTTATTTTGATAAGCTTATTAGAATAAGTTGTTTGATAACAGCTTATCCCGATAAGCTTATCAGAATAAGCTGTTTTCAAACAGCTTATTTTGATAAGCTTATTAGAATAAGTTGTTTGATAACAGCTTATCCCGATAAGCTTATCAAAGTAAACTTTTTGAAAACAGCTTATTCTGATAAGCTTATAAGGATAAGCAGCTTATTCTGATAAGCTTATAAGGATAAGCTGTTTTTAAACAGCGTATTCTAATAAGCTTATCAGGATAAGCTGTTATCAAACAGCTTATCCTGATAAGCTTATTAGGATAAGCTGTTATCAAACAGCTTATTCTCATCAAATAGGTAACATAAGGAGTGTTTGGATTTACGTTTAAAAAAATTAACAATTTTAAACATCCCGGACGACATGTCGCCAGGGAATCTAAAAAAAACTAAAAAAAAACAATATGTATTCTCAATTACAATTAAAAGTTAAAAAAACATACCTTTAAATAGTGGTCGGGTCTCGGCTGTGGTCGGGGCGCGGGTGTGGTCGGGGCTCGGCTGCGGTCGGGTCTCGGCTATGGTCGGGCTCGGCTACGGTCGGGACTCGGCTGCGGTGACCGGATATGTAAAAACAAAACCAAATATACTATCAATTGTAAAAACAAAACCAAATCAATTACAATATAAATTATAAAAAAAATTATATAAAAAAAAACCAAAACAATTACAATATAAATTATATAAAATACCTTAATATATATTGCGGTGGTGGTGGTGCCGGTGAATGTAGATGGCGTGGTGGTGGTGTTGGCGACTGGAGATGGTGGTGAGTGGTGGTGCGTGCACGTGTGCAGGTGTGGAGGAGAATGATGGTGAGTGGTGGTGGTGAGTGGTGGTGGTGGTGATATAGCAGCGGGATGTGGAGGAGAGTGGTGGTGGTGAGTGGCCGGATATAGCAGCGAAGAGAGTAAGGGAGATGAAGTTTTTTTTTTGTTAAGTGTATGTGAGAAAAGATAAGGTTTCTGATGAATAAATCGCTTTTTCTTTTCCCCGGCGACAATCCCTGGCGACATGTCGCCAGGGAAACTTTTGCCTTTTGTCGTTTAGCCAAAAGCGCGCGTTAGTGAAAAATTTTGGAGGGGTGTGACGAGGTTTCCCTGGCGACATGTCGCCAGGGATTCCTTTGACTTTTCAACGCATATGCACGTACCTATAACTTTCGTCGGGTCTCCCAAAGTTTCCCTGGCGACACGTCGCCAGGGAAACATGGCTGACTTTTCTGAAAGTCAAGTGAGCCACATTTTCCCTGGCGACATGTCGCCAGGGAAACATGGCTGACTTTTCTGAAAGTCAAGTGAGCCACATTTTCCCTGGCGACATGTCGCCAGGGAAACTTGGCTGACTTTTTAGAAAGTCAAGTTGAGCACACGTTTCCCTGGCGACATGTCGCCAGGGATAGTATCCCTGGTGACTTGTCGCCAGGGATAGATACAAATGTCGCAAGGGATAATTTTTGTGAAAATAAAGTTTTTGTTACTTATGTATTATTATAATTAGTAATAAAATAATAATAATTATTATTATTATTTATGAAATAATAATTATTATTATTACATATTATAAAATAATTATTATTATTTATAAAATAACTATATCATCCCGGTCAGTTTAATTTCTAAATTCATTCCGATTTATTCCGTTTAGTTTCTCGATTTATTCTAATTCGGTAACCATTTAACATCTAACGTTTAACAAATGCATACCGACTCATCCATTGAACATCTAACATGTAACCAAGACATGTCGAGTCATCCATTGAACATCTAACGTGTAACCAACACATGTCTAGTCGTCCATTGAACATCCAACGTGTAACCAAGACATGCCGACTCATCCATTGAACATCTAACGTGTAACCAAGACATGCCGACTCATCCATTGAACATCTAATGTTTAACAAATGCATACCGACTCATCCATTGAACATCTAACGTCTAACCAAGACATGCCGACTCATCCATTGAACATCTAACATGTAACCAAGACATGTCGAGTCATCCATTGAACATCTAACGTGTAACCAACACATGTCGAGTCGTCCATTGAACATCCAACGTGTAACCAAGACATGCCGACTCATCCATTGAACATCTAACGTGTAACCAAGACATGCCGACTCATCCATTGAACATCTAATGTTTAACAAATGCATACCGACTCATCCATTGAACATCTAACGTCTAACCAAGACATGCCGACTCATCCATTGAACATCTAACATGTAACCAAGACATGTCGAGTCATCCATTGAACATCTAACGTGTAACCAACACATGTCGAGTCGTCCATTGAACATCCAACGTGTAACCAAGACATGCCGACTCATCCATTGAACATCTAACGTGTAACCAAGACATGCCGACTCATCCATTGAACATCTAATGTTTAACAAATGCATACCGACTCATCCATTGAACATCTAACGTCTAACCAAGACATGCCGACTCATCCATTGAACATCTAACATGTAACCAAGACATGTCGAGTCATCCATTGAACATCTAACGTGTAACCAACACATGTCGAGTCGTCCATTGAACATCCAACGTGTAACCAAGACATGCCGACTCATCCATTGAACATCTAATGTTTAACAAATGCATACCGACTCATCCGTTGAACATCTAACGTCTAACCAAGACATGCCGACTCATCCATTGAACATCTAACATGTAACCAAGACATGTCGAGTCATCCATTGAACATCTAACGTGTAACCAACACATGTCGAGTCGTCCATTGAACATCCAACGTGTAACCAAGACATGCCGACTCATCCATTGAACATCTAACGTGTAAATGCAAAGAAAGGAAACCTGTATTTGTGTTTGTATATATGTGTTGTAATAATAGTATACAACTATACATAGAATTATCAAATCCGACTTAATTAGAGATCAAGCTAGAGGCAATAGTGGTTTGTACCCAAAACAACCATTCAAATAAATCTTTAACCAGCTTCCGTTTTGAATCGATGACAAAAAGAGTTCCAGCAAACAAGTCGCGTAAGTTTGAACAAAAGAAAGAAGCTTTTCATTTGATGTAACCTCACCAAAATAGCTTACACAACGAGTATAGTCATTTGCCAGCTCAATATAGCTATGTTGCCAGCTCATCTAACGTGTAACCAAAACATACCGACTCATCCATTGAACATCTAATGTTTAACAAATGCATACCGACTCATCCATTGAACATCTAACGTCTAACCAATACATGCCGACTCATTTATTTAACATCTAACGTGTAACCAACACATGTCGAGTCGTCCATTGAACATCTAATATAACCATAACAAACCGGATCATCCATTGAACATCAAACGTACAACCATAACAAACCGGGTCATCCATTGAACATCCAACGTTTAACTATTGGCGGGAAAACGTTGGCGGGAAAACATTGGCGGGAAAATGTTAACTATTTCCCTCACTTTTTGACCATAAAATGATTCACACACACTTATCATCAGCAGATCACACACACACACACTTATCATCTCCTACCAAACTCACCACCACCACCACCTGATTTGGTAGCAGATGGATCCCCGTGAAGCTTATAAGTGTACATGTAGAAAGGGATATATTGTGTTGAGACAGTCACATCAACCTCATAGCTTTGGTAAACTCTACTATGCATGTCCTTTTTCGAAGGTAAACAATCAAATGTTTTAGTTATGTAATACGTGTGATTATTAAATGACATGTCATGTTATTTGTTTACTTTGTAACAGCCAAAAACAAATGATTATGGATGTAAATATTTTAAATGGAAGGATGATTTTGATCTCGAACTCCGTATAAGATCTTCAACACCTCAAGGTTCACATCCAAGTTCTTCTACAGGTCCTTCTCAATCTGCACCCACTGAGTGCTCAAATTGCAAGATCAAAGATCTAAAGATAAAGATGTTAGAGGCAAGACTAGAAATGGAAAGGCATCCTGAAGACCACGCATGTCAATCGGCTGCAATACTTCATGAGCTTTTAAATGAAATGGAAAATCTTAGCGTTGAGTAGTAATCGGCTGCACTACTTCACGAACTTTAAGTTGATTAGTAATGTCTGTTTTTAAGTTTTCCATTTGATTCCACAAGGGCTATGTATAATATTATGAATAAATAAATGTTTGTTTTATAAATGTCTCATTTTTATTATATAAACGTCGCAAAAATTAAATAACATCGGATCGATAGTTAAAATAATAACTAACAAGCAAAAACAAATTACATATATGTCAGGGAGTTTCCCTGGCGACAAGTCGCCAGGGAAACATTTGGGTTTTGGCGGGTAAAAGCCCGCCACACATTCTTGGCATGTAATTAAACATTTGTGTTTAATTTTGAAACTAATCACAAATGGCGAGGGTTTCCCTGGCGACTTGTCGCCAGGGATAATGTTGACATGTAATTAGCAAACATAATTTTTGTTAAATACGATGGACGGGTTTTCCCTGGCGACTTGTCGCCAGGGATAAGTTGGTCAAAGTTTGACTAGGTTTTCCCTGGCGACGTGTCGCCAGGGAAACCTTGGAGGGAAAATTTCGCGCTCTTTCACTTGGTATCTGGTTTTGGACCGAGTATCCCTGGCGACATGTCGCCAGGGAAACTCTAGTCAAACTTTGGTAGCAGATGGATCCCCGTGAAGCTTATAAGTGTACATGTAGAAAGGGATATATTGTGTTGAGACAGTCACATCAACCTCATAGCTTTGGTAAACTCTACTATGCATGTCCTTTTTCGAAGGTAAACAATCAAATGTTTTAGTTATGTAATACGTGTGATTATTAAATGACATGTCATGTTATTTGTTTACTTTGTAACAGCCAAAAACAAATGATTATGGATGTAAATATTTTAAATGGAAGGATGATTTTGATCTCGAACTCCGTATAAGATCTTCAACACCTCAAGGTTCACATCCAAGTTCTTCTACAGGTCCTTCTCAATCTGCACCCACTGAGTGCTCAAATTGCAAGATCAAAGATCTAAAGATAAAGATGTTAGAGGCAAGACTAGAAATGGAAAGGCATCCTGAAGACCACGCATGTCAATCGGCTGCAATACTTCATGAGCTTTTAAATGAAATGGAAAATCTTAGCGTTGAGTAGTAATCGGCTGCACTACTTCACGAACTTTAAGTTGATTAGTAATGTCTGTTTTTAAGTTTTCCATTTGATTCCACAAGGGCTATGTATAATATTATGAATAAATAAATGTTTGTTTTATAAATGTCTCATTTTTATTATATAAACGTCGCAAAAATTAAATAACATCGGATCGATAGTTAAAATAATAACTAACAAGCAAAAACAAATTACATATATGTCAGGGAGTTTCCCTGGCGACAAGTCGCCAGGGAAACATTTGGGTTTTGGCGGGTAAAAGCCCGCCACACATTCTTGGCATGTAATTAAACATTTGTGTTTAATTTTGAAACTAATCACAAATGGCGAGGGTTTCCCTGGCGACTTGTCGCCAGGGATAATGTTGACATGTAATTAGCAAACATAATTTTTGTTAAATACGATGGACGGGTTTTCCCTGGCGACTTGTCGCCAGGGATAAGTTGGTCAAAGTTTGACTAGGTTTTCCCTGGCGACGTGTCGCCAGGGAAACCTTGGAGGGAAAATTTCGCGCTCTTTCACTTGGTATCTGGTTTTGGACCGAGTATCCCTGGCGACATGTCGCCAGGGAAACTCTAGTCAAACTTTGACTAAAAAGTAAACCTACTTTACCGCCACGTTAGCGTTGTCGCCAGGGAAAAGGTGTTATCCCTGGCGACATTGTGTCGCCAGGGAAACGCCCGTCATCTGTTCTCAACTTTCTTGTAGTGTCGGGGGGTAATGGTCCTATGGGACATGCATGACTTTGACAACTAATAATGTTAAAACAGATTACAATCAACATACTGATATTATAGTCGAATATCTAATACGTATACTAATTGGTTAAGCATACAACAAAGGCTAACATGCCAAATATGTATTCAAGAACAAATATTCAGTAATTACGAACTCATACCAACCTAACTAGCTAGTTCTTTGCAAAGAGTTTTGTTAAGATCAGACGTTGGTAACTAACAATATTAATCTATTACTTTATGAATTATGATCTTCAATTTTGAAAATAGAAGAAGAAGTGTGGATTGGGGATTGCAAACTTGGAGATAGGTTTTTTTTTAGGTTAGAAATCAGGGGCAGACCAGGATTTAAAAGGGGTGTTGCACAAAAAAATTTAAGTCAACTAAAGTTACGTAATAACAAACTAAGGTAGCACAAAAGATTTGGGGTATTGCACATAAAAAAAGTGATTGTTTTAAAAAACTCGCACTTCGTGACTTCAAAATGGGTGTAGCCCGTGCAACACCCGGCTCATATGTGGGTCATTTAGAAAGGTGCAAGGAGGCGAAGATAGTAGATAAAGGTAGGTGAATGATGGTGAGTGCAAGTGGGTTTGGGAGTGGACTAGGGATTCGAGAGGGAAGGGTGGAGGGGAGCCGAAGATTTTACATAATGTTGTTATTGATTTTTCGTGCAGGGACATATGGAAGTGGAGTGTTGATGTGAATGACTTTTTTCGGTCAAAGTTCTTTCAGATTTAGTTAATGAAATGTGTCTTAATAATGATGTTGATGGTAATACTACGTTGCGAAGTAAAATAGCTCAAAAAAGATTAATGTGTTTGTGTGAAGAGCTTTACGTGAGAGGTTACCCGTTCGAGTGGTGTTAGACGAGAAAATTATAAACATTCCTAGTATTTTATATCGTATGTGTGATGAGACCGTGGAAACCATTGACCATGCCTTAGCCTTGTGCAATAAGGCTCTGAGAATATTGTCAAAAAATTTCGATCGGTGGATCTATGAATTCGCTGATTCGTTTACTACCGGTGAAATGTTACGTCATTAGTGTAATTTGGGTGCATTGAAAATTAAAGTTTTGTGAGAAGCAGTAGTGTGGATAACATGGTATTTTATATGGAAGAATAAAAATAATAGCATGCTCGAAGAAAGAATAGAGTCGGTTAAAAATGTTGTTCAAGAGGTTAAAATGCGAAATTATGATTAGATTAAAAGGAGGTCGTCAAATAGTCATCTTTAATGGGAGCAGTGGTTCATGAATCCAGGTTTTTGTTGTGTGTCGAGGTTTTAGTGCTTTGGATATGTTTAGCTGTTTGTTCGGCTCTTTTTTAGTTTTGGTTTATAGTTTTTTTTAAGGGTTTTGGTTGTTAATTTTTCTTTTTTTGGCTTGGTAGCAATTAATTTTGTGTCTTCTGCTCCAGGCTTATGAGAAAAGGCTCGTTGTGTTTTTGCTTGTATGTCTTTGGAGTTTATTTATTTTATATATTTTTTCCTTTCTAAAAAAATCCATTAAAAGATTAGGAGAAATTTGGTTATATTTCTCTTCGTATCTTTCTTCTTGTTGAGAATATAAGTCCAAAACGTGAAGGACTAGTTTTGACAAAAGATAAAGATGGAGGAGGAGCATTTCTACTAGAGTGTCAAGTATATTACTGGAAGGGCTTAAAGTGCACAAGTGTGAAAGTTGTGGATTGGACTGAAGTGTGTGAACTATGTGTATGGTTGATCAATTACTTTGATTAATTTGTGAGTTTGAGAGTGTTATTTTTTCTTCTTTCTTGTAAACAAATATTGTAATCTTTTCATTGATTAAGTAAGCCAAGGGGTGGTTGGCTGGGTTCACTGTTATACGATTCTTGGTGATATTGAGTTACTTTTATAAGTTTTTACATGGTATCAGAGCCTGGATGCACTATATCATCAATAAAATTAGTTTTGTAATCGTTTTTTAAAATTAGGGTTTTGTTAAAAATTGGGGGTTTTGATCTATTATCATATATCGTGTTCTTGAGGTGTTTCTTTACTCTAATATGTTGGTTAATTGTATTGAATCAGTTAATTGAAGGTTTTTATGGGGTTTTTAAAAAATTAGGGTTTCATCTTTTTTGGGGATTTTTAATCTTGGGTACTTCTTGATCAGTTTTCTTGGATTCTTCTGATTAATTTGTTATTAATCATAAGTTTTCTTGAAGAAACCCTAAAATCATAAATTAAGGTTTCTTCTTGTTGAGTAAGGTGTTTTATATTGTTATTGTTTGTTTGATTAACGTGCATGTGTTCGTTTTCCGCTGTTGGTCTATTGTTTGTTATATCTTCTTGATCTAAGTGTGGTTGGGTTCTCTGGGTTGTCTTGATCCAGAGTTCTTGCTTGGTTTGCTGCGCGTGCTACGTAACACCTTTCACACTCTATTCTTTAGGTTTTTTGTTAGGGTTTTAGTGGGGTTAGGAAGTCGAAAGGATTAGATAGATTGTGGAGTTGATTGATTCAGAGGTTTGTGTTAGTTATTTGATTGTTTGTAGAGGAGATACAAGGAGTTTGTGTTTATTTTCTTGTTTCTTTCTGTTCTTTGTGTTTTTTAGACCATATTCAGGTCTCAGATCTTGACCTGCCACCATTTGAGTGGTTAGGAAGCCTGAGAACTACTTTTCGGCTTGATTGTGTGTTCTTCGTTTTATATCTTTGTTAGTTTCTTGTTTGCTTTATTATGTCTGGTCCTAGTTCACCCAAGGGTGATGCTCCACCTAAGGGTGATGGAGTGAAAACTGAAGTTGTTAAGTTTGATGTTTATTACCCTCTTTATCTTCACCCTCAAGATATTGGGTCTCAATTAATTTCCTTCAAACTTGAAGGGACTGAGAACTATAAGGTTTGGTCTGCTACTATAAAATTTGCTTTACAAACAAGAAAGAAAATTGGGTTTATAACTGGTAAATGTGTTCAAGACACTAATGATGGTACTGCTAGGGATTAACGGGATAGATGTAATGTTGTTGTGCTTTCTTGGTTACTTGGTTGTGTTTCACCATATTTGTATAAGGGACCAATTTTTCTAAGTATGCCCAAGATGTTTGGGATGAATTAAAAGAAACTTATAATAAACAAGATGGTTCTGTGATCTATAATCTTCATCATAAGATTTACACATTAACTCAATCTGATATGTCATTGTCTGAATATTATCATGAGTGTAATTCTTTGTGGAGACAATTTGATGCTCTTGTTGATTTACCTGATTGTACTTGTGATGGTTCTGAGGATCTTAAGGAACATGATCAGCTTCTTAGGCTGATGCAGTTTCAAATGGGTCTGGATGATTTCTATAGTTTTGTGAGAAGTCAGATTCTCACATATGATCCTATTCCAGATGTGAGAGCTGCTTTTGCAACTCTGTCTAGGGATGAGTCACATAGAAATGGTTCAAAAAATGCTAAATCTGGGCCATCTGATTTTGTTGTCAAGTCTAGTGGGAATTCTAATAATTGGAACAAAGGGGTTAACAGGAATACTAATCATGACTAGAACTCTAATAAGGCTGGTTCTAATGGATATAAAAATGACAATCTTGTTTGTAAACAGTGTAACATGAATGGCCATACTATAGACAGATGTTTTGAGTTAATTGGTTATCCACCTAATATCAAAAGAAATAATAACTCAACTCATAATAGTGTTCATAATGTGAGTGTTAATGACAATAAGAGTGATCAAAGTAAGAGTACTCCTCATACCCTTACTTCTGATCAATATCAGATACTTATGAGATTACTGAGTGTTTTAGGAAATAATACTATGGGTTCTGCAGCCATTGCAGGTACCTTCAAAATTAATAATTGTGTTTTTAGTTTTTTGGCTTGTAGATTCTTTAACTATAATTCAAACATAAGTACTTTCAGTACTTATGTTAGATGGATTATAGATTCAGGAGCTAGTCAGCACATAACATACTCTAAAAAACTTTTATTTGATGTTATTGATATGTCTAATCTGAATATAAGTGTTGCTCATCCTAATGCAACTTTGGAATATGTAAAAAAGATTGGATGTTTTAAAATTAATAATTTGAATATTAAAGATGTGTTGGTTGTTCCTGGATACAAAGTGAGTCTCTTGTCTGTGCAAAAGTTGTCTAAAGATAATAAGGTTAATGTGAGCTTTAATGAATCTAATTGTGTTATTCAGGATTTAACACACAAGGTCCTAAAGGGGACTGGTAGTGAAAAAGATGGGTTATAATTTCTTGATGAAGGTAGGCCTATATTAAATAGAAATGTAAAATGTTGTCTGATCTGTAGTTCTATTTGGTATAATAGGTTAGGGCATCCTGGTGATAAAGTGTTAAATATTCTTAAACGGGATAATGATAAAATTAAACTTAATGGTTCAGACCCTTGTGTTGTTTGTCATAAAGCTAAACAGACTAGGGAGTCATTTCCTTTAAGTGACCACAAGACTAACCATCTTGGTGATATTGTGCATCTTGATGTTTGGGGTCCTTATAGGGTTACTAGTAGAGAAGGGTATAGGTTCTTTCTTACTGTGGTCGATGATTATACCAGGTCTGTTTGGGTGTTTTTACTAAAACGTAAAAGTGAAGTTTTTGATTGTGTTGAAAGTTTTTTAAAACTTTTTGATAATTGGTTTAACAAAAAGGTTAAAATTTTCAGAAGTCATAAAGGGAACTGAATTTGTTAATAATAAGTTTGCTGAATTTGTTAAAACTCATGGTATAGTTCATCAAACCACATGTACTTATACACCTCAGTAAAATGGTGTTGCTGAAAGAAAACATAGGCATTTGCTTAATACTTCTAGATCGCTCATGTTTCAGGAGGGAATTCCATTAAACATGTGGCCTGAATGTGTGCTAACTCCTACTTATTTGATTAACAGGTTACCTACTGCTGTATTATCTGGTAAAAGTCCTTATGAAATGGTTTATGAGTCAAAACCTAGTATTCTCCATTTTAAAGTGTTTGGTTGTTTGTGTTTTTCTAATGTGTTAAATGATTCTGATAAGTTTGAGTCAAGATTTGAAAATGTGTTTTTGTGGGTTATGCTTTTGATAAAAAGGGGTATAAGTTGTTTAGTTTGGAAAGTAAAAAAGTTTTTGTTTTCTAGAGATGTCAAATTCTATGAAACCGTTTTTCCATTCAAAAGATGTTATTGGCAAAGATTATGTCTTTAATGAAAATGATGTTAATGATTTAAACTTTTTTAACACAAGCATTCAGATATCTAGTGAATCCTATGATGAGAATGGAGATAGTATAGGTAGTAAGTATAGGCTTGTACCTGAAATTAGTGTTAAAGCTAGTGACAACTGTAAAACCCGCATGCTTTTACCATGAATAGTACCCTTAAGATCGTACGTACTAGATTAAAACTTTCCTATTATAGCATGATTACGATTACGTGTTTGGAGTTTACGTATTACGTACGTGTTAGAACACGATAAGTATTTACTACGCACGATCATGTAATATTTATTTGACGATAATTAATCACGAACATGCGATCATGAAATCATGAACGTAATTAAAACACGAACTATTATTAATTACGTATATATATTTATTACGAGCGTAATTAAATATATTAGATCACGGTAGTTACGTAACGAGAACACTTAAAACACGAACACAAATAATCACAAACGTATAACTTAACAACGAGATACGGAAAAAGGTACGGGTACCCCAAGTGGGGCCCCTACCCGCGGCTACAAGGGCAAATGGGCCAAGCCCATTTGTCAAAAGTTACTAAAGGGGGTTAATATCTTTTTCACTACTCATTTAATTTTTACAGAAGATTTTTAGAAAAACCTAAAAACCTCCTTCCCTTGTCTTCTTTGTGCCGCCACCCTACAACCACCACAAGAAGGTGGTTTGTGATCTTGGATCTTGGGAATTAAGTTGGTGATCGTGTTTGTTCTTCATCCTTTTGATCCACGAATTCGGTAAATCCTTTTTAAATCTTTTCTTTTGATTTAATCTTTTTATAAATCAAGAACATGTTATGTTTTTATAAAAACCTAATAATTAAACATGGATCTAACATGATTTGGGGTTAAATAAAATCAAAAGTGTGTTTCTAAGGGGTGTTTGTTTTGGCCGCAGGCTACACCGAACCCAAAAGGGGTTTCGGTTTGCCAACCGACCACCACCAAGGCCATACGGTCTTGGTTGGTGCGTGTGGGTCCCACGGCAGCAGTAAGACACGGGGTACCCCGAGTTGGTTCGGGGTACGGTATCGATTTCATGTCCGGTTTATTGTTTTTAGTTTGGATCCGGTTCATGGTGTATGTTAGTTTTTTTTATGTTTATGATCTTATGTTAAAAATTAAATTAATAAAATGATATGATTAATATAATAACATGACTTAGGTTATTTAATTATTAATAATCATGGAATTAATTAACCTAAGTATTTGTATATTTAAGACTTATAATTAATTAATTATTTTAAAACCATGGATATAATTAATTAATTAACATGACTTAGGTTATATTATTAATATATAATAATACATATTTTAACCTAAGTATTTAACTTATTTAATTAAAAACATGTTATACTTTAATTAAATATTTTAACCTATAGTTTAATTTAATTACATGAAATAATTATTAAACTATACATTATATCATATGACTTAGAAAATAATCATGAAAACACTTAGGCTTATATACTTAGCTTATTTAACCAGCTTATTTCTAATTATGGAAACTTTCTATTTTTAGAAACTTAATTAAATAAGGCAGCTAATCTATTTATGGAAACCTTCTATTTTTAGAAACTTATTTATTTCAGGCAGCTAATCTATTTATGGAAACTTATTTAATTAAGGCACCTAATCTATTTATGGAAACTTTATATTTTTAGAAACTTATCTATTTTAAGCAGTAAATCTATTTTTGGAAACTTTCTATTTTTGGAAACTTTTTATTTTAGGAAACCGACTATTTTTGGAAAGTTACTTATTATTACACAGTAAGTATAATAACACATGAAATACCAGAAATACTTAATCAGATTAAACAGAATATAAGATAAAACACAGTTTAAGGCTTTAAAACAGTAAAACATGGTAAGAACACATAAAATAAGCTAAGACATGACATAAAACCAGCTACGTATTTAGTAAGCATATACTTATTCATGTATGTATTTATGTAGCACTAGTGATTCGGAAGTAGGATTCCTCTCAGTTCATCTTCTTCGTTCACTGGACATAAGGTACGGATTCCCGTCCTTTCAGTATGGACATTCTTTCCTTATTAGGATTCCTCGTATGCAGCCAACTGTTTTACCGTAGTATAAGTTACGCGTTTGATTGCTTATGTTTAATTAAGTTTACCTATAGCCATATACATGCATGACCAGTTTCACCTAGTTATGGAGGTACCATAACCATAACATTAGAGGCACTGATGTTATGACTTCACCACGGCGGAGTGATTGCTCGTGGCGTCCCTTCTGCTTTTGGCCATTTATTTATATTTATCATGTGGGGCGTATGGGTGCATCCTAGTTACATGTTTTTATTCAGGATTTCATGGTGAATGTGGTGTGTGCCTTGCATCCTTCACAAGGAGCTGATCCCTCCTACCCAAAAACAAGTATATTAAATTAGAGGCAGCCCCTCTAATTTGCATGATGAGGTCACCCCTCCAAGTATTCATGCACGGTGGATTTTCATGACCTATATTGGCTAATGGTAAAATATGACAAACAGTTTTTATAAGATAAACATAAGACTTTCAAACTACTAAACCAGTTTTATCAAGACTTAACCAGGTTACTCGGGACTTAGTTTTTCTTCTGCTGTTATATGTTATATGCTTATCCTATTCATGCTTTATTGTACATCCGTGCAGTGAGCGTATTGCTCAGCCGTTTTCCTTTTCTATGTTCCCAAAACGGCAGGTACTCAGGGACGCTCGTAGACACTAAGAGTACGTGCATATGGACTGGAAGCTGTCTAGCCTTCTTTACATTATGCATTTCTTTTCTTATGATACTTATGCTTTGGACATTGTTTAGTCCTTTCCTTTATTATACTATGTTTGTGTGTGATGAGCTTTACATTAGGACTACCGATGTTTGATTCCGGTATTTTCCTTTTATGGTCAAGTAATGTTTAGACATTTTCCTTGTATGCTTTGATGACACGCCATAATTGCATGTGACATTTCCATTATCAAAATGGGGTGTTACAATTATGGTATCAGAGCCAAGGCTTCGACCTGTAGGCTCTCAAATATGACCTGTGATTAGTGGGTAGTCACTACGGTCTTCCTAGAACTGACAGTTGTTTTCATGCATTCATCATTTTTAAGCATACATATACATGTCATTGTCGCAGGGTTTTTGACTAAGTAATGGTTGGTACAGGACTGGCCCTATTTAGTCGCATGTGTTTTATCGAAACTTTTAGATTTGGGACCGACCCATAGGCGTCCCCTCGCTATGTCTTTTGTTTGGGTGAACTGACCAGAGGCGTTCACTCTCGAGCATACAAAAGTTTTCATAAAACTGCATCATGCATTCATACACAAAATTTTCTTGCATAAAATTTTTCTCGTGAAATTTTAGTATAAATTTTTTTCATGTATATATATATTTTATGTTTCGATCTGTTTAATCATATGTTTTATGTTATACTGTCAGATGGTTCTCACACGCGAACAGGAGCAGCTCAATGCTGCAATTCAGGCTGCCATGCAAGCCTTGCTTCCTCAACTAAGGAATGACATCAGGGCTGAAGTTCAAGCTGCCAACAATCAGCAGCATAATCAGCCACCTCCTCCTCCTCCTCTAGTGACATTAGCAGTATGGCTGGAGAGATTCAACAAGCTCCGCCCTCGAGCTTTGGAGAAGACAGATAGCCCCAGCGATGCTGAAAGCTGGTTGGCTCACATCGAGAAGATTTTTAACGCTATGGGCTGTGACCCCGCATACAAGGCGAGGTTGGCATGCTATCAGTTCGAAGGCGATGTACTCAACTGGTGGTTAGCATTGATGCAGTCTGAAGGTGGTGACGAGTGGGTTGCTGGTTTGACTTGGGCACAGTTCAAGGACAGAGTGATGGAGAAGTTCTTTCCCAAGGCTGAGCAGGACAAGCTCAAGAGAGAGTACCATGGGATCCGACAGAGAGCTAGGGATAATAGCAACGAATTTATGCATCGCTTTCTTCGCTTGGCTGGTTTCCTTGGTGCGGCAGCAGGTACTCTTGAAGAGTAGACACATCACTTTAGATGGGTTGTTCGCACATCGGTCGCAAACAATCTCGTGTGTGCTACGTTCAACACTGTAGCACAAGTGGCCGATGCAGCACGAAAACTGGAGATGCTGCAGGAGAGAGATGAGTTCAGGGAAGCTGAAAGACCCGACAAGAGGTAAACATTCGTATTCAAGCGGTGACCAATCCGTATACTTTCCATATATGTCAATCATTCATATCTTAAATGTATCTTCCAGGCAGAAAACTGGGGACCGGTCTCAGCCGGCTACTCAGCAGCAGCCTCATCAGCCCAAGGGAAACGGTCAGACTAACGACCGTTCTGCTACGGATAGGCGTGGCGGTAATGATAATTACTGTAACAACGCTGGGCACTCCAACAGCAGCATGTCCTAATACTTACTCATTTCCTTATGATTTCAAGTTATAACTCATATTCTGACACTTTAGCAAACTTCTACCAGGAACCATGGAAACGGTAGGGACCAGAACCAGAGGGGTTCGCAGCCTAGCCGTCCAGCTATCACTGGTATTCAATCTTACGATTATCCGCTTTGTCCTTTGTACCCGATTACCATGTCTTATGTAAAATGTTTTAGCAGGTTCTCAGCCAGCCAGAGCACCTGCTGGAGGATACACTCATCCTCTTTGCTCTACTTGCCACCGTAGGCACCCAGGACCATGTCGCCGTAATACTGATGCGTGCTTCAAGTGTGGTCTTCCTGGCCATATTATGAAGGATTGCCGTAAGGGCGAGATGGAGGGTACATCGGGACATGTTGATACCAAGCCGCCTCCTACTGTCGGGCGTGTCTACACGACATCTCAAGACCAGGCCAACAAGTCTACAGGTACCATCACTGGAATCTTGTATATGTATGGTCAAGTTGTATGTGTTCTTTTCGATACGGGTGCTACTCACTCGGTTATTTCTATTGCTTATGCTAAGAACATTAGGATGCCTCCCTTGCCACTAGAAAATATGCTTACTATTTCCACGCCTTTGAGGGGCTCTGTATTAATCACCCATGTATACAAGAGTCTTCCCCTAGAATTTGACGATAAGGTTCGACCTGTTGACGCACTTCCGCTGGACATGAATGAGTTCGACATGATTTTGGGCATGGATTGGCTATCCAAGCATCATGCTACCATAGACTGCCATTCATATCGAGTTATCTTCGGTGATGTTAATGCACCAGAGTACATTCATAATGGGTTCATACCCGGACGGTCTGTACAAGTCATATCTACCCTGCAAGCGCGTGCACTACTGTCACATGGCTGCGAGGGTTATCTAGCTACGGTTCACGACATGGATGCTGAATCTCCATCAATTCAGGATTAACCTATAGTGTCGGAATTCCAAGATGTTTTTCCAGCAGAACTTCCGGGCATACCACTTGCACGAGAAGTGGAATTCAGTATTGAGCTGGTTCCAAGAGCTGAACCAATCTCCAAGGCTCCTTATCGCATAGCTCCCATAGAGCTGAAGGAGCTAAAGGATCAACTGCAAGAACTTCTTGAATGAGGTTTCATTCGACCGAGCGCATCTCTATGGGCACACCGGTCTTGTTTGTTAAGAAGAAGGACGGCAGTATGCGTCTTTGCATAGACTATCGCGAGCTCAACAAGATTACCATTCAGAATAGGTATCCACTGCCACGCATTGACGATCTGTTTGACCAACTCCAAGGGGCCAAACACTTCTCCAAGATTGATCTTAGGTCAGGCTAACATTAGCTACGGGTCAAGGAGCAGGACATCGCTAAGACTGCCTTTCGTACCCGTTATGGCCACTACGAGTTTGTAGTTATGCCATTTGGCCTGACAAATGCTCCAGCAGTGTTCATGGATTTGATGAACAGGATCTTCCATGAATTTCTGGACAAGTTCGCCATTGTCTTCATCGATGACATCCTGATTTTCTCAAAGTCCAAGGAGGAACACGAAGACCATCTTCGCACAGTACTACAGATTCTTCGCCAGAAGCAGCTGTATGCTAAATTGTCCAAGTGTGAGTTCTGGTTAGACAAGGTGGCATTCTTAGATCACATTGTATCAGCAGAAGGAATCACTATGGATCCAGCGAAGGTTGAGGCCATTACTAAGTGGCCAAGGCCGACATCAGCGACGGAAGTCCGCAGTTTCTTAGGCTTAGCTGGCTATTACCGTAGGTTCGTGGAGAACTTTTCCCGCCTAGCACTACCATTGACCAAACTGATGCGGAAAGGGGAGAAATTCGTCTGGACTGAAAATCGAGAGAAGAGCTTTGAAGACCTGAAGCAGAAGCTAGTATCTGCACCTATTCTTACTCTACCGTCTGGTACGGGTGGATTTCAAATCTACAGCGATGCATCGGGGAAGGGACTTGGTTGTGTTCTCATGCAACATGGGAAAGTGATCGCGTACGCTTCACGGCAGCTTAAGCCTTATGAAGAAAATTACCCCACGCATGACCTGGAACTTGCTGCAGTCGTGTTTGCATTGAAGATATGGAGGCACTACTTATATGGAGAATCATGTGACATTTTCACGGACCACAAGAGCTTGAAGTATATCTTCACTCAGCATGAATTGAACATGAGGCAGAGGATATGGTTAGAACTGTTGAAAGATTATGACATTAATCTACAGTATCATCCCGGAAAGGCAAATGTAGTAGCAGATGCTCTTAGCAGGAAGTCCGGAATGATCAACGGCATTAAAATCGAAGAGGAAATCATCAGAGACTTGGAGCGACTAGACATCGAGATCATGGTACGTGGGCAGCACGGTTACTGGGCTAATCTTAGAGTAGAACCCGAGTTGCTATCTAATATCAAGGAAGCTCAGAAGGATGACGGATAGATCTGGGCGATAGTACAGAATTTGGAGAAGCAGACAGAATTCAGAGTAGACGCAGATGGTATCGTATGGCAAGGCACGAGACTTTGTGTTCCTGATGACCAAGAACTCCGGGAAGCCTTGTTAGCTGAAGCTCATAGCTCCCCATTCTCTATACATCCTGGTTTAACTAAGATGTACCATGACATCAAGCAGTACTTTTGGTGGAGTGGTATGAAACAGGATGTGGCTACTTACGTCTCCAAATGTCTTACCTGCCAGCAGGTTAAGATCGAGCATCAGCGATCTGGCGGTCTCCTTCAAACGTTAGATATTCCAGAGTGGAAGTGGGACAAAATCACCATGGATTTTGTTACTGGTCTTCCGCCTACTAAGAGGAAGCACGATGCAATTTGGGTTATCGTAGATCGACTTACCAAATCAGCTCATTTCTTACCGATCCGCAAGGAAGATCCGGTAAGTAAACTCGCAGATACGTACAGAAGAGAGATCATGAGACTCCACGGTGCACCATCCAGCATCGTCTCAGACAGAGATCCTCGATTCACTTCGCGCTTTTGGAAGAGTCTACAAAAAGCTTGGGGTATACAACTTAAGCTTAGCACGGCTTTTCATCCTCAAACGGACGGACAGTCGGAGCGAACCATTCAGACATTGGAAGATATGTTGAGGTCATGTGCGTTAGAATGGACGGGTGATTGGGACGAATACATCTGTTTGGTGGAGTTTGCATACAACAACAGTTGGCACGCAAGTATCAAGTGTGCTCCATTTGAGATGTTGTATGGCAGGAAGTGTCGGGCCCCAATCTGTTGGGATCAGGTTGGCGAGCGAACACTTGAAGGAACGGAAATCATAGAGATGACGAATGAGAAGATCGCAGTAGCTAAGCAGAAGATTCAGGAGGCACGGTCACGTCAGAAGAGTTATGCCGATAAGCATCGTAGGGATATACACTTTAACATAGGAGATCACGTCTTCCTTAAGGTTTCGCCGGCACGTGGTGTTAGACGCTACGGTATTAAAGGGAAGCTCAGTCCTCGTTTCATCGGACCGTTTGATATCATTGAACGAGTCGGTGAAGTATCTTACCGATTGGCGTTACCTCCGCAGCTTTCGCATGTGCACAATGTGTTTCATGTGTCCTTACTCAGAGGGTACCAGTATCATCCCCTTCACATGGTTCAGTATCCACTGGAACAGATACGTGAAGATCTCACTTTTATAGAAGAACCCGAACGAGTTCTTGACAGACAAGAACGAGTCATGAGAAAGAAGACGATTCCATTCGTCAAAATTCTATGGAGGGATCATACCGAGCGGGAAGCCACTTGGGAAACAGAGAAGTCTATCCGGGCTTCTTACCCTCATTTCATATTTTGAATTCGGGTATGTTCTTCTTTTCCAGTTTACTTTATCTATAATTCGGGGACGAATTATTCTTTTTAGGGGGGAAGAGTTGTAAAACCCGCATGCTTTTACCATGAATAGTACCCTTAAGATCGTACGTACTAGATTAAAACTTTCCTATTATAACATGATTACGAATACGTGTTAGGAGTTTATGTATTACTTACGTGTTAGAACACGATAAGTATTTATTACGCACGATCACGTAATATTTATTTGACGATAATTAATCACGAACATGCGATCATGAAATCATGAACGTAATTAAAACACGAACTATTATTAATTACGTATATATATTTATTACGAGCGTAATTAAATATATTAGATCACGGTAGTTACGTAACGAGAACACTTAAAACACGAACACAAATAATCACAAACGTATAACTTAACAACGAGACACGGAAAAAGGTACGGGTACCCCAAGTGGGGCCCCTACCCGCGGCTACAAGGGCAAATGGGCCAAGCCCATTTGTCAAAAGTTACTAAAGGGGGTTAATATCTTTTTCACTACTCATTCAATTTTTACAGAAGATTTTTAGAAAAACCTAAAAACCTCCTTCCCTTGTCTTCTTTGTGCCGCCACCCTACAACCACCACAAGAAGGTGGTTTGTGATCTTAGATCTTGGGAATTAAGTTGGTGATCGTGTTTGTTCTTCATCCTTTTGATCCACGAATTCGGTAAATCCTTTTTAAATCTTTTCTTTTGATTTAATCTTTTTATAAATCAAGAACATGTTATGTTTTTATAAAAACCTAATAATTAAACATGGATCTAACATGAATTGGGGTTAAATAAAAACAAAAGTGTGTTTCTAAGGGGTGTTTGTTTTGGCCGCAGGCTGCACCGAACCCAAAAGGGGTTTCGGTTTGCCAACCGACCACCACCAAGACCATACGGTCTTGGTTGGTGCATGTGGGTCCCACGGCAGCAGTAAGACACGGGGTACCCCGAGTTGGTTCGGGGTACGGTGTCGATTTCATGTCCGGTTCATTGTTTTTAGTTTGGATCCGGTTCATGGTGTATGTTAGTTTTTTTTTATGTTTATGATCTTATGTTAAAAATTAATTAATAAAATGATATGATTAATTTAATAACATGACTTAAGTTATTTAATTATTAATAATCATGGAATTAATTAACCTAAGTATTTGTATATTTAAGACTTATAATTAATTAATTATTTTAAAACCATGGATATAATTAATCAATTAACATGACTTAGGTTATATTATTAATATATAATAATACATATTTTAACCTAAGTATTTAACTTATTTAATTAAAAACATGTTATACTTTAATTAAATATTTTAACCTATAGTTTAATTTAATTACATGAAATAATTATTAAACTATACATTATATCATATGACTTAGAAAATAATCATGAAAACACTTAGGCTTATATACTTAGCTTATTTAACCAGCTTATTTCTAATTATGGAAACTTTCTATTTTTAGAAACTTAATTAAATAAGGCAGCTAATCTATTTATGGAAACCTTCTATTTTTAGAAACTTATTTATTTCAGGCAGCTAATCTATTTATGGAAACTTATTTAATTAAGGCACCTAATCTATTTATGGAAACTTTCTATTTTTAGAAACTTATCTATTTTAAGTAGTAAATCTACTTTTGGAAACTTTATATTTTTGGAAACTTTCTATTTTTGGAAACTTTCTATTTTAGGAAACCTGCTATTTTTGGAAAGTTACTTATTATTACACAGTAAGTATAATAACACATGAAATACCAGAAATACTTAATCAGATTAAACAGAATATAAGATAAAACACAGTTTAAGGCTTTAAAACAGTAAAACATGGTAAGAACACATAAAATAAGCTAAGACATGATATAAAACCAGCTACGTATTTAGTAAGCAGATACTTATTCATGTATGTATTTATGTAGCACTAGTGATTCGGAAGTAGGATTCCTCTCAGTTCATCTTCTTCTTCACTGGACATAAGGTACGGATTCCCGTCCTTTCAGTATGGACATTCTTTCCTTATTAGGATTCCCCGTATGCAGCCAACTGTTTTCCCGTAGTATAAGTTACGTGTTTGATTGCTTATGTTTAATTAAGTTTACCTATAGCCATATACATGCATGACCAGTTTCACCTAGTTATGGAGGTACCATAACCATAACATTAGAGGCACTGATGTTATGACTTCACCACGGCAGAGTGATTGCTCGTGGCGTCCCTTCAGCTTTTGGCCATTTATTTATATTTATCATGTGCAGCGTCTGGGTGCATCCTAGTTACATGTTTTTATTCAGGTAATTCATGGTGAATGTGGTGTGTGCCTTGCATCCTTCACAAGGAGCTGATCCCTCCTACCAAAAAACCAGTATATTAAATTAGAGGCAGCCCCTCTAATTTGCATGATGAGGTCACCCCTCCAAGTATTCATGCACGGTAGATTTTCATGACCTATATTGGCTAATGGTAAAATATGACAAACAATTTTTATAAGATAAACATAAGACTTTCAAACTATTAAACCAGTTTTATCAAGACTTAACCAGGTTACTCGGGACTTAGTTTTTCTTCCGCTGTTATATGTTATATGCTTATCCTATTCATGCTTTATTGTACATCCGTGCATTGAGCGTATTGCTCAGCCGTTTTCCTTTTCTATGTTCCCAAAACGGCAGGTATTCAGGGACGCTCGTAGACACTAAAAGTACGTGCATATGGACTGGAAGCTGTCTAGCCTTCTTTACATTATGCATTTCTTTTCTTATGATACTTATGCTTTGGACATTGTTTAGTCCTTTCCTTTATTATACTATGTTTTTGTGTGATGAGCTTTACATTTGGACTACCTATGTTTGATTCTGGTATTTTCCTTTTATGGTCAAGTAATGTTTAGACATTTTCTTTGTATGCTTTGATGACACGCCATAATTGCATGTGACATTTCCATTATCAAAATGGGGTGTTACAACAACACTATAGGTTCTAGTGGAAGTAAATAAGGTGCTCAAACTACTGATACAAATGTTGTTTCTGAGGTAGATAGATCATCTAATACTGAAACTGAATCTAGAAGGAAGGACACTAGTACTGAGTATGCAACAAATAATGTTTCTGAGGATATACTAAACACTAATTGTGATGATGATAAGTCCTTTGAGGATGAAGGTATTGAATCTTTTGGTCAAATCTTTAATTGGTCACCAGAACCAGCAGCAGAGAATACTGTTAGGAGAACTATTAAAAAAGTCAACTTCCTTCTAAATATAAAGATCTTGTGCTTAACAAAGATGTTAAATATAGTATAAATAAAGTTGTTAGTTATGTTAATCTTAGTATTGATAACTTTGTGTTAACCACCAAGCTGAATAAAATTCATGAGCCTACAATATATTCTGAAGCTATCAAAGATAGTAGATGGTTTGAGGTCATGAATCAAGAAATGGAAGCCTTAAACAGAAATAATACTTGGATTGTTACTGATCTTCCTGAAGGAAGAAAGGCTATTCCATGTAAGTGGATTTGGAAAGTTAAGTATAAGTCTAGTGGTGATGTAGAAAGGTTTAAAGCTAGATTTGTAGCTAAAGGTATTAATCAAAGGGAAGGAATTGATTATGATGAAACTTTTTCACATGTGGTTAAAATTGTTACTGTTAGATGTGTTTTGAGTATAGTTGTTTGCAATAATTGGCCATTATTTCAATTGGATGTCAATAATGATTTCTTATATGGTGAACTTGATGAAGAAGTTTATATGAAAATACCTGAGGGTTATGGAGATTATAACAGTAACAAAGTGTGCAAATTGGTTAAGTCTTTATATGGGTTAAAGCAAGCCCCAAGAAAATGGAATAAGAAACTTGTTTTTGTTCTTATTTAAAATGGTTTTGTTCAAAGTCCAAATGATTTTCATTGTTCATTAAGAATAGTAATGGTGATTTCTTGGTTCTGCTTGTATATGTTGATGATATTGTTATCATTGGAAATAATCTTGATGAAGTTAACAAGTTTAAGAAATTTTTAAGTTCTAAGTTTATTATCAAACACTTTGGAAAACTTAAATATTTTTTGGACATTGAGGTTATTAACATTGATAATGATATATGTTTAACTCAGAGAAAGTATTGCACAAAATTGTTGTCTGAGTTTGGTATGTTAGGTTTCAAGCCTTGTGGTGCACCTATTGAAGTTAATCCAGATAGTAAAAAACTCAATAAAAAATTTGGTGATGATGAAAAACTTACTGAGATTACTCCATATAAAAAACATGTGGGAAAATTGATCTATTTGACTATGACTAGACCTGACATTGCTTATGTTGTGCATTGTGTTAGTCAAGTCATGCATAGTCCTATGAAATCTCATTTAAGACTTGCTTTCAGAGTCCTAAGGTACTTGAAAAGTGAACCTGGTTTAGGTATCACTTTTAAGAAAGGTGATTGTAACAAGCTGAATGTATTTGTTTGTTGGGAATAAAATATGGGTCAGATCACCAAACGCTGATAAGAAGAAAGTCAACGCTGATAGATTGACATTGGACGCTGATAGAAGTCAACGCTGACAGCCTTGAAGATTGACGCTGATAGAATATCTTTTGTTTATTTGTTTCTTTATTTATGTATGGTAAAGATAAGCACAACATTGTATTTTCTATTATTATCTTTACCTAGAATAGTTGATTCATAGCTTATTGTACAAGACTTCTTGTTCTATAAAAGAAGGTCTTTTAGGTTAAAGTCATATATCAGTTTTCATAGTATTCGCAAGTTAAACCTTTCATTGTAATCAACACGATTATTCTAATACAAGTGAAAGTTTGTTTAACATCATTGTGTTTTAGATCAAGTGTTAATTCCGCATAACACTTTGTTACTTTATTCATAAGCAAAGGTTTCTCTACGTGTAGTACTTGATCTAATCTCGTATACACAAAGCTTAATCGATCTAAGTTTGGGATCAACAAGTGGTATCAGAGCTTGTTGAGAAACTTTTGATCTTTAAGTAACGCAGAACCCTAAAACACCAAACCCTAAAAACCCTAAAATTCTCAAAACCCTAAAAACATCATGTCTGGCACAAATCAACCTCCTGCTTTGCTTCAAAACAACTTCTCAAACCCTAGTATCAAAATTCCCATGTTTGATGCCAGGAACTTTGAGCTTTGGAAGTCCAATTTTGAGCAATACATAGCTATTCATGACTACACTCTTTGGGAAATTATCGAATATGGGAACACATTCGATAAAGCAGCAAAGATTACTGCTGCTATTGCCACAAGGACAGCTGTTCCTAATTGTCCTGAATCTGACAAGGTGGAAAAGCCTGAAGATGGAAGGGCTGTTGCTGTTGAAGATATAGCCAAGAAGAGGGTGAACATGAAAATCTTGAATATCTTGAAACATGCCCTAGGTCATGAGAATCAGCACAAGTACAAACGTTTTGAGTCTGCAAAAGAGCTTTGGGAAGCTCTTGAAGTAGCACATGGTGGCAATGCTGATACAAAAGAAGAAAAGAAGAAGCAACTATTGCATGAGTATGCTGTCTTTAAAGCTCAACCTAATGAGAATCTCAGCAGTGTGAGAAGTAGACTTCTTGACATCACAAGTCAACTTTCCTTCATGGGAAAACAGATTGATGACCCTGAATTGAATGCTACTTTTCTCAAAAGCCTTGGTGATGTATGGAAGATTGAGACAAGATCTATTCTTGTCAATAACACCCACAAGACTTCCAGGTTTGATGACATCTTCAACAAGTTAAGGCTGTTGGAGAACGAATGGCAATTAGAGAGTGATAACAAATCTTCCAGCAGCAACATGGCCTTCTTTTCACAAAGTGAAGGCCAATTTGATTCCATGAACTTCTATGGACATTCAGCAACTGGATCTCAAGGTGTCAGCGCTGGATGTCAATCTGTCAGCGCTGGATCATATCCTGTCAACGCTTTGTACTCAAGCACTGACACACACAATCATGGCGCTGATAGAATTAAACCTGCTGGTTTTGATCTAGATACTGTGTGTGCATTCATTGCTTCTTTGCCTAGTGATTCAAGGATTACTTATGAAGATCTTGAGCAGATAAGTGATGAACAATTGGAAGAGATGGATATCAAGTGGACTATGGCTCTTGTAAGTTTAAGAGCAAACAGGTTCAATAAAAGGTTCAAGAAGAAGATGACCTTTAATGCTAAGGATGTTGCTGGCTTTGACAAGTCCAAGGTGGAGTGCTACAACTGTCATAGGATGGGGCACTTTATGAGGGAATGTAGATCTCCAAGAAGATCTGATGCTGGGAAGCCTTCTAGCCAAATGATTAAGAACCCAGATCCCAAGGCCATGGTTGCTGTTCAACAAATTGATGGTGTTGGAGAATGGGATTGGAGCTGGATGGCTAAGAATGAGGAAGAGGACAGAGCTTTGGTTGCTGAGGTTAAAGAAGAGCATGCTGAATATGCTCTCATGGCACACTCCTCCTCTTCATCAGATAATGAGGTATATGATGATGCTTTCTGTTCTAAGGGTTGTCGTTTAAATACTGAAAAATTAAAACAAGAGATAGTTAAATTATTAGATGAGGCAAGTACTGAAAGATGCAAAGTATCTAACTATCAAGTTGCTCTTACCCAAACAGAAAAGACAGTATCTGAGTATAAGAAAATGGAGTTTGATTTAAAGGATCAAATAAATATCTTAAAACATGAGTTACATCAGAGTAAGGATGTTCAAGATATAGTAAATAGGGTTAATCTTGATTTGATAGCTCAGTTAGAGGAGGCTAACAAAAATAAAGATAATGTGAGTCTTAAAATCCAGAGATTTGATAAGGCCACACAATCCCTAGGAGAGTGTGTTAGTAAACAAAGAGACTTTAAGGATATGAGTGGGATTGGGATGAATAATTATACTGTTGTTCCACCACCAGCTGGGGATTTCTATGGTGTCCAATCAAAGGACTTATCTTGGACTGGCTTGCCAGAATGCCAAGAGGAGGAATTCATTCCTCCACCTAGAGTGACTTCCCCAGTTGAGGAATATCAGCAAAAGCTGACTGACCTAGAAGAGTGGAAGAAAGCGAACCACACTTTGTTTGTTAAGGGAGGGTTATTGTGTGAAAGTCCAAATGAGCCCACACCAAACACAAAACCAATTGATGATCCTAAACCTATTAAGATCACACACCCTACCACTGGCAAACCTGTTGACCTTGGCCCACAAAATGTTAGAAAACCTAGTGTTAAATATGCAGAGATGTATAGAAATTCTAGGTCACCAAAAAGCCAAGTTAGTAACCATGGAACAGGCTTCTTTGCTTCTAGACCTAAGACTATGTCTAGAAAAGCTTGTTACACATGTGGGAGCTTTTCACATTTGGCCTACAAATGTGTCAATGCTTCCAATGTCAACGCTGACAGGAACCATTTCAGCGCTGACAAAAGTCAACATAGGTCAAACACTGTCAGACCCAATACCTTTGTGAACAAAAGTTCACAAGTTGTTAGACCAGCCCCATTCTTTTCTAGAGGGTCTAACACACAAGGCCTAAGACCTTTTCAGAAGTCAAATACTTGGTCAAATAGGCAATGGGTTCCTGTAGCAAACCCTAGGTTCAACGCTGATAAGAGCAATCGGGGCGCTGACAGGAGTAATGTCAGCGCTGACAGACACACTGCTAAACCTAGGTATTTGCAACCATAGGGAAATAGGTCTAAAGCTTCTACTAGCTTAACATGGAGACCAAAACAAGACCAGAACCCTAATTCTACTGGTATTTCTATGACATGCAACAGGTTTCATTATATTTCAAAGGCATTGTCAACACCAATTGGGGTTAACTGGGAATTTCATTCAAACAGGGATGAAAATGGGGTTGTTATGAGAACCAAGTCTGTTCTTGTTGAACAACCAAATGAATCCAAGTCTTCTAAGGCTTGGGTTCCCAAAGAAAACTAATGTGTTTTCTTTATGTGCAGGGCATTCAGAAGAAGATCAATGATTATGGATACTGGGATAGTGGATGCTCAAGGCACATGACAGGAAAGGAAGACTATCTGACCAATTTCTCTCCTATTCAAGATGGTGATAAGGTATACTTTGGAGGTGGCTACGGCACAATCACAGGAAAAGGAACCCTTGTCACCAACAATCTAAGGTTTGATAATGTCTTCTTGGTGAAAGATCTAGATTATAATTTGTTTAGTGTATCACAAGTGTGTGATAACAAAAATAAGGTTCTTTTCACAGATACTGAGTGCTTGGTGTTAAGCAAAGATTATAAGCTCCCTGAGGAGAAATACATAGATTTTAGAACACCAAGGCATAAAGACATATATAATGTGAATCTTAATGGGATTAAGGTAAATAATAAAATGTCATGTCTGTATGCTAAAGCCTCAGTAGATGAAAGTAATCTTTGGCACAGGAGACTAGGGCACATAAACTTTAAGAATATTAATAGGCTTGTGAGGCTTGGTTTAGTTGATGGTTTGCCTGAAAAGGCTTTCCACAATGACCACTCTTGTGTTGCATGCCTTAAGGGCAAGCAGCACAAGGTCTCATTCAGGTCTAAACAGGTGCACTCTAGTTCTAAACCACTTCACTTATTGCATATGGACCTTTTTGGTCCAACTAATATAGAAAGTTTGAAGGGTAAATCATATTGTTTTGTCATTACTGATGATTACTCCAGGTTTACATGGACTTTCTTTTTAGCCAAGAAAAGTGAAACTGCCCTAAGTCTGATTAATTTCATTACCCAGATTGAAAAGAAAAATGGTAATGAGGTCAAAATTATTAGAAGTGACAATGGGGGTGAGTTTAGAAATTAGTTGTTAGATGATTTTTGTGCCAAGAAAGGGATTACTAGGCAGTTTAGCATAGCTAGAACCCCACAGCAAAATGGGGTTGCTGAAAGGAAGAATAGGACCCTTATTGAAGCAGCCAGAACCATGTTGGCTGATGCCCACTTTCCAATAGCCTTTTGGGCTGAAGCTGTTAACACAGCTTGTTATGTTCAGAATAGGGCATTGGTCAACAAGATACATAATAAGACACCTTATGAATTACTTTGGGGAAGGAAGCCCAATATTGGCTTTCTCAAGCCATTTGGTTTTCATGTAGTTGTTTTAGAAACTAGTGAGGCCCTAGGTAAATTTGATTCAAAAGGTGATGAAGGCTACTTCATGGGTTATTCAGTGCAGAGTAAAGGATATATGGTTTACATTAAAAAGGAAAAACGTATACTTGAAAAAGTACATGTTAGGTTTTTAGAAAGTAAACCTAGTGATCCTGAGAGTGGTCCAAATTGGTTGTTTGACTTAGAACCTTTATCTAGAGCTTTAAATTATATGCCTGTTACTGATCCAGACATTGTGAAGGTAACTTCAAGTGTTTTGGAAAAGAGAATTGGTAATGTTTCAGGTATACAGGTTGCTAAGGAGGATGGACCACCAGCAGTTGAATCATCTCCCACACAAGAATATGTTACACTTCCTATATGGACAGATGAGTATTATGCTGCTGCTACTGCTGCAAGGAAAGATAATGGTGGTGTTCAAATACCACCAAATACAAACATGCATGATTCTTCAGGCGCTGACAAAGGGAAATCAAGCGCTGACACGACCAATTCAGACGCTGATGGCTCCAACGCTGACAACACCAGTTCAAGCGCTGTTAGCCCAAACGCTGACAAACAAGGATCAGACTTTGGAGACACCTTTACACAGCTTTTCTCTTCCCATTTTGAACAGGGTGGACCTTCCAATATCCATGAAGAGATTTCTGTTGATCAAGAAGAATCTGAAGAAGATATTGGCAACATGGAGCGTGAAATTGAGGACACCAGACTTTTTGAAGGAGGAGTTCTCACTTCCACAGCAAAGGATCACCCCACATCTCAAATCATTGGTGATGTTATGGCTCCAGTTCAGACAAGAAGATCCCATCAAGGTCTTGGTGGATTTATTGCCAATGTACACAAGAAGGTTGATACCCCTCTTGTACAAGCATGTTTGTTTGCCTGTTTTCTGTCACAGGAAGAACCCAAGAAAATTTTTGATGCTCTCAAAGAACCAAGTTGGGTGGAAGCAATGCAGGATGAGCTTCACCAATTTGCTATACAGGATGTTTGGGAGCTGGTTGATTGTCCTAGGTATGTGAGACCAATTGGGACAAGATGGGTTCTAAGGAACAAGAAAGATGAAAGAGGAATTGTGGTCAGAAACAAGGCACGTTTGGTAGCCCAGGGATATACACAAGAGGAAGGAATTGATTATGAAGAAGTTTTTGCACCAGTTGCAAGAATTGAAGCTATAAGAATTTTTCTAGCTTATGCCTCTTGTATGAATTTTACTGTTTACCAAATGGATGTGAAGAGTGCTTTCCTCTATGGGACAATTGTTGAAGAAGTATATGTCATGCAACCTCCTGGTTTTGAAGATCCTGAAAATCCAGACAAGGTTTATAGAGTGAAGAAAGCAATGTATGGACTTCATCAAGCCCCAAGAGCATGGTATGGTACATTGTCCACCTACTTGGTGGAAAATGGTTTCAAAAGGGGCACCATAGATCAGACACTATTTACAAAGAAGAAAGGAAAACATGTGTTGCTGGTGCAGGTCTATGTTGATGACATCATTTTTGGGTCTACTGATCCAAAAATGAGTGAGGATTTTTCCAAGCTCATGACAGATAAATTCAAGATGAGTGCAATGGGTGAGATGAACTTCTTTCTAGGTTTACAAGTTCAGCAGAAAGAAGATGGTATCTTCATCTCCCAAGACAAGTATGTAGCTGAAATCTTGAAGAAATATGGTTTTTCTCCACATGAGAAGGAGGCTTCCACTCCTATGGATAGACAACACCCTTGGGGAAAAATTGGAGCTGGAAAGGATGTGGATGTTAGGCACTATAGATCAATGATTGGATCATTGATGTATCTTACAGCCTCAAGACCTGACATCATGTTTGCTGTGTGTGCATGTGCACGCCATCAAGTGACTCCCAAAGAATGTCACCTTTTTGCTGTGAAGAGAATTTTTAGGTACCTAAGGTGTTATCCAGATCTTGGATTGTGGTACCCAAAAGATTCTCCCTTGGATCTTATTGCTTATTCAGACAGTGACTATGGTGGTGACAAGTTTGATAGGAAATCCACAACTGGTGGATGCCAATTTCTTGGGAGCAGATTAATATCTTGGCAATGCAAGAAACAAACAGTGGTGGCAAACTCTACAACTGAAGCAGAATATGTGGCTGCAGCTGCTTGTTGTGGACAAGTCTTATGGATTCAGAACCAGCTGTTGGATTATGGGTATAATTTTATGCATACCAAGATTTTTGTAGACAATAACAGTACTTTATGCATTATTAAAAATCCTGTACATCATTCTAAAACCAAACACATAGAAATTAGACATCATTTTATAAGAGATTGCTTTGAGAAAGGTTTAATACAACCAGATAGGGTAGATACTGAAGATAATGTAGCTGATTTATTAACTAAACCTTTTGATGCTGGAAGATTTCAATATTTGGTAACAAATATTGGAATGGTTAATCTCACTTAATATGTGTTTTGGAACCTTTTTGTAAAAGTATGTACAGGATAATGCATTGTTATTGGTCTTTGTGATGATTTAGATTTTCCACATTTTTCTAACACTGACAAAGGTAAATGCAACGCTGTCAAGTGTTATTTTGCCATTGTTGGAGATATTATTGTCTAACGCTGACAAGAGTTCCTTCAACGCTGATAAGTGTTGTCGGGACGCTGTCAGCAACAAATGTTAGTTTTGTGGTTTTCATCTAAATGTGCAGGTAATGGTAGCTTTATGCCATTGGATACATAGTTGCTTATGGAACTTTGAAGAGCTATTTGGACATGTTTTGTTTATGGATGATGGTTGGAATATTTATATTCCTATCTTGACATAAATTTTTAATGTTCATATATATATTTTGAGAACTCATGTATCATAGTTTAAGGGGAGGTTTAAGGAACCTTTAGGACTCTTGGGTATTCTTATAATACTCTCATCACAATTATAGATTGTGTCCACAGGTGAGTATGGGTTAGTTTTACTAAACCATGAGGCACTGTAGCATGCAAAGGTGACAATCTATGCATGCTGCCAAGACACTTTTGGCCTAGACTTGGTTGTGGTCTGATGGGAGACTTGGGAATACTTTGGATATGGGTTTACCTGGGAGTTACAAAGAATTTTATGAAATAACTTTGTTGGTAAGTATTTTGGTTAGCAAGGGACTCTAGAGGACATTTGTGTCTATCTTGCTTATGCAAGTGTGCATAAATGGACAGTGCTTGCCGCCCAGTAATTATTATCAACTTGTAAGATATTTCCCTTAGGATAAATTACTTTGTTAAGGTCTTTTTCTTTTTAAATATTTTTATTTTTAGACGCTGACAAGTTTTTCTCCAAACGCTGTTACGTCCAATCGTGACGCTGACAAGGCTTTAGGCAAACGCTGACAAGAAAATATAGCCGTTGGGCGCTGATGGGCTATTTTTGACCGTTGACACCTAGTGGGCCCTACCCAGTTGTTATTTTTGACTAATCTTTGGCCGTAATTTTGGGGAGAAGTTACTTTTAATTAATGCATGAGATAAGTTATATTTGATTCAAGATTTTCATGATTGCTCTTTGAATATAACCGCCTCATTTTTTACCAATCAAAATCATGTATCTCTCCTATAAATTTGGCTAATCTTTTTATTCTGGGTATTCATATTTTCTTGTCTAACACTTTTTCTCCTAGATTTTTCCCATATCACATAACCTAAACAGCTTTCAATCATGGCACCCAAATTCAACTCAAAGAATTTAACATTGGAGTTCAAGAGCCAACACAATATGGTAGCTTACTTGACTGCTGATGATGCTTTATTTCCTCAGTATTCACAGATGGTGGCATTTTTAAATGCATCTTCATTGAGGTATGCACTTTCTCATACACCATTAGTCCCTGTCGCACACATTAGACAGTTTTGGAACAATGTTAGTTCCACAACAACTAATGGAGTGACCACATTAACCTCTACTGTTCATGGAAGAACATGGGTGGTCACTGAAGCTTTGGTTCGCCAAGCTTTGCGTCTTGATGACGCTGATGGTGTGACTACCCTTGCCATTGCAACAATAGAACAGGGTCTTAGGGAATTGGGTTATCCTATTCCTGCTGATGTCACTTTAAATAAATATCATAAGCAGGAATTTCCCTCTGATTGGAAATATTTGATACATGTCCTTTTACAATGCTTAAGTCCAAAATGTACTTCTTTTAATGAAATAAACAGGTCAATAGCAAGTGCTTTGGTTTGTATAACACGTGGGCTTAAGTATAATTTTTCAAAAATGATTTTTGAAGGGATGTGTAAAAACAAGGGAAGTAAAATGACTTTGGCTTACCCTAGATTTTTGCAAATGGTCTTTGATTTACAAGAATATTGTTCTAGGGATCATGACACTTTTTATGAGATCCCTAAACAACAGAAAACCATTTTTGCTAAAATGAGCTCCACCAATGAATCCATACCTCTTACCCAACCAATGCTTGAAGTAATTCAGGCTGCACAACCACAACCACAACCAGACCCTGAACCCCAACTTGAGCCTATTCATGATCCATCACCTTCACCAGAAAACATGGACATTGACCAACCCAGCGCTGACACTCAAAATGTGGGCGCTGACACAGCCAATCCCAACACTGATACACTTCCTGAACAATCCCAAACACCCCTTAATCAACCCACACCCACACAATCTACTTCATCTTCCACCCCATTACAATCTAGGTTGACTAAACGCCAAAGGGTTACTGGAGTGTTCTCCTCTAGTGATCCTAGCCTTGTAGCAGAGAGAACCACCTCCACAAGTGTGGCTGGTGAAATGGGTGAGGCTGGGGCTATTGACACAGGCTTAGATGCTGGTCAAGACAGTCCCAACATCATTAAGACCTCATCCATGCCCCATGATCCTATTTTGGGAGGTCAAATCCCCATTCTAGCTGAGGGCAGATTGGAACCTATGACAATAATTGAATTGACGGCGGCTGTCATTAGCTTGCAAAAGCAAAATGTCAGTCTTGTACAAACTGTCAACAAACAGGGACGAGAACTCCAGGTTTTGAGGGAGAGAGTAACTGTTTTGGAGAATCCAAGTAGCAGGAGTCTAATGGAGGAATCTTCCAAAGGGGAGGATAAAGAGGATGAGGAGGATGAGTTGATTCACACAGCTAGTGAAAAGAGTTCAGAAAAGAGTTCACAATTTAGTGAATCTTTGCAGATTGCTGAAGCTCTCACCAACTTGAAGAAGCACCCAGTTGTTGATACATCCAAGGTGACACCAAAGAACTTGGAAGGATCTTTCAAAGAAACATTGGGCGCTGATACAGGTTTGGACGCTGACACATCCAGCGCTGATAAAGGTAATCGTGGCGCTGATAGGAGCAACTTGGACGCTGACAAAGTTGCAGGTGGTGTTGATGTATTCCAGCCATCAACAATCATCAAAGATGTGTCCACACAGGTTTCTTCTTCTACTTTACCAATTATTGATCCAAAAGACAAAGGTAAAGGTATTTTGATTGAAGAAGATGTTCCAAAGAAAGATGCAGCACAAATAGCATTTGATGAACAGTTGGCTGCACAACTTGTGGAAAGAGATTTGAAGAGGAGTAGAAGATCACCATTTGTTGTTTCTGAGAGTGAGGAAGAAAGTGGTGATGATAAAGAAGGTGATAGCTCAGATTCAAGTATTCAAATTATTGAAGATCCAGAGAGGCTTGAATATGGGGATGAGCTAGCAAAGGAAAGGTTGAGTGAGTTGAAGAATCAGATTGATTGGGACCTACCAGAAATCACCAGAATGTACCATGCTTGGGAAGACAAGGTTATGGACAACCCAGGTATGAGTTTATCAGATCAAATTTGGGGGTTAGAAGTTCTGCTTAGGGTACAAGCTGACATAAAGGTGATTATGAGGTTTAATGCACAAGAGGTCAAAACCTGGCTTAAAAGAGATAGAAGGCAGTTGTACTATAAGTTGCTTAGATGTCATCAGCCTAATTGGACATCAAAGAAGTTGCTGGCCTTATCTTTTGAGGAGCTAGAGAATAGGGCACATCCTATTTGGAGGAAGGTGCAAGAACAGAATGTCTACCAGTTTCTTTCAGAAGAAAGAAAACAAGAGCTTGCAGAGGAGATGCAGATTCAAAAGGAAATAAGGATTGCTCAAAGACCAGTGAAGAAAGGAGATCCTTTCCAATTTCCTAAAGACATGGATGTGTATTTTCCAACTGAAGGTGTTATAAGGAAGCATCTCAAGCTTTCTCCCTTGGAAGCTTCAGATTTGGTAAATGTGGTACCTCTAGATGACAGAAATCCAATCATCAGTTTTGATGAAGATGAGTGTGGATTTTGGAAGGTTGGACGATTTGGAAAGGAGGTACATACTTTCACTTCAGTTATTTCTATATTTGCAAGCATAGACAGGGAAGACTTGGTGCATCTATGGAGGTTAATAGAGGCCAAGTATACAGCTGAAGCACCTACTTCAGCTAATGGAATAAGACTTTGGAACACATTTATGACTTTGTGTGGTCCAAAAGAAGCAGATCCTGCCATTTGGAAGGATCTTGAAGATGATCTCAGTAATCTTCATTGGAGGCTATATTCTACTTGTGGTGTATTTCATATGAGCTCTACAAAGTTTTCAGAGTATTTACTTGTGGATGCTGACTATTTCTTGTCCAAAGAAGTGTTGGAGAAGATGCTAGAGACACCCTTGGAGATAGATTATACTAGTGATGTGGCCAAGGACTTGATTAGATATGTTTATCACCAACATAAGAAGTTTTTGCAAGATTCCTCCTAAGCCTTTAGTTTTTATTCAGAAACTTGATCATTGGAGTGGATATCAAGTTTAGGGGAGGATTGTTGGGAATAAAATATGGGTCAGATCACCAAACGCTGATAAGAAGAAAGTCAACGCTGATAGATTGACATTGGACGCTGATAGAAGTCAACGCTGACAGCCTTGAAGATTGACGCTGATAGAATATCTTTTGTTTATTTGTTTCTTTATTTATGTATGGTAAAGATAAGCACAACATTGTATTTTCTATTATTATCTTTACCTAGAATAGTTGATTCATAGCTTATTGTACAAGACTTCTTGTTCTATAAAAGAAGGTCTTTTAGGTTAAAGTCATATATCAGTTTTCATAGTATTCGCAAGTTAAACCTTTCATTGTAATCAACACGATTATTCTAATACAAGTGAAAGTTTGTTTAACATCATTGTGTTTTAGATCAAGTGTTAATTCCGCATAACACTTTGTTACTTTATTCATAAGCAAAGGTTTCTCTACGTGTAGTACTTGATCTAATCTCGTATACACAAAGCTTAATCGATCTAAGTTTGGGATCAACATTGTTGACTCAGACTGGGCAAAGTACAAAATAACCAAGAGATCTTTAACTGGTTATTGTGTATTTCTGGGAGATAATTTAGTTTCTTGGAAGAGTAAGAAACAAAGTGTTATTTCTAGGTCTTCAACAGAAGCTGAATATAGAGATATGTGCAATGTGTGTTGTGAAGTCATGTGGATTCATAAAGTGTTAAATGATATGAAAGTGGAAGTGGGTTTACCTATTGAAATGAATCGTGATAATAATTCTGCTATTCAAATATGTTTGAATCTTTTGCTTCATGAAAGAAGCAAGCATTTTGGAATTGATCTTTATTTCTTAAGAGAAAAAATATATGCAGGTTATATAAAGCCTATAAAAGTTAAATCTGAAAATAATACTACAGATGTGTTCACTAAAGGGTTGCTTATATCTGACCATAAGAAATTTTGTAGAATGCTTGGTTTTTATAATGCTTTTGCAGGTTAAGGACTTAAGGGGTAGTGTTGAGAATATAAGTCCAAAACCTAAAGGACTAGTTTTGACAAAAGATAAAGATGGAGGGGCATTTCTACTAGAGTGTCGAGTATATTATTGGAAGGGCTTAAAGTGCACAAATGTGAAAGTTGTGGACTGGACTAAAGAATAGGAGTATATATACTCCATCTCACCTAACACGTTTCATTATCTTTTCACTTTTTTACGTATCAAGTGTGTGAACTATGTGTATGGTTGATCAATTACTTTGATTAACCTGTGAGTTTGAGAGTGTTGTTTTTTCTTTTTTCTTATAAACAAATTTGTAATATTTCCATTAATTAAGTGAGCCAAGTGGTGGTTGGCTGGTTTCACTGTTATACCATTCTTGATGATATTAAGTTACTTTTATAAGTTTTTACGCTTCTTAAAAGTGAGATTATTCGGTAGGAAAGCACATTAGAAAACTTGTACTCCATATACTTACTTATACTACTCGTTTGACACTCGTTTTAGATCTTATAGTGTAAACCTTAAGCACATAACTTAAAATCTTCGACTTTTTAAACAAAGTCTTCATCAAACATTCATTTCTTAGAATTTTTAGATTTAGTAAGTTTCTCAAAAACCTAATAAATTACTACCTCTATTTCATAATAAGTGTCTACTGTGAAAATGTAATACCAAATCAAAAAATATATATTTAATGAAAATATATTTAAATTTCAATCTATACATATATTTCTCATCTAGGGTTATATAACACAAATAAAAATATTTATATTCAAAGTTGAATAAAAAACTAAACTAAACAAAAATAAACAATTATTATGAAACGAAGATAATATAATAATATAAACATAAAATACATATACACCATGATATAATTGTAAAATCCATTAGTTTACTCTTTTGTTTAGGGGTGTTCAAAAAAACCGAGAAACCGCCGAACCGAGCCGAACCGATCAATCCGAAACCGAAAAAACCCGAAACCGAAGAAACCGAAACCGAAAAAAACCGAAACCGAAAAAACCCGCATATAACGGTTCGGTTACGGTTTTTAGTTTTCGATATCCGTGGTTAACCGAACCGAACCGCACATATTATCCATGAAATCTTTTAACTAAAATTCAAATTATAGTACATGTATTAATTGTATAGTACCCTACTTTTATTTTATAACGATTTTTTACTTTTAATGTCAACTATTTAAAACATGTTTGTGTAAATTTAATTAATGTGATCGTAGTTTATAAACATCTAATAAATATCTTTTAGTTAATATGTTATTTATGAATATTCTAATGCACTTTTTGGAACGAAATAATTTTTATATGATTTTTATCTATTCATTGTCATTGAATTTTACGAAAACGACATTCTATGTTCTAAACCATGTTATTATTTGTAGACTATAGTTTGACGAAACTTACAAGATGGTTAACCGTGACCCGAACCGTGGGTAACCGCTCATTTCGGGTAACCGCATGTCCGGTTAACCGCCTTGTACGGTTCAGTTACGGATAGTAAATTTAACTACCCGAACCGCGATGGATAGTCAAAATCGTCTAACTAACCGAACCGACCCGACCCGTGAACACCCCTACTTTTGTTTATATATTATTAACTCATGAACATCATATACAAAACTTTACCCTGTATTTCAATCATCCTTTCCTTCCTTCCTTCTTTTTATTTCAAAATACAAGACTGACTCATTTATAATTGATTTGTTGTAAAGTTATATTTTCGTGAACAAATGAAACTAAGCATACTTGACAGGGGTTTTTGGATGTGTTAAAGGTAAATATGCGTGTGTGTTGATTTGATAGGGGTTTTTTTTTCTTGTGAAGTTAGACAGTCGAGATTTTACAGCGGGTCAGGCTGCTATAAAAGCCACCTCATGCAAAGTGACTAAACACGAGAAAACATGTGTTGAAATTAACACGTGTTTATTCGTTTCGCGTTTGATACATATGGTTTCCTTGCACCTGAGGCGGTGGAGCTACTTATCGGAATATAACGTGTTATAAATAATAATGTTTTGACTCATAAATCTTTGTATTTAATAGACTTAATTTTGTTATATAAAAAAACCTAGCGACGCAGTTTTTTACCCGTTTGTCTTATCTTAATATATAAATTACACATAATCTAATACTCCGTAGCATACTTTGTAATTAGTCGTAATATATAAAAAGAAAAATGAGTTAGTTACCTACGACAAAGAGACAAGATGGAAGGTATTAATTTACGTACAAGAAAAGTGCACATGCAAAATGACAGTAAAGATTTATTTACACATAATAATACTATACAGTGGCCGGCCCTCACTCCCACACCTCCTCCGGAGGAGGCACCGCCACGTTTCCACCGTCAATGTCGCTTCATACAATACTCATACTCTGCATCCTAGCTAACATAAAAAAATATACTACTTACTAACCTATTACTGCTTCTGAGGTCAAATTACTCATGTTACTACCTATTAATATATCACTTATTTAACCATTAACCATTGTTCTTGTGTTCTTTTTCTACTAGTATAATATAATAACATGTCAATGTTATTAACAAAATGTGTTCACATGTTGTGATTTGTGAAATTAAGTTATGTTCCTCATTGGATAGATATATATATTTTTAGATTTATTTAAGAGTAAAAATGTAGATTTTATACTTGTGGTTTGTTTAAATTACAGATTTAGTTACTCATCTTTTGAATGTGCAAGCAATCTTATTGGTTTTTAGGTTAATGATCAATTTGATATTTTGACTTAACGACAGCTAAAATTTGACCACTAATGATCGTTGCATGCTAGCTAACATAAAATATATAAACCTATTTCTTCATATTGTTATTACACTATTACTGCTTGTGAGGTCAAATTAGTCATGTTACTATCTATTAATAAAGAGAAAATTCTTATTTTGGCTATGTTCCTCATGCTGTATACCTTTTATAGCCAGAAAACAAAAGGTTTCTTGTTATGTCCATACTCTACCTAAACGTGCTCTATTCTACCCAAAAGTGTTCTACTCATGCTACGTGTCAGTCGCTGAGATAAGTAAAGCATGAAAAAGTTAGGTAAAGAATGTCACGTGTCAATCGCTAGGATAGGTAGAACATTTTTCTAGTAAAGCATGATCAAAACTAAAAAAACGTAAATATTTATACAAAAAAAGTCTAAACACATGAAGACATGACCAAAACCGAAATTTTCTCATTAATAAATCACTTAACCCTTGTTTTTGCGTCCTTTTCTTTCTATAATACAAAAACAAGTCAAGGTTATTAACAAAAGGTGTACACATGTTTTGATTGTGAAATTAAGTTATATTCCTCCTTGGATAGATATGTATTTTTAGTGAATGATAAATAAAACTTGCCATTAGTTTCTACTTCATTACAATAAACGGAAGATTAGGTGACGGGTTTTTCTCTCGCGATAAAATGTCGCCGGTAAAACATGTAATCTTTGGCGACTATGTTGACGTGGTATAAAACAATGTTGTAAAACAAGGTTTAAAAGGACGATTAATCCTGGTTAATAGCTATAAGGCCCTTAACTTTGCCGATTAATGAAAAGACGATTAATAACAGTCAACTATGGTCAACGACGGTCAAGGGAGGTTAAACTTGCAGAAAAATTGCAAATTTGACCAAAAATACCAAAAACTCACTGTAAACTTATTTTGATCACTTATAGTAACTATTTATATGTATGATAAGTTGTATATTAAGAATAATATTGCCGAAAATACCTAAAACTCATTAAAAATATTCAGAACTTGTCGAAAATACCAAAAATTTGCTAAAATGTCAATCCGATTAATCCCGCCTAAAACGATTACAAGTTACAAGGTGGTCGACCGGCCGGCTAGCGATTCACGATTTTTGCAACCTTGGTATAAAATCATAAAAATTTTTTTGTTAAAGTTTGACCAGATTATCTCTGCCGATGTCGCTAGAGAAGAGTTGAACAACTTTGACTAAAATTTTCTACCAAAAGAAAATACGGGATATTTTTCTCCCAAATTATCTCAGGCGACATGTCGCTCGGGATAAGTTATCCACGACAACTACGCGTCACCAACGTTAATCATGTTGGCTAATAACTCACCAACACTTTCTCGGCGACATGTCGCCAGAAATACGCTCGCTAAACGATAAACTCTCAAGTTATTTAGCAAAAAAGTTGAGTAGCTTTTACCGGCAAAGTATCCCTGGCGACATGTCGCTGAAGATATCTTCTGTCAAAAATTATTAATTGTATTTTTCTTATTATAAAATATCGACCAAAAAATTTATTTAAAAACTATATAAGTATTATTTTTAAAAACTATATAATTATTTATTTAAAAACTACATAATTATTATTTTTAAAAACTATATAATTATTTATTTAAAAACTATATAATTATTATTTCCAAAAACTATATAATTATCTATTTAAAAACAATAATTTTATTATTTTTAATATAAAATGTAACTATATAATTATCGATCAGTTGTCATTTTATTTTGGCGATGGTTATATAATACAAAATGAGACTTTTGTAAAATAAATATTTATTTATTCAAAATATTACATATACCCCTTGTGTAAACACATGGGAGACTTATAGACAGACTTACTTAAACATAACACGCGCTTAATTAAACATGGATATTTCAACGATAATAGACTCATAAACACAAAAAAAACACACATCACAAACTAGTTCAAACTAATATTCCCCATGTCATCGTAATGGTCGTGAAGTATGTAGCTGAGTGCAGTGTGTGCCTATCACCATGGCGGTACATATCTACTGTTTTCTCAAGTACCTTTATCTTTCCATTCAAGTGCACATAGTTTGCACACGTTGAAGAGCTTGGAAAAGAAATTGGAGTCGTTGAAGGTCTCGAAGAAGAGCTTGGATGAGTCGGTAGGTTATGGTTGTACGTTATATGTTCAATGATGAGTCGATAGGTTATGGTTACACGTTATATGTTCAATGATGAGTCGGTAGGTAATGGTTACACGTTATATATTCAATGATAAGTCGGTAGGTTATGGTTACACATTATATGTTCAAGGATGAGTCGGTAGGTTATGATTGTACGTTATATGTTCAATGATGAGTCGGTAGGTTATGGTTACACGTTATATGTTCAATGATGAGTCGGTAGGATATGGTTACACGTTATATGTTCAATGATGAGTCGGTAGGTTATGGTTACACGTTATATGTTCAATGGATGAGTCGGTATGTATTGGTTACACGTTATATGTTTAATAGATGAGTCAATATGTATTTGTTACACGTTATATGTTCAATGGATGAGTCGGTAGGTTATAGTTGTACGTTATATGTTCAATGATGATTCAGTAGGGTATGATTACACGTTATATATTCAATGATGAGTCGGTAGGTTATGGTTACACGTTAGATGTTCAATGATGAGTCGATAGGTTATAGTTACACGTTATATGTTTAATGGATGAGTCGGTATGTAATGGTTACACGTTATATGTTTAATAGATGAGTCAGAGTAAGTTGGCTGATGTGACATGCACTCTTTCCACGATACACGCTCACGGCTCTAACACTACACCCTCCGCCCTAGTTACTTTTCATTTTTTTTAATAATTTGCAGCACCAACTGTCACATTTATTTGATTACTTTTTCCATGCAAATTTACACACACAAACACAACACATGTAAAGAGGAAAGGAGATCAAAGGGGGACAAAGTGGAAACTATGACACTGTTTTGTTATATGTATGCGTATGTATATAACTTTGTATCGATTTTTTCCGGAAATCTATGATTTCGTTTGGTTGTTTTGAAATAAATAGATGGACGGATGCGGACTTCTAGCGGCAACGTCGCATTGCCACTAGAGTTGAAAACATTGTAGTGTAAGCGACGTTGTCGCTATCTCGATGCCACAACAATATTGTCTTGAGTGTATGTTTCATAACACGTACTCCCAGGCCTTAGCTAACCCGATGATCATATACATGATACGTCGCTCCTTTCATCACAAGGTCGCAATATTGTATGATAATTTCAAAACTAGAATGATTCTTACATTGTCTCTCATCCCATTATTGTATTTTGAACATTGATTTGTTGTGCAAAAGTAATTAAAAAGCATGTGTGGCTCTTTACAGGAACAGAATATGCATATGGAATAAAATGGACTTCCACTAAACAAAACACACTATATCTACATCACTATATACAATGCACCATTCTATTTTCTCACATGAGATAATTTTAATAAAACAAAAAACAAACAATTTTCAACTTTGTTATTGATAAAGAGAATGGGTTCCACTCTAATAATTCTATCTTTTTCTTTCTAACTAATGCCATAATACATGACACACTGCATGACAGATTGACGACAGTACAATATCTATAACCAGTAGGGTAACATCGTATTTTCGATATCTAATCTAAAACAAGTGTTTCATACTTGTGTTGTCATTTTAGTGTTACAGTGTACTTCAACCAACCAAAATCAACACAAGATTCTTAAGTGCATCTTTGCTAAATTATAAACACCGACTCGTATAACTTACTTCACACATACAAACTACAAATTGTTTTTGTGCTTTAATTAAAGAGGAAACTGCAAATTCCATCCTTCGATTTTGTAAAAACGACAATTTTGTCACTGAACGAAAACTTAAAGCAATTTAGCCACTATACTTGTTACAATCGTGTAAAACAACCCTCAAGTGGATGTTTTCTAATTTTTGCTAACTTTTCATGTTATCCCCCCTCATGTGCCATGTATATGAGAATATTTTCGTCATTTCAAGTTAATCCCACTTCTTCTTTCCCGCTCTGATTTTCCACCACCACCACTGCCACCATTAGGACGACAATCATTCAATGATAATGATAGATAAACAAACCTTCGTAATCTGCTAGCATCGCCGCCGCCATGTTAGGTAGTCGAGTTATTTTCTCGGGTTATTGATCTTTTGACATTTTCTGACTTAACTATAGAAAATGTTCTCCTTTAAAGCATGCCAATCGAGGAGCTGGATCACAGTGTTGTCCGTAGTGACTTCCAAATAATGGATGCTGCAAGTTTAGGTTCATCATCTGGTGGGAAGGTTACAACTTTTGAAGGTGTGCAACCTCTAATACTCAAAGGACTCATGCCAAGTGTGAGTCATAGTATCTAAATCATGGTTCTTTCCCGACTAACCATACATTCTTGTGATTCAATCTTTGGTGACCCAGACACACGTTTCATGATGTACATCATGGGTGTTGGGTCCTTTAGATATAGATATTTCAGCCTGTTAAGGATGGTGAACAACTTCTATAATCACACGTTTACTCACAGAGAGACTCTAATGAAAACAAAGTATTTGTGTGGAATACAAACACTAAGAACAAGAAGAAACACTTAGCTAAATAAATAACATGATCCTGTATAAGGATTTCTACTATTACTATTATAAAAATAAAACTGGTGAAAGGTGTGTCCCCTTCTACTAGGGGGTTCCTTTTATAATACAAGGAAACCCTATAAGTACATTAACACAAAACGTGTAACAGTTGATATGCATATCCTTTCCTAAAATATCTCATGCATATCCTAACAGATTACTACTAATAACATAGTTTGACTTTATACTAGACCAGGAGTAACGTATTACTCCTACCAGGAGTAACTAATCCTACTACTTCTATGACTAGGAGGAACTACATACCTCCTCAGTCAACCTATTACAAAATGTCTATTACACGAGTCCTAACAATCCTCCCCTAAACTTGAATTTGACTTGGTTGAGTTCAAGTTTCCCGGTAGATCTTTCATAAAAGCATTGAGGATTGAATAACATGACCATAGCAGTAAAAACACTATGGAAGAGCACCCGACAAACCACAAACCTAGCTGCTGAAAACACATATGTTGAGCTTCTTGAAAGCTTGAAACCATCTGCACATGTTGAATCTTCACAACAACAGTGTTAGCCTCAAAATATTGAGTCAAACAAGAATGTTCGGTCATAAGTTTATATTGTAATATTTATTAGAACGTTGTAATAGTTAGTTAAAATAGTTAGTTCAAAATTTTGTGTTTTTGAGCTCAAAATCTTCATACCAATTGCCTACAAAGTTGTGGTAGGAATTTGTGTTCCTCATTTTGGTGATTTCCACGAAAAAATTGGAAGTTTTGGCTTGATTTTTGGGTTAAAAAATTCGTCATTTTTAGTTTTTGGTTAATCAAGTCGGAATCTGAGTTTTATTTAAGTCGGAAAACTAGGGTTTAGGAAGATTCCGACTTGTGTGCAGAGGGGTATTTCGAACTAGTTCACATAAGTGTATTCCGAACTAGGTGGGAAAAAGTGTATTCCGAATTAGGTGGGAAGAATTGTATTCCGAATTAGGTGGGAAAAAGCATATTCCGGATTAGGTGTAGGACACGGATTCCGAACTAGGTGTGGATCTTGGATTCCGAACAACATGCAAAACATTATTCCGGATTACGTGTTGAATACATATTCCGAACTAGATCATTCTCTCACATATTCCGAATTAGGTTTTGATTACATATTCCGAACTAGGTTTTGATCACATATTCCGAACTAGGTTTTGATCACATATTCCAAATTAGGTGTTGAATACATATTCCAAACTCGGTGTGCATCACGGATTCCGGATTAGGTGCAGAACTTGGATTCCGGATTAGGTTCAAGATTGGGTTCAAGATTGGATCCCGGATTAGGTTCAGAACTTGGATTCCGAACAAGATTGGGTTCAAGGATTCCAGATTAGGTCAACTTTTGTGATTCCGAATTAGGTTGAGTTCATTGGATTCCGAATTGTTCTCTAAAGATTTATTCCGACTTATTCTAAAATTTCGCTTAAGAATTTTTGGTTTCATACAAAGACATTGTTTGGGGTTTTCACACCATATCTTGAAGTTTCAACCACAATCTACTCACAACAACATCTACTTAAGATCCTATTCACTTCACTTCATTCTTGAAATGGATTCTACTACTGAATATCGTGTTACTAATAACAACATTATGGTGGCGGGTAACAAAGAGAGACCACCAATGCTTGTGACTGGTAGATATGCACAATGGCAATCACGATTCCTTCGATATCTTAACAGCAAACCCAATGGTGATGTTCTTCGACGTTGCATCAAAGAGGGTGTGAGAACCCGTATTTTCCCATCATTATTTTATTCTTTTTATTCGTGCTTCTTGAATTTTCCAACGTATTTCGTTTTCTTGTATTCTTATATGTAAATCCTGAGATTTTTAAATTATACTTTTTTAAGTATTTTTCTGATCATCGATAAATACTTTGTATGGAATTATAAAAATTTTATTTTATTTTTCCATATTTATTTAAATTAAAGTTTTTGATTTAAAATCACTCGCGTGCGTGTTACAACGAGTTTATTCAAAAACAATGTACAACGAAAATTCCTAGTGATCGAGATACCGACGGATGCCCAAAAGTTTACGTTTATTTATCGATCGTTTCGATAATTAATATTTCGACGATTTCGTTTTAATTACGTATTAAGTCGTGTCGGGAAGTCATATAATCATTTTTACGATGCATTGTAACTTTTGAAAAGTATTTTTACGAAACCCGAGCCCCGTAAATATTTTCAATATTTACCAATAACCATTTTCTACCCTTTAAAACTTTTAATTGTTTTTAAGTCCACAAGTTTCAAACTTGGCAATATTGGTCCCTCCACTACCTACCATATATATTAACTTTTCTTCCACTTTATTCATAAAAAACACACACTAAAAATTTCACTCCCTCCTCTTTCTTTCTCTCTTAAAACCGTGACCCCCTACACCCCTAAACACCCTCAAATCTTGATTTTTAAGCATGATCTAATCAAAACCAAGCTATGTCCCTTGTTCCAAATGATCTTGTGGTTCTTTTGATACAAGAAATTCACACATGCATCAAGTTTTCATAAGTTTATGATTCCATGGTTGTTTAATGTTTTAATCATCATGCATGTATGATTTTTGGTAAGATTATCTTGATTTGATCATAAAAAGTCTCATTTTTAATCTTTGATTTTTGTTAGATTTTACATGCAAGTGTTTTTGGGAGTGTTTGGTTGATAGGAATGATAGTATAGTGATCCTAGAGGTATGGGAATGAGTGGTTTTGGTTGAAAAATGGATTTGACTTGTTTTCTAAAAGGCTAATTTGGGACAGCAGCTTTAAACAGATTGTTTCGTGGGTTTAAGGTCTGTGAAATGATAAGATTATTTGATATTGTTGTAGAGTTTTCCGAGACGGTCGTTTTGGTATAAGATAGAGCTTCTAAGTCATAATGAGTCAAAAGTTATGCTAGTTTTAGTTTTCGTGTACCGGGAGACGCAAGTCGGCACAATCCGAAATTGTGGCTGATTTTGGGTCGACTCTCGGGGACTTTAGGCTTTGTTAGATAGTTGATACTACTAATTTTCAAAGTTTACAAACTGAGTTTGATGAGTCTAATAGTGGTTTCAAAAGACGTATTGTCGAGATAGTACTTTTAAAGCGGTCTAAACGGTTTTACAAAACAAGTGCACAAATCTGTCCCAAATTTGGAGTCGAGTAAAGTGTCGAGCTGATGGATTTTAAAGTGTGAACTTTGGCTCAAACTTTGGTGAGGTCTTATACAGGTTATAAGTGACCTTGACACCAATTTTCATCTAAAACGGACAAGTCTAGATATGGTAGATCGGTGTGTACATTCGAGGTGTACTTGCTGATTTTATTTTGGACACGTAGTTCAATGTGTGTGTTGCGTGAGTTTGAGTATTCATCATCGGACATGATGACTTACTCAAGTACTTAGTCATTGTATAAATGACTTAGCTACTGGTCCAAGTAAGGTTAAAGGATAGTTTGACTTGCGTTAACTTGGCATCTTATGACGGGTCGACTTCAAGTGTACAAGTGTTTAAACGAGTAACATTGGATAACTGGATTCATTTGGTTCGTGTCATTGGTTTTGAAACATGAATACTTTGAAAACATTTGAGTCATATTATATTTGGTATATATATCGATATTTGAGTTCGAGTCTTAACGCGCGCCTTATTTTGATAGGTTGCGGTTTTCGTGTTTCCCGGGAATCCATATCGTCGGTGATCGTCTACCACTACCGTTTCTACTCAGTTGCTGAGTACCGTGATTGACTTACCTCGTGGCTAAGGTGAGTTCATAGCCCCTTTTTACTTGTACATGGTTTCTAAACACGGGGTGAGATTTTACATGGTGGAACACAACCATTTAAAAACTGTATGCTATCCAGAACTTGTATGTTATCCAGAACATGTATGATTTTCAGGTTTTTAATATTATTATTGCTTTTTAGTCTAGCCTTAAGTTTCCTCTCCCGATCATGAACCGTTAATTTCGAGTAATAAGCGCGAATGTTGTGGGTGGATCCATCGGGATTGACAATCCCCGTCTCAAGTACCTTGATGCACTGATATTCGTTTATTTACTTGAGTATTTAGGTTGAATACTCCCTAGAGGAACTTACACTGAGTTAAGCTTCGATTCATGAACTGAACTGCAATAATAATGGTTTCGGACTATGGTTGACGTATATAACCATACTCCACACTACTTGTTTTACAACTGAATGCTTGTGTTCCACAACTTTACTGCTAAACTTATGAATGTCACTCAACTTTATGTTGACGATTTTACATGTTTAATCTCAGGTATTATACTTAGCTTTGCTTGGATGGGAGCCCGCAGGATATTATCGCAACTTGGAGATTTCTGTGATCCTTTTGAAAGATTTGTTTTATATAAACTATCAGAAGTTTATTTAATCTTTTGGTCAAATTATTGTTATAAACTGAGACGAAATAATATAATTTTCCGCTTTTAAAAGTCTGGGACCTATGCTTAAAAACTCTAACCTTTTATGATGTAATGTACATGTTTTTATTTCGTCAGCTTTGTATGAACTGTAATTCATTGTTTCTTGTACTATGACGTGTTACCCCCTCGTTGCCTACTTGTTTCATGTCAGATTTTGGGGGTCTCACAGATTGGTATCAGAGCGATGGTTATAGGGAATTGAGTCATTTTCAAAAAAAAAACTTAGTCTATAACCGAAAGTTCAAATATTTTGTTGTTTCTAAGTGTCAAACACAGAATCCGCCATTACTGTTCGATATCTTTGCGGGTAACTCTCTAATCCTTATTATTTACTTTTAATTATCGTTGTAGTATTTCATTTCTTGATTTCATGTTGAAATATTACTTTACCCTGATGACGATAATTACTGTGTCTTTTCAAAGCCTTGGTGCTTCATGAACTATCATTGGTTATTACTTGATTACATATGCTCTTACTGCATATCTTGAATTCTTGTTCTTGTGAACTGATCTGGTTACGATGATTTTATATCGTTATGACGTTACATACATGTATTCAGAGCGCGTGTACTGCCGACTTTTCATACTCATTCTTCTGAGTACTATTACTATTTCATTGTTGCGTGATACGACTGACTTCATATGCTCGTTCGTTTTGATTCATATGTTTTTCTCGACTCGCTATTACATGTTGTGCATACTCTCGTGATACCATTTTTCGGCATTGAATAAGTGTTGTTTTCGATGAAACTCCTGATTTTCATTCTTACTACCGTACGTGTTGCACTAATTGCTTAATTCCTTTAAAAATATCTATTTAGATACGCAGATTTTCTTTCCGACCATTCGTAATTGAATTTCTAGTCTATAGACCATTGTGTAGCTCAATGTGTCTCCGGAAAAGACTAAAAGACATCGTGTGATTCACACATCTCGAAGAATTCGTTGAACCAATACCTGAATAATATTGTGGGTTTTCATAATCTTGATTTACCTTTACGCCATCGTTTTACACGACACTTGTACATGGATTATATCTTATTTCAGTAACCATTCTACGTTTCGACTTCGACTTACAACATCCGTTGTACCTTGAACACATGATCGTCATTTATTATGTGACAATTGTTTGGAATACGATCCTACTTGTATCCTCCCTTTTTCATTAAACCTCCTCGCCTCAGGAGTGTGACTTGTTAATATTTTATTTCTTTGTCGGTATGTCTTGTGATTTTGAAAAAAATCACGCCGCCAGGAGACCTTCCTGCATTGTATTTTGCAGCCGAAGACACGGATGATATGCGTCGTTTTTTATCTCTTAGATTACCGTTGGCATTCTTGAACCATTTCCATACTTTGTTTTTTTACATGATTAATTATACAGTTTATCTTCTTTCGTCTTTATGGAATACAAAAGTCTTGTGTGTACATTAATTCTGAGTCATTATGAAATTTGGATTTAATTTCAAGCTGTGTCGAAAAATATACTTTGTACAGAAACCTTACAGGAAATTTAACAGTATCGAGAAAATATTTTTATAACTTTAGACTTAAAAATATATATTTCTACTTGTTGAGACGTCAGTTTAAGACATAATAATTTGGCTAATAAACATTAAAATCGAGCAGATTACGCTCATTTGAGACTGTAAACTTATTTTCTGAATAAGTCTAAAATATCATTTTGCTGACAGATTTAATGCAAGGGCATTTTCGTCCATTTTAATCCGTTTCAAATCTCGAGTAAACCTGGAAAGTTGTTCAAAACACTGTTTTACATCGAAATGCATTAGATTTTGAGTATTAAAAATATCATTTAGCGAGTTACTTGGTCTAGTCAAACCCAAAAGTCAAAACTGATAGACTTTAAAAATATGATTTCAAGTGTTTTTGAGTTCGTTTGAGCTCGTAAAACTTTAACTAATGATATTTTGCAAACTAAAAAAAACAATGATTGCGTTTGAACAAGTATAAAATAGTAACTTTGAATTCGGTCATACATATACATAGATCTTGAACTTTTGAAATTAGGTAACTTCCTAATGTAGAAACCTTTCGGAGTAATTGTACTATTGGTTAACTAGTGCACTACTTTCTTAAAAGTATATTTTTGTCAAATAAATTACGATGTGCACACATACGGATTCCTTTATCTTTCTTTTATTTATGACTTAATTGCCATTCTATTTTCTTTCTTTGCTTCTATCGCACCACTGATTCGGGCCGAGGTTTGAAGATCTTGCTTTCATAACGTTCGTTATCATTTTGACACGTGTCTCTTGACGACACCAACTAAACCTCTTGAAACCTTAGCACCTTGCAACTATTTCATTGACTGCATTGAACTACCCTTTATTACCCTCATGTAACCCACTCGCTATTTTATAAGATACCATATTAACTCAAGCAGATATTGTTTGCAAACCAATTTACAAAATAACTTACTTGGGCTTTATAAGATACTTGAACGCTACTCTATAAAATTAAATGACATAAATTTTACGAGGTAGTTTCGTAAACTATTTTGATTTATGTTTTTACAAATGGCATTATATTCATATTTTAAATAATATGACCTGTAACGCTGGTTTGACGAAGCTGAGCATCGCATTGCTAGTCCTAAATTGTGCATGGCCTGATCACCTATGCCTAATTTAGAAGGAGCGATGCAAGGCCGAATAGTAGTCGCCATAAACATTTAACCAACAATCAACTTTTTAACTATGTTCCTTAAAAAGTTTGATAAAATAATGTTTTGAAAACTTTTATATTTTATGCGGGTAACAACAATTCGTGACTTACACATAAGAACCCTTATCTTTTCTTGAACAAAATGCGTGCCTCAAGCACCTATTTTCTTACTCAACGACCTTTATTTTACTTGTTACCTCATCCCCCTCATGATACGATTTTCGTTACCATTTGCCTAAATTCTTACCATTGATACCTGACTTGGAAGTTTTAACGTTGTTATGCTTCTACATCAATCGACCTTCTCTATCTATCTTGGTAGACCTACGAAACGTCTTTGGACGCGATTAATAATTTATGATTGGACGTGAACGATGATTTCGTGTAATTGTCATGATGTGTGTTAATACACTATCGCCTTGAAAATTTCATTCGTGTGAATCATGTGTTGATTTCGCCTTTCATTGCTAATGTTTTCATTTTACTGAAGTAACTCTCAATTGACTTCTTAAGAATTTTCTTTGATTCGAAAATTCGTTGTGTGGCTTTTCCCTTTCGAATCGTATTTCGACCACCGAGAACTTAATAAGCCGTTAATGGTGACGCCAACCGCACTCGTGAATTAATCTTGCTGAATCCTTTGTTTCTTATTATTTTATTATCATCGACGCATCTATTTGATCATGTTCGTTAAGAGTTGATACGACTTCCATTTTATCCCCTCGTGCTATTGCTTGTATACTAATTGTTGATCGATATTCGTTTCATAATCGTTTGCTATTTTGTCGCTTTCTGAAAACCAGAAACTGTTACGTGTTTATCGTTTGATATCTTAAACACTTTCTTGAATTTCTAAAAATTATTATTAATTTTAAGAACGTTTTATACATTTTACCAAATGTTTAAATTACCAAAATAACTGTTTCAAGTTAACTACCGGATCTATACATCGTCTTTGGTAAATTTATAACTAGTATTTAAAAGGGATATCAAGCTGTATCTTTTAAAGTATTTGATTATATCATACTTTATTGTCAACCTAATGAAATTATTAAATTAATTTATAATTTCTAACAATGATTCTAAATAACCAGGAAAATCTGATTTTCCCTAATGGTAATGATAAACTTGAGTTTCTAACAGAAATTTCATACAGTCACCCGAAAAGCTCTTAAGCTGATCAAAATAACTATTTGAATTGAGTTACTTTTACCTTGAAGTCCTGATCAAGAAAAAGATTTGAGAACTGTTGACCCACTCATTTTTATATAGAGTTGATTTTTTTTAAATCACTACACAATGTAAAATTTTCTTTTAATCAAGAAAATATTTAAACTAAGTTTTAAAGTAATACCAAAATACTAGACAACTGATTTTGACAACCTATATTTTGAATGATCATAAGAAATTCATTTTTTTTCCTTCTAGTTCTTTTGTAACTGGATCATTACGTTTAAGATTGTCACGTTTTACAGTTGCACGATTTGCGACCCCTTGTTGATTTATAATCTTGGTTCATTTTATCGCACTTTGTCTGTTTAAGCGATTCTTGTGTTCATTCTTGTTAGTTTATCGCATGTATTTCCAACAATTCTATCTCTTGAATTTTTCTCCGTACTGAAAGATCGTTATTCTAATCCGAGACAGAAAAGTTATACGAAAAAGAGTTAAGAAACTGAAGCATAGTGAATTCTAACTGTTAAGATTCGTCGTGGTGCATAAATTACCTGGGAAACAATGAATTTTGTTCTACACTTTGTACCTCCTCTGGTTTGCATCTTCTACTGTTTTCAGGAGAACTCTGGGGACCAGAGTTCCTTTAGGGGGGAAGACTGTGAGAACCCGTATTTTCCCAGCATTATTTTATTCTTTTTATTCGTGCTTCTTGAATTTTCCAACGTATTTCGTTTTCTTGTATTCTTATATGTAAATCCTAAGATTTTTAAATTATACTTTTTTAAGTATTTTTCTGATCATCGATAAATACTTTGTATGAAATTATAAAATTTTTATTTTATTTTTCCATATTTATTTAAATCAAAGTTTTTGATTTAAAATCACCCGCGTGCGTGTTACAACGAGTTTATTCAAAAACAATGTACAACGAAAATTCCTAGTGATCGCGATACCGACGGATGCCCAAAAGTTTACGTTTATTTATCGATCGTTTCGATAATTAATATTTCGACGATTTCGTTTTAATTACGTATTAAGTCGTGTCGGGAAGTCATATAATCATTTTTACGATGCATTGTAACTTTTGAAAAGTATTTTTACGAAACCCGAGCCCCGTAAATATTTTTAATATTTATCAATAACCATTTTCTACCCTTTAAAACTTTTAATTATTTTTAAGTCCACAAGTTTCAAACTTGGCAATATTGGTCCCTCCACTACCTACCATATATATTAACTTTTCTTCCACTTTATTCATAAAAAACACACACTAAAAATTTCACTCCCTCCTCTTTCTTTCTCTCTTAAAACCGTGACCCCCTACACCCCTAAACATCCTCAAATCTTGATTTTTAAGCATGATTTAATCAAAACCAAGCTATGTCCCTTGTTCCAAATGATCTTGTGGTTCTTTTGATACAAGAAATTCACACATGCATCAAGTTTTCACAAGTTTATGATTCCATGGTTGTTTAATATTTTAATCATCATGCATGTATGATTTTTGGTAAGATTATTTTGATTTGATCATAAAACGTCTCATTTTTTAATCTTTGATTTTTGTTAGATTTTACATGCAAGTGTTTTTAGGAGTGTTTGGTTGATAGGAATGATAGTATAGTGATCCTAGAGGTATGGGAATGAGTGGTTTTGGTTGAAAAATGGATTTGACTTGTTTTCTAAAAGGCTAATTTGGGACAGCAGCTTTAAACAGATTTTTTCGTGGGTTTAAGGTCTATGAAATGCTAAGATTATTTGATATTGTTGTAGAGTTTTCCGAGACGGTCGTTTTGGTATAAGATAGAGCTTCTAAGTCATAACGAGTCAAAAGTTATGCTAGTTTTAGTTTTCGTGTACCGGGAGACGCAAGTCGGCACAATCCGAAATTGTGGCTGATTTTGGGTCGACTCTCGGGGACTTTAGGCTTAGTTAGATAGTTGATACTTTCAAAGTTTACAAACTGAGTTTGATGAGTCTAATAGTTGTTTCAAAAGACGTATTGTCGAGATAGTACTTTTAAAGCGGTCTAAACGGTTTTACAAAACAAGTGCACAAACCTGTCCCAAATTTGGAGTCGAGTAAAGTGTCGAGCTGATGGATTTTAAAGTGTGAACTTTGGCTCAAACTTGGTGAGGTCTTATACAGGTTATAAGTGACCTTGACACCAATTTTCATCTAAATTGGACAAGTCTTGATAGGGTAGATCGGGGTGTACTTGCTGATTTTATTTTGGACACGTAGTTCAATGTGTGTGTTGCGTGAGTTTGAGTATTCATGATCAGACATGATGACTTACTCAAGTACTTAGTCATTGTATAAATGACTTAGCTACTGGTCCAAGTAAGGTTAAAGGATAGTTTGACTTGCGTTGACTTGGCGTCTTATGACGAGTCGACTTCAAGTGTACAAGTGTTTAAACGAGTAACGTTGGATAACTGGATTTACTTGGTTCGTGTCATTGGTTTTGAAACATTAATACTTTGAAAACATTTGAGTCATATTATATTTGGTATATATCGATATTTGAGTTCGAGTCTTAACGCGCGCCTTATTTTGATAGGTTGCGGTTTTCGTGTTTCCTGGGCATCCATATCGTCGGTGATCGTCTACCACTACCGTTTATACTCAGTTGCTGAGTACCGTGATTGACTTACCTCGTGGCTAAGGTGATTTCATAGCCCCTTTTTACTTGTACATGGTTTCTAAACACGGGGTGAGATTTTACATGGTGGAACACAACCATTTAAAAACTGTATGCTATCCAGAACTTGTATGCTATCCAGAACATGTATGATTTTCAGGTTTTTCATATTATTATTGCTTTTTAGTCTAGCCTTAAGTTTCCTCTCCCGATCATGAACCGTTAATTTCGAGTACTAAGCGCGAATGTTGTGGGTGGATCCATCGGGATTGACAATCCCCGTCTCAAGTACCTTGATGCACTGATATTCGTTTATTTACTTGAGTATTTAGGCTGAATACTCCCTAGAGGAACTTACACTGAGTTAAGATTCGGTTCATGAACTGAACTGCAATAATAATGGTTTCGGACTATGGTTGAGGTATATAACCATACTCCACACTACTTGTTTTACAACTGAATGCTTGTGTTCCACACCTTTACTGCTAAACCTATGAATGTCACTCCACTTTATGTTGACGATTTTACATGTTTAATCTCAGGTATTATACTTAGCTTTGCTTGGATGGGAGCCCGCAGGATATTATCGCAGCTTGGAGATTTCTGTGATGCTTTTGAAAGATTTGTTTTATATAAACTATTAGAAGTTTATTCAATCTTTTGGGCAAATTATTGTTATAAACCGAGACGAAATAATATAATTTTCCGCTTTTAAAACTCTGGGACCTATGTTTAAAAACTCTGACCTTTTATGATGTAATGTACATGTTTTTATTTCGTCAGCTTTGTATGAACTGTAATTCATTGTTTCTTGTACTATGACGTGCTACCCCCTCGTTGCCTACTTGTTCCATGTCAGATTTTGGGGGTCTCGAAGAAGGACCTTATACTCCCACTACAATCACCATTCCTGCAATTCCAGCAACCGACTCGACGACCGGTTCCGATGATCAAACAATTGAGGAAACATATGAGAACACTTCGAAAGAGAAACGTGCTTGGATTGATGCAGAAAAAGAAGCAATTTATTTGATTCTAAGTGGGATTGGGGATGATATTTACTCAACGGTTGATGCATGCTCTACTTCTAAAGAGATGTGGTTTGCCATTGAACGCTTGCAACAAGGTGAATCACTTAACAAGCAAGATGTCAAAACTAACTTGTTCTGGAACTTTGGTAAATTTACTTCCTTGGATGGGGAATCAATTGATTCATATTACTCAAGGTTCTACAAGATGATGAATGACATGACAAGAAACAATTTGCAAGTCTCTACCATGCAAGTCAATGTGCAATTTCTACAGCAACTTCAACCTGAGTGGACACGATTTGTAACTTTGGTGAAACAACAAAGTAAGTTAGACGAGGTCAACTATCACACGCTCTTTGACATTTTGAAACAATTCCAGAATGAGGAAAATGAACTTCGAGCTGAAAGGATTGCAAAGACTGCTAATCCACTTGCTTTGGTGTCTACCACTTAACACACTCAAGATCATCTCTCTCGTGCTCCATAGTCATACTCCACAATACCATCCTCACCAAGGTACTCCACTACATCCTCCTCACCAAGATACTCCACTTCATCTAAGTATTCTGCTCCCACACGATCACGAGACAAAGAACCAAAAGCACCATCACCATCACCTGAGCCATCATCTAAAGAGGACAGTGATGAAGAACTAGCTCAGAAGGATAGGGAGATGAAGCAACAAATTGCTTTCATTATGAAGACCTACAAGAAAATCTTCAAACCCACCAACAACAATCTTCGAACATCATCAAATACAAGGAACCAATATGTTGAGAGTCCTCGAAGGTATGATACACGTCAACGTGATGAAATTCCTCCAAGGTATGATCGACGTAATCCAACACATGTTGAGGGTTCTACACAGTATGATCGACAAACTACTAAGTATGATGCTCAGAGGATTGCTACTACTGCTGGGAATAGGGAAACTGTTGGTACTCAAGTGGTTCAACAAAGTGGGATTCAGTGCTTTAATTGTCAAGGCTATGGGCATATGGCAAAGGAATGTAGGAAGCCGAAATGGGTTAGAGACTCTAGCTATCATAAGGAAAAGATGCTGCTTTGCAAGAAGATGTAAGCTGGGGTTAAATTGTCGGCTGAGGAAGGAGTAATGCTTGATGATTCTGATGATGAAGCCTCCGATCAAGAACTTGAAGCACATTACTCGTACATGGAAAAGGTTGAAGAAGTTCACAATGTCACTGAAGATGACAATGGTCCTATTTTTGGCACTGAGCTAATCGATAAGGTACACACTGAAGAGGAATATAATGTGTTTGGTAATATTCATGAGCATTATGAGCTACCCAAAGCCATTAATGACACATGTATGATGGAAACGGTTGATAGCAATACCACACCCGATTCATCGGACATGTGCAATAATGAGTCTGAGGATTATCAACATGCAAATGAGTATGATGATGACGAGGAGCGTATTGCGCTTGCTAACTTAATTGCTTCTTTACAAAAAGATGTCAAAGAAACTAGACAGAGTCAAAAGCAATTAAAGAAGGCAAACGCTACGCTCACTCAAAATTTTGAAGAATGCAAAGCTGCTCTAATTAAATCTAGTGAGACCATTGATAGCTATAGAGCTCAGCTTCTTCAAAAGACCAATGAGGTTGAGGGATACAAAGGGTGTTTAATTAATGTTAAAAAAGACGATTTTCAAGAGAAATATAACGAAACTCTTAAGCTTCTTGAACAAGAGAAACGTAATTATAACACCTCTTTGATTACTGAACGTCACAAAACGTATCTTGCTACCACTAAAGTCAATGAGCTAACTCAAGTAAATGGTTTTCTTCAAGAGGATAAAGCTAAACTTGTTAATGAAAAGAAAGCAGTGGTTGAAAAAATGGAAAAGGATTTCAAAACTAAACAAGCGAATGACAACGAAAAAATGGTGGAACTTGAAACTCAACTTGATTTTTACAAGAAAATTGTTTAAAAAACTAATCAATCAATTCAAACCATGAGAATGTTGGCACCTCGTTCGTTTTTCAAGGATAGACCTAGTTTTACAAATCCTAAGTGCCTTGAGCATGCTCAATCTGAGAATCAGGACTTATATCTTGATGAGTCCCAATGGACCGATCTTGATTGTCTTGTAGTTAGGCTCGATACTGACGAGACACACGATTTGGAAGAAAGAGAGTAGACCAAAAGTTAATAAAGAATTTGTTAAACCATATAATTATGCTTATGAAAACAGTCTTTATGGTCTTTTCAAACCGCAAACACAGAAAACTCGTGAGCAAATATTTCTCGAATGTGAACAAATAAGAATCAAATGGAGACAAGCTTTTGCCACTAAGAAAACTAATGTTTCAAAATTTATTGACTATTTGCCATATAAAGCTTCTGTAAGCAAGAGTAAGCAAGCACTTAGTATTCTCAAGAGTAACATTAAAAATTTCAAAAAGGTTGTTGATGATGACTGGAAAAAACGTAAACTTTCGAAAGGAGACAAAGAAATTCCTCACGATATAACTGTGCTTGTGAAAAATATTTTGATTCCGCTTGCGGAAAGAACGCAAAAACATATTTTGGAATTTGAAACACTAATTAAGCAAGAAATGTTTGATGATTTGAAATATGTGGAGTCTCTTGAACAAGAAGTGAACGACCATCAACCTGAAAGAGACGAGTTTTCTACAGCATATGATCTACTCTTACATGAATGTCTCTCAAAAGATACTATGTGTGCTTATGTTACATCTTGTGCTGATATTGATGAATATTCTGATGTTGCATGCAAATATCTTGATCAAGTTAAAGAATGTGAACGTCTTGAAACTGAGCTTTCGAATAAAGTTGACCAAAAAGAGTTTTCGTTACTTCAACATAGATATGATTATCTTCAAAAACATTGTCACTCACTTGAACTTGCTTTGCAAAAGAAAGTTGGCAGCTTTTCAAATGATACACCTTTAGAAGTAAAATTATCTGAATCATATCGATTATTAAACGAAAAAAGTCTTGATATTTCGGATTTGAAAGCTTAGTTACAAGAAAAAGACATAGCAATAATATAGTTGAAGAAACTCGTTGCTAAAATAGGTGGGAAAGTTGTGGAACCTAACGTTAAGCAACATGTTGTTAGACAACCCAATGCCTCTAGAGTGAATAGATCCTCTATCTTGGGAAAACCATCTGCTTTCTCAAATTCTTCGTTTGCAAAACATGTGTTTGCCCCCAAGATGGATGGAAAGGAAAGGTTACCACATACTCAACCCATAAGGAATGTTATAGTACCAAGCGTTAAGCACAATAATGTGATTAAACCAGGGATGTATATAATGACCACTAAACCCACAAACAAAGTTAGTCACTCACATAAGACTTCTAGAAACACTAATATTCGTGTATCTTCTACTACAGGAGTAGTCTCCACTGCTAGTGTTAGCCGGCCTCAGCTTAAGAGCACTCAAGTGAATGATAAGGTCTAGAAACACAAGAGTCAAGGGAAGATGAAGGAAGTAAAAGAACACCCTAGGAATTTGAATGTTTTTAAGAATAAAATGTTTGTAATCGCATGTAATGACGATTTGAATGATTTGAATGATCTGAATGCTATGAATGTGAAATTTGTTTGTGTCAAATGTAGAAAGTGTGCTAATGCTAATCATTCTATGCGTGCTATGAATAATGTCAAAGGCGTAGAAACTAGAAGTAAGAAGCAAGTTGCGATGCCTATTAGTGCTAGTAAACCCAAACACAAAGTGAACCATTCTGGTGCAACCCCCACTAAGAAAAGTAATGCATCAGACTCCGCCACTAAGAACTCTAGAAGCAGAATTAAGGAATTATATGAGTCTGCTAGCAAGTCTTGGAAATGGTGGTTTGCTAATCAATGTCCTCCAAGATATAAATGGATGCCTAAAGTTAGGACATAAAATGTGACAACGAGTGTTAGTATGCCTTTAAATGTTGCTAAGGACACTAATGATTCTACAATCACAACTACTGTCGTATCCAATTTAGAAAATGCTCCATCGTGTTCTAACTCTTCTACAGGTGATACAAATAATTCTCTTCATACTGGACTCTGGATGCACGAAGCACATGACGGGGAATCTCAAGCTTCTAATTAACTTCGTGGAGAAGTTCCTGGGTACGGTCCGCTTCAGAAATGATCAATTTGCACCGATCCTAGGATATGGAGATTTGGTTCAGGGGAATATTACGATAAAAAGGGTATACTACGTCGAAGGGCTCAATCGCAATCTTTTCTCGGTTGGTCAATTCTATGATGCAGATTTGGAAGTTGCTTTCAGAAAGAAGACTTGTTTTGTTCGTGATTATGATGGGAATGATTTACTCACCGGTTCATAGAATACTGATCTCTACACTATTTCACTTCAAGACACAACTTCTATAACTCTAATTTGCTTCATGGCCAAAGCTTCAACGACTCAGGCATTGTTATGGCATGAACATCTTTCTCATCTCAACTTTGATACCATCAACTTGCTTTCTAAGAAAGATATTGTGAGAGGCCTTCAAAGCTTAAAATTCATCAAAGATCATCTTTGTTCTTCTTGTGAGCTTTGTAAAGCTAAACGAAGTAGCTTCAAAACAAAGACTACACCAAGCTCTAAAGGACGGTTAGATCTTCTACATATAGTTTTGTGTGGTCCCATGTGTGTTCATAGTATCAATGGAAAGAAATATGTTATGGTCATTGTCGATGATTACTCAAGGTACACATGGACTCACTTCTTGAGGTCCAAGGACGAAACACCCGAAGTTCTCATCAGCTTTCTTAAACTAATACAACGTGGTCTTCAAGCTCAAGTTAAAGTGGTTCGTACTGACAGAGGTACATAATTTTTGAATTCAAATCTGAGAAACTATTTTGAAGCCGAAGGAATTGAACATGAAACATCTATTGCTCGAACACCCGAACAAAAAGGCGTTGTTGAAAGACGAAACCGTACTTTAGTTGAGGCTGCTCGAACATTACTATCCGCTTCAAAAATTCCACTATACTTTTGGGCCGAAGCCGTGTCAACCGCATGCTACACACAAAACCGCTCCTTAATTATCCCAAGACACGAAAAGACACCATATCACATAATTCATGATCGAAACCTTCACTCAAACACCTTCACGTTTTTGGATGTACTTGTTACATAATACGAGATGGTGAAAATTTGGATAAGATGAAAGAGAAAGGTGATGCATATATTCTTGTGGGATATGCAACTCATTCTAAGGGGTATAGAGTATACAACAAGAGAACAAAATTGATAGTCGAGACTATTCACATCCGATTTGATGAATTACAAGAGATGGCACTTGAACAAAACAATTTAAGTCCCGAACCACAACGACAAACGACTTCCGTTCACAACCGCACGGAACTCGAAACTCAAGACCACAACAATGAACCGTCTAGTTCAAAGCTGGTTCAAGGAAATGTTCCAAGAGCTTATATGACAATCAACACGACAATTGAAGAGTTGGAAATCTTATATGGACCAATGTATGTTGAATATTTCACGGGGGAGAAACACGTTGTATCAAAGTCTTCCGCTGTCACTCATGATAAGAATGATGATACCGGTCATCGTCAATAAAAGGATATAACTTCATCTACTTCAACACGAGTTGCTGAAGATTTACCTCCTTAGAATATCACATCAACAACCGCTCCTACAACATCCACAACTACTGTCATTTCTCCAGAGAACACAAATCAAGCAGACAATGCATTATCTGACGAAGACGAATTTATCAACCCATTCGGTACACCGGTACACGAAACTGAAGAGTCTTCTACTCGCCATGTTGATCCGTCAAATATGCATACGTTCTATCAACGACATCCTTCAACACATCATTGGACCCGAGATCATCCTTTGGTTCAAGTAATTGGAAACCCTTCACAGCCCATTCGTACAAGACGACAGCTTAACACCGATGGTGATGTTTGTATGTTCGCACTTGCCGTAAGTTCAGCTGAACCGAAAAACATCAAAGAAGCCATGGCTAATCATGCTTGGATTGAATCGATGACAGATGAACTTCAACAATTTGAAAGACTTAAAGTTTGGGAACTTGTTGACAGACCATACGATGTAATTCCATTAAATCTTCGATGGATCTGGAAAAACAAGATGGATGAAGAAAACACGATCATCAAGAATAAATCTAGGCTAGTGGCTAAAGGGTATGGGTAGAAAGAGGGTATTGATTTTGAAGAATCACTTGCACCAGTAGCTCGTATGGAAGCGGTCAGGATTTTCCTTGCTTATGTTGCACATAAGCGATTCATTGTCTATCAAATGGACGTAAAGACGGCGTTTCTTAACGTTCCTTTGAAGGAAGAAGTCTATGTCACACAGCCGGAAGGATTCGTCAATCCTCATTATCCTGACAAGGTGTATCGTCTCCACAAAGCACTTTATGGACTCAAGCAAGCTCCAAGGGCGTGGTACGACGAGCTCTCGAAATTTTTGGTCTCCAAAGGTTTCTCAAAAGGTTCCATTGATCTAACTTTGTTCACTTATAAATATGGGGATGACATTTTGCTTGTGCAGATTTATGTTGATGACATTATTTTCGGGTCTACAAACCCAAAACTTTCAAAATGGTTTGAAAAAGTAATGCACATGAAATTTGAAATGTCTATGATGGGCGAACTAAAATTCTTTCTAGGAACTCAAGTTCACCAATCCCCAAGTGGTATCTTTATTAGAAAGCTAAGTATTGTCAAGAGATAATCAAAAATCATGGTATGACATCATGTGACCCCGTTGGGACACCATTATCAACCACATCCCTAGATGCTAATTTGGAGGGAGATGCCATAGATCAAACGAGATATCGTTCCATGATCGGCTCCCTCATGTACTTAACAGTAAGCCGACCAGATATATCACATGCTACATGTTATTGTGCACGATATCAAGCACGACCCATTGAAAAGCACCTCAAGGAGTTAAACAGATCTTTCGGTACCTTAAGAATACCATTCACATGGGACTCTGGTATCCGAGGGAAACCGGTTTCTTTCTAACGGCCTATTCAGATTCTGATCATGCAGGGTGTCTTGATACACGTAAATGTACTTCTGGTGGTGCAGAATTTCTAGGTCAAGATAAGCTTGTGGGATGGTCTTCCAAGAAGCAGGATTGCACGTCACTGTCATCAGCCAAAGCGGAGTATGTGTCTCTATCTGCGTGTTGTGCTCAAGTTCTTTGGATGAGAACACAACTCACGGATTATGGCTTCCACTTTGATAAAGTACCTATGTACTATGACTCAAAGTCTGACATAGCCATCTCTTGCAATCCGGTACAACATTCCCGCACAAAGCACATTGATGTCAGATATCACTTCATTAAGGAACAAGTTGAAAAGGGTATTGTTGAATTATACTTTGTTGGAACTGATTACCAATTAGCTGACTTGTTTACAAAAGCTCTTTCGAAAGAGAGGTTTGCGTATCTTGTTAGGCAAATTGGCATGAGATGTTTGACTCCAGCAGAACTGGAGGTTCTGGCAAAGAAGCCTGCTTGATTCATTTATCAAACATCTACTTGTAAATATTAATGAAAAAGCAAAATACAAAATTAAAAAATCTTTGATAATCCAAAAATATTCTTCTCGACATGTCTTTCAGTATCGATAATATGGACGTGCCTAGAAATGTCGCTCAATAACGACACGGGTATGTACATAAAGCTCGAATGAAAGTTGTAAATATTTTTCGAAACATGTCATTTCTATTTTTAATAAAGGAAAATGTCTATTTTGGATAATTTTTCCAACAACGGGTAGAGAGATCTATCTTGGGTTGAGCTTGTCACAAAACATTCAACGTTTTGAGCTCAACACAATGGCTTGTAATCAATTTCAGATTGCAACCCGGATCTATATTCACGGGGGAGTGTACGATTTAGTGCCTTTATCCTCAGCAAAAGAAGAGAAATCTTCTTACACTTGAGTGGATTCGTCAAGACATTCAACGTCTATGAACTCAAGTTTATGCTTTAGAAAAACCTTTTCGCCAATAAGAAATGATTTTTCAAAAAGCGTTGAACACAATTTTTTCAAGAATTTCTTAATGATATTCAAAATCTTTCAAAAATTGTGTGTTCAACAACTCCTATCCTCAAAAGTTTAATGTGGATCATATCCTCGTAATGACAATTCCATTGGATCAATTTTTGAGGGGGAGCGTTCCAAAATTCATGCTAAGTTTGACACATCTTTCTCCCGAAAGTTTTCAAGACTGTTTTTTAACAATATATTTTAATCAAATTTGGTATCTCTAATATCAAACAATTTTATATATTAGAGATAGGGGAGAAAATGTGATTAAAATGTGATCTAAAGACTCAAGCACTCATGGTTACCATCATATACCCACAACATCTTTAATTCACGACGTTATTGGTGTCAAAAGGGTGGTTAGGTTTAAGTCCTATGATCCAACCAGAACCGGAGGGATCTTCCCAGCGACAATCGAATAGATTATTAGAAGTCCTTAGGAAAGAAGGAGTAGAATGTGAACGTAGCTGAATGCCGACTAAGTACTAATGCTAGCACTGAAACAATCACAACAAGGTGCTAGTAATGATGTCTTGGTAAGCATTGAAGGGGTTGAAGAATGAAAAAGAAATGTAAGGATAAAGGGTGTAAAGAAATTAGCCCTCCATACAACTTAGGCAGAAACCGGGTCAACACATCATGAAGACAACGCATCATGGACCCAGTGACACAACCCCTCCCCAGTTGACTCAGGCTTCTCTCAAAAGAAGTTTGTTTTATTTTCACGGAGATCAACACGATTTCTATTGACTTTCTCACTCCGAGATAGTTGATATTGAATAGGTGGCATCTGCTCCAGCCTCCGACTACTAAAAGTGCACAAATCAAGTCTAGAGCCAAGAGATCAATCAAATCTCGTTAGGACACACGGATGAAGATCAAGAGAGTCCTACGCTATATCCTTGCGATATTGCTAGAACACTCAGAGTGATACTACCTAGTATTCACAATGATGAGTGGAAATCCTTCCAGTGTTAACATCAAACAGCACTGTGGTAGGTCATGTGTAAGATTCTTAATGAATTGAACATATGTAAAACTGAAAAGTAACAGTGGTTTGTTTCTCTATCGATTCAAACTCGTTTCAGGTTTCTACGCAATATCTTTATAGTCTTGCCAGAACATTAAGAGTGATATTTATTAATACTCACAGTGACGAATGGAAATCCTTCTAGCGTCAACATCAAACAACGTTACGGTAGGTAACTTGCGGGATTCTTATGAATCAAGCTTGTGTCAACTGGAAAGCAACAATGGTAAGATTCTTAATGAATCAAACTTGTTCCAGGAATTTGAATTGACGACTTTAATCAAGCGGATATTTATCCAATTGATTCACTCTTTACGTTCGCAGTCTTGCTTTGAGACGGTCGAGTAAAGAGAACGGCTAGTACAGCCGCGAAACCCTGTCAAGGAGGTTCTTAATTGAATCTACCTAATCACAGGTACGATATTTAATATCATGTAACGGTCTTCATGACCGGAGGTAAAACGATACCGATTTAGGACGAATGTCAAAGCCATTCAGTCTGTGTCTAAGTTTTGTCTCAAGAAGGTGATGTTACGGTGTACTCAGCAAAGTCAAAGATTCAAGACCACATTCTCATACCCAAAGACATTCAACAATCAAGAAATCTAAAGACTTCCGCAACTCTGATGATCAAAATCTTCCTTATCAATTAATGTAGAGGAATGACCTCTCTTCAAAGGAGATTGTTTGCAAGCTTTCAAGATTATGCAATGTATGAGCATGTGGATAAAGACACAAGATCGTAAGATGGCAAAGACAAGTCAAGAATGATTTGAAGATCTCAAGATAAAAGACAAAGTCGAAAGACAACGACAAAGGCTCAAAGATCACCGCATGAAGGAACAACACTACTATTACACGTTCAAGACTCATTTATGACGAAATTCATAATCTCTATAAAACTCCAAATATCAAAGAGGAATGACCTCACATTGGGGGAGATTGTTAGCCTCAAAATATTGAGTCAAACAAGAATGTTCAGTCATAAGTTTATATTGTAATATTTATTAGAACGTTGTAATAGTTAGTTAAAATAGTTGTGACATTACAGGCTTGATGGTTAGCTTAAAAGGCCTCTTTCAAGGTACTAAGCATTTATTCAAGCCCGACCCAAAACAATATAGTCCATTAGAGAGCCCGTATGTGGGTGGACTATATAAGCACCCTCCTAGCATGTTAGAAGGGTGGATGATCTCATAATTCTTAATCTAATTTCACAAGTTAATCATCTATCTCTCGACTTTCTCTCACTACTTTCTCTCTCTAAAATTCATATCTTTTCCATCTCATTTCTTTAATCTATCAACATATTATTAGGGACAACAAACAGGATCAAATTTGATAAGCCTTTACCAAGTAGCAGCTCGCTCTTGGGCTAGCTAGTATTTTTGGTGGAATCATGACATCACCCTGGGAGACCAGTACTCAGCCCAACTCTTAGAACATGAATCAATGGTGAGTGGGAGTACCATGATGATTTTGGACAAACCATCACAACCGTCAATGGATTTGATAAAAGTCTTTACCAGAAGCCGTACCCCCTAGACTAGCCAACTCTTAGAATAAAACATCGGTGAGTTGAATACCCTATAGCTTTTAGCAAGCTATTACAGCTATCAATGGATTTGAGTTATGACGTTACCAAGAGTCGTACCACCTTGGACTAGCCATTCTTCAGTCTAGGACCAAGGTAAGTGAAAACTATCCAATTTTAGGTAAACTGGCAACCATCAACAGATATGATAATCGCACCAGATTCGTACCCTCATGGTGAACCAACTCTTTTTTGTCGGTTAGACATGGTGAATTGAACATCATTTGTTGTGTGGAAGCTAGCCAACACCAAAAGTACAAACCAAACAGCCCAAGTGTGAAAAGAGTTTATTTTGTAAAAGTATAAGCAGATATTATATAAAGTTATATTTTTCTCTTTTCTTTGTTTTTTTAAATGAATTATGTGTGTTTTAGTCACCAAAAGCTGTACACATCGGTGAAGAGAATACAACAAGTAAAATATTTACAAGACATCATACCAGAATCATACACCAGAAGCTGCAACCTTATCAGCAAGAAGGTGTGCCTGAATGGACTCAATCAAACTTGTGGCCATAGACGACTCATTCCCAGCATGAGCATTTGAAATCACCAATTGGCTTTGCAACATTGCCTCCATGGTAGAAATGGTAAGAGGATAAGTCTGATCTACCAACATGAAAATGCGCTTCCCCGATTCCAGTTCTAACACATGCACAACACAGCCAGCATACAATTTCCATCGTGTAACAACCCATTGGGGTTGATCTTGCCAAATCTCAGAACTAGCAGTACCAGGAGGATAATCCAACATTATCTTCAAGTCACCCTATAAAACCAACCCAGACCATGTTGAAGGAGAAGCATGGATAGCAGCATCCACCAAACCATATAGGAACACCAGATCTTGACGATCTACCCAATACAAAATGTTTTGCAGGCTGGAGAAGTATTTATGATGGCCATTAGTCGTCTTGAGCATGTGAATAAAAGTACCAGAAACAATAAGAGATGGATGAATTTTCTGATGCACAATGTGTCCAGCAACAAGAAGAATATCATCATCGCTATCAAAAGCGGCTTCAATAAGATTAGTCGGATCCCTCTTCTCCCATGGAATTACAGGGCCACTGGGACCTAACTTCTTGCGAATAGACCGACGAGGCTTATCCGTAGAAGGTTCTACCTTTACCTTTACCTTGGTAGTAGCAACAACAGTAGGTGTAACATTAACAGCACGGATGGGTGGAGGAACAAGGTCATCAAATTTTGGAGTAGAAACATGAACCTTTGGAGTAGAAGTAGCAACCTTTGGAGACGCTAGAGTAGCAGTAGAACCCAAATCACTAAAACCAATAGGGATGGAAGGAGAAACTATAGGAGTGGGTGTAGGAGCTGAAGGAATAGATGCAGCAGGTGGATCTTGTTCAACAGGACTTGGAAATGTGGCATTAGCAGGCAAATGAACTTCCTTATTCTTAAGCCTGAGCATGTTGGTGTACATGTTCTTAAGCTCCTCATCCGTCAAGGCTTTCACCTTCTTCATGGTCCAACCAGTAGTGTAATAAGCCCCAGTCTGTTTCTTAACATATCACTGCATGAGTTCCTTTTGTTTAGCATAAGAGAGGGGTCTGTTTCGTCTAATTTCAGTTAGTTGAGCAGCAAGATCCTCCCTTTGCTTCACAGTTGGTTTCATTTACATCCGCTCCCAACACATCCTTAAACTGAGAGACATTGGAAGTAAGCATAGTGATCACATCTATCCAGTCTTTGTTGTCCCAAAACATGGCATTGTGACGAACTTGCTCATGTATTTTTTTTGAAGTGCTTCAGCTTCAGCCACTTGCTCTTGTTGCATCCTTTGAGCAGCTTCTTCACCTAATTTGTCCTCCTCCATTTGTCTATGGGTGCCCTTGTGAGTAGGAGTTGGCTCATCTCTCATTAGAGCCTTGCCTTTATCTGTAGCAGAGGGACCAGGAGTAAGAGAACTTGGCTTTGGTGTAGCAGCAGAAGTGGGGATACTAGAAGCACTAGGAGGAGCATGTATCTCCTCACTAGGCTTAGATGAAAAAGCCGCTCCAGCCAAAACAGACAACCCATATTCTTCCATGTTTGTTGCCTCACTCTCTGAATTAGAAACCACTACATGCTTCTTTTGTCGTCTCAATCTTGTCTCCAAGTGCTTGACCCGGGCAACCAATGGAACCACCACATCTCGTGTCACTTGACGATGAGTGTTTAGATCAGCTTCAAGAGATTGGATCTTCTCATATTACCTGTGAACCAAAGCAAGCAAAGAGGTGAGAGTAACAGGTTCCTCAGCTTCCTGACCAAGAGAACTTGGTTGTGGGGAAGCCTCATTGGGACCCGAAGTAAAAGCTTGGTCAACATTGGGAGCATGTGCTTCTAGCACAAATGAAGAAGAATGATCCTCATGTGAATGTTAGACAGGACTAACTGTTGGAGAGTCTAGAAAAGGGGATACATGAGGGACAGTAGGAGCTACATGAGAATCCACCTTCGAGGAGGAAGGCTCCTCAATAGCTGCCTCATGAATAGGATCCTCATGAGGGATCTTAATCACAGGATCCTCAACCACATGTATCTCCTCATCCATGGGATCATCAACCACATGAGGTTCCTCTGGGCTTCTTCAGCCGGAGGAATCTCATTGGGGTCCTCAGGGGCAATGCCCAACATAACAAGAGTGAGGGGGATCTCACGATTAACGTAAGCAAGCTTCATATTAGAATACACCTTAGAGAATAACCTAGCAGGCAAATACTCCTTATGATTAATAGGAAACACACATAATAATTTGTTGTAAGAACCTAGGATACATGAGAAACTTCTTCTTATGGCCACTAAGATTCCCAACCATGCCATCCAATATATACCTAGAGAAATTAAACCTACGACCCTGAGCAAGACAAATAAGACTAGTAGCAAGAGAGATGGGAAATTGATCCCAACTCCCAACCTTGGGGCTCAAGAAGTGAATCAGAAAATGGATTAGCAGCTTCCATTGGGGAGAGAATCTATTTTTAAGAAAATTGAATCTCCCCTCATGAGCATACCCAATGACATCCATCCCATCCTGGACCTCATCATTCGAAAGGGATATGATGCCATCAGCATCCTGAAGGTGCAGGGCAGACCTAATGCCAGCTTTTATCACCACAAATGGTCGGCCATCTATGGTGGCATGGATCTTTGTGAGTTTCCCTACTATAGCCCTAACATCAGTAGTAGCCCAAAACTGACGTATGGTGGAATCATAGACAGTGGGGCACACAGTGAGAGAATACCTGATGTGTGAGGCCTCCAAGAACTCCAAAATCTCTGTATAATCTTTACGAAGTGGTCCTTCACCAAGGTAAGCAACTTTGTTATGATCTGCCTTATATTGAAGTCCAGCCATTGATTTTGATGATTGATTGATTGCAAGAAGATGGAGGATGATTGTGGGTAGGAGCGTGTATGTGTGAAGATTGGTTCTGATAAATGAGTCAAAGTTACCCCTTTGACTATAAGTAATCACCCCAGTAACTGTTCATTGGCCCTCAATTAAGGGGTTGCCCTTTCCAACATATTACCATTAATGGGAATAACCACTTGCCAGCTAATCCATTAATAGATAAATCCCGTTTACTTAATTAATGGGTAAATTGATAGACCAGATGTAACTAATGTTGACCAAAAGTCAATCGGTCAATAAGTCCACACCAGTAGCAGCGATGGTCAACACAAGTCAACGAAGATGAACAGTGTCTCCTAGAAGGAACAGGAAACAACCACATCATTTCTAAGATTACCATACAACCACAAGGAGGTAAGTGAAATCCACCAGGAGCTACTTAAACAAACTACCATAAGTAACACACACCACAGTTCCATGAAAAGTGCCGAGAGAATCTACAAGTAGGAAGAATGAACATGTATACATGTACAACAAGCCTCCCCTCAATTCTAGGCGTCAAGGATTGACCATACCAATGTGGACTACCAAGCAGTTAAACCGAGTCCCGTCAAAGGCTTTAATCAGCAAATCAGCAACATTGTCATCTGTATGAACTTTGAGAACATGTATCAACTTCTTTTCATTGGCATATTTGATAAAGTGGTGTCGTATCTCTATATGCTTGGTTCTTTGATGAAAAACAGGGTTCTTAAAAATGCAAATGGTGCTTTGGTTATCAATAAAGATTTTGGTATTCATAAAGTTAAAACCATAGTCCAACATTTGGTTTTGTATCCATAACACGTGTCCACAGCAGCTACATATTCTGCTTATGTTGAAAAAGTAGCTACTATTGTTTGTTTCTTACATTGCCATGGGATAAATCTTTGGCCTAAAAACTGACAACCACCAGTAGTTGATCTTCTATCATTATTAGCCCCTGCATAGTCACTATCACTATAGGCTTCAAGTACAAAAGGGTATTCCCTTGGATACCATAAGCCTAGCTTGGGTTGGGCTTTAAGATACTTAAAAATCTTCTTGACATCATTCAAATTTGAGGAGGTAGGTGCTACTTGGTGTCTAGAGAAAGCACTTACTACATACATAATATCAGGACGGGACACAGTCAAATACATAAGTGAGCCTATCATGGATCTGTACAAGTGACCATTGATAGGAGGATCCGGCTCATTCTTAAGTTTGACCTTGGTGACTTCATAAGGTGTTGTTGCTGGTCTAAGAGGTTCCACATCAAACTTTTGAATAATATCATGAACATACTTGTCTTGACTAATAAAGATTTCATCCTGCTGCTGATTGACTTGAAGTCCAAGGAAAAAGGTATGTTCTCCCATATCACTCATCTGAAACTCACCCTTCATAACTGTTCAAACTCATCACACCATTCCTTCTTGGTAGAACCGAAGATGATGTCATCTACATATACCTGAACTAGAATGATGTCTTTGGAATTCTTCTTAATAAATAGTGTTTTGTCAATTGTACCTCTTTTGGCCATGCTTTAACAAGAAAGTAGATAGACGTTCATACCAGGCTGTAGGAGCTTAATGAAGACCATATAGAGCCTTGACCACCTTATAGACCTTCTTAGTATGAAGAGGGTACACAAAACCTTTAGGCTGAGTGACATATACTTCTTCTTCAATCTTGCCATACAGAAACGCACTCTTGACATCCATTTGAAACACTGTAAAGCCTATGTAAGAGGCAAAAGCAAAAAATAATCGTATTGCCTCAATTCTAACAACAGGAGCAAAAACTTCATCATAATCAATTCCTTCAAGCTGAGTGTGACCCTGTGCTACTAGTCTTGCCTTATTCCTTACCACAATGCCCCTAGCATCTCTCTTGTTTTTGAGAATCTATTTGGTGCCTATGGATGATTTCCCATCTGGTAAATCAACCAAGATCCATACATTCTGAAACAAGAATTGTTGCATTTCCTCCTACATACCCAACTTTGATCTTCAAGTTCTTGTGAGACAGACCTAGGTTCAACCTAAGAAAGAAAACAAGCAAACAAACAGTGAATAAAATCTGTGTGATTATTCCGCTTCTGGTCTTCAATATAGCTCACAAGAGCATGATGACCAGAATTAACTTTCTTATGCATGCTGCGAGTCTTCACTGTAGAGCCAGGATCTCCAACTATTTGAGATGTAGGGTGCATTGAGTTAATCCGCTGACCAGGATTAGGAGCGACTTCCACTTCTGGTTCCATGTTTTTAAGGTCATCAACGAAGTCATCATCATAGGATGAAGAGGTGAAGATGCCTGACGTGGGTTGCTATGAATGTCATCCAACTTAGTAGTAGACTTCTTATAGTAGTTTCCTAGGTTAGTAGGACCGGAGAACCTAGTTGTGAAAGTAGGATTACTAAGTGGACTTCTAGTAGGAGAAAGACTTTCACTAGAAGAAATGTGAGCATCACAAGAAGGAACTAGGATATCAGATGTATCCATGGGAAACTCAAACCCTCCCTTGTTAACTGCTGTAGTAGCATATTGCTGTTGCTTGCGCAATATATCAAGATCTTCTTGTGAGCTAGAGATTGCATGCGAAGTTGCACCAGTAAAAGTAGCAGTAGCGTCCGGATGAGCGGTCGAAGAATAGGAGGGGATAACAATAATATCATCATCCTCTTCTGAGTCCGAGAAGCTTGAAGAAGAACCTGCATTAGAAGGGGCAAACTCTTGTGGACCTGCATGTTGGTTAGTTTTGAAACGAAAATATCCTAATGAATCACTTAGATAATCAAAGATCAAAATACCAATCTGGACCTTTTCCTTGGAGATTTGACTTCTCTTCAAAATACCTTAAGTTGATTGTTTCAATGACACGCTTGGCCAGTAAGATTATAAACTATATAGGCTCGAGAGTGAGCGGAATATCACAAAATGAAGCATTCATCAGCCTTCCATCAAATTTCCCCAAATTGTCACTAGTTGAGAATGGTAACAGGACAGCCAAAAGGTTTCAAATGAGTAATGTTAGGTACTTTTTCTATTAGTAGCTCATAGGGAGTCTTCTGATGAGGATTTGTAATAGAAACCCTATTCAACACGTAGCAAGCAGTGTTGACCGCTTCTGTCCAAAACATAGTCGGAAGCTTTTAGTCAACAAGCATGGTTCTTGTTGCTTCTATCAAAGTCCTATTCTTCCTTTCAGCAACACCATTCTGTTGAGGAGTTCGTGCAGCACTGTAGTCTCTTTTAATACCCATGGAATTGCAAAGTGCTATGAGTTCTGCATTCTTGAACTTAGTGCCATTGTCACAACGAATACCTTTTACTTTCTTTGACAATTGATTCTCAATCAATGTAATGAAGTCTTTAAGAATGGGGTAAGTTTCATTCTTAGTAGCAAGAAAGAAGACCCATGAGAACCTGCTATACCTGTCAGTCACCGCTAGGCAGTATTGTTTATGATCAATGCTCCTGGTGGAGGTAGGACCAAAGAGATCCATGTGAAGGAGTTACAAAGGTTCAATGATAATACTAAGAGCAGTAATGGCCTTGAAGGATGCTTTGTGCTGTTTGCCTTTGCTGCAAGCAAGACAATTTATGTCATTCTTGAAGTTTTTGGGAGGTAACCCGGAAACCAGATTCATATTAGCCAACTTATGAATTCTTTTAAAGTTGACATGCCCCATCCTTGTATGCCATTTAGTAGCTTCATCTTCTGAGGCTTTGGCAACTAAACAAGCCAATTAACTAGTAGGATTGACTTCATTCAACTTGATACTTTAGAGATTATGTCTTCTTGGGACTTTGAGTAGTACTTATGAGTCATCCGGAAGTTGAAACTCTTTGGAAAACACCAGGCAATCTGAGAGACAGAGATCAAGTTGAAGTGTTGGAGTGCCTCTACATAGTACACCTGCTCAAAATTTAGTTTAGGAGTCTGAATTGTTCCTTTGCTTGTGATATGCCCTTCACCCCCCCCCCCCCCCCCCCTTCTCAAAATACACCTTTCCACCTTAAAATGGTACAAAGTTAGTTAATGGTTCTTTGTTCCCTGTCATGCTTCTAGAACAACCACTATCTACAATGCCAAGAGATGGATCTTGGTATGGATTAATCTACAACAACAAGAAACATATGTAACAATTAGTGTCTTAAGGGGACCCAAGCCATTCCTGACTTGAGCTTGCGTTATGGATCATTGTGAGATTGCCATTGAGATTGATGAGATCCATTGTTGTTCTTGTGTATCCTTTGCATCATTGGGGGTTTATTTTGTGTCCAAGAACAACCTGTTGAGGGCTTAACAGCAGAGCCCAAATGTCCTATGCCAAAATTCATGTGGTCAGTAGTGTTATTGTGATTAGCAACAGACCTTTGAAAGTAGATGCTTGTTGGTCTGTTGGTTTTGTTTCTCCAATTAGCAGAAGTTGAAGGAGAGTTCTCCTGGTAGTAGGAAAAGGTTGAACACACGGGTTTAGCCTACTAGAAAAGATACCCATGCTAGTAGGAGTAGATACTGGTGGACTATGAGGACCATATGGATGATAGCCAGTGGGCCATTGGTCATAAAAATCACAATCTTTAATCAAATGAAATCTACTACTACACACAAAGCATGTTTTAGAAGACAAAATCCTTTTATTCAAATGACATTGTTTATTGCTTCTATTCTTATTACACATTTGTCTAGGAAAAACAACATTCCTAGAAGACATAGCACTAGAATCACAAACAATAGAAGTAGAAGCAGTAGCAACTTTCTCATCACTAGACTTAGCACTAAAAGGAGGAGAAACATATGTGTCATTTATCTTGGGGATTGAGGGACTAGACTTTTCACTTGAACCACAGGATGCATAGTCAATGGCCTTGTCACTGAAAGTACATGAGACAAAGTCATTAGTGTTAGTAGTACTTTTAGGGGACTCATGCATCTGTGATTCATCTAAGTCTGTATGGATAGGTATGTGCATAAAGGTTCCTGTAAGAGGTGGAAGAACAACATGCATTGATGCAGCTAGTTTAAACCTATTGTAGCGAGGTTTTCCCTCCTCCTCCTTATCACGATCAAATACATTAGAAAACTATGAGTCAAAAACATCATCTGGTCCAATGTAGTTGTCAAAACCTAACCCCCTTTTTGTTCTTCCAGACATGCTGCTATCTATAAGTTTAGACAGATTTTTTGGTGCATTTTGCCATTTATCAAACCTCATTAAAGTAGCATCTAATCTAACCTGCATTTCTTGTTTTTCTTTGATACTTTCTGCATTAAGTTTTTCAGTATATTTAAGTAAGTTAGATGTATTTTCTAAATTAATACTCAATACTCGAATTTTATCCTCATATTCGAGTTGAGCATTTTGTAACTACTTCTTTTGTTGTTCTAAGGTTTTTAGTGAACTTTTGTATGCTTGAACTTCTAAAAATATTTATCATTTTGATCATTAAGTTCATCATGTTGTTGCATGAGGTCAAAATATTTAGCATCACAGCCAAGAAGTAAATTTTGTACATGAGGAGTGATTCCCATTAATGCAAATTCCTTTGATTCCTCTGCCTCGGATATGTGGCCAACAATCATTGCAAACACATCAGTATCAGGTTCTTTTACTGCTGGAGTTGGAGTCTCATGTTCATTATGTCCTTGCTGATGACAGGTGTAGCATTTGACTTTGATCCTATCAAACCTGGCTGGCTCCTTTGGGTTGTAGCTGAATTTTCTACCAGCCTTCTTCTCGAACTTGTGAACTAGAAGAGTGACCATAGCCATCTGCCACTTAAGATCCATATCATCCAAATCAAGCTTGTTCACCTGTTTGAAGTCATTAAATGCTAGCTGCTATTGTGGTTCAACATCAACAACAAAAGAATGAAGGACAGATTCAACCATGCTACTGGTCTTGGCCTTTGGTTCAGGAGCAAGAGTATGTTGAGAAGACATGGCATAACTTGAGCTATTGGCATAAGTCATTGGATTTGAACTCATGGAACTCACAAAAGCATAATTAGCAGGAGTAGGGTATCCTCTCACATCAGACTCAAAGGTTTGAGTTTGTAAAATAGGTCATCAAAAGAAAAATACTCAAGTCCTCCTTTTGCTTTGAGAGATATGACTACCTAGTTTCAGGAGTGAGGCAGTGCTCTAAGAAACCTAGAATTGATGTATTCATTGTCTGGTTTAGACTTGAGTTGATTCAATTGGCTAAGAATCTTTTGAAACCTGCCATACCCTTGATGAAGTCCTTTTGATTCAGAGATTTTAAACTCTGAAAATTCATCTCTGAGCATTGATCTTCTCATCTTCTTGGATTCTTCATTCCCTCCAAACCTTGCTTTGATAGCATCCCATATTTCCCTTGCATCATCCAAGTAATATAAATCACCTATATGATCATCAGGAAGAGACATAAGCAAAATGGTTTTTGCTTTGATTTCCTTTTGTATTGTTGTGATTTCTTCATGTGTTTTGGGGTCTAGAATGGTGATATTATCATTCTTACTTTGCCATTACTTTTCTTGTTGTTACTATTTTGAACAATTTTCCATAGAGCTAGATCAGTGTTGGTAATCCAGCACTCCATTTTCATAGCCCAGTTTTCATACTCTTCTTTCTTTAGGTGTGGAAATTTTCCATTCGTGTTGGAGACAGTAGCAATGATTTGTTGTGTTTTTTATGTAGGAGTGGTGGTTTGGGATCCATTTTCAGTAGAACTTGAAGCAGACATGGTTCAGGGATGATTTTAGAAACAAAAAATGGTTCTTCTTGTACAGAGACTCTCCCAAGCTCTGATACCACTTGTTGGGTCCTTTAGATATAGATATTTCAGCCTGTTAAGGATGGTGAACAACTTTTGAAATCACAAGTTTATTCACAGAGAGACTCTAATAAAACAAAGTATTTGTGCGTAGGGTTGTTCAGTGTTTGGTTTGACACCGAACAAACCAATAAGTAAACCGGATCGAAACTGAATAAAACCAGACCGAAACTTTAATTGGTGTATGGTTTGCTTTGAAACTGAACCAGAGTATTTAATTGTTGTTTAGTTTGGTTATGGTTTAACGAAAATAAAACCAAACCAAACCGAAAAACCGAATAACTCTATACACATGAAAAATTTAACTATATATACATATTTTATATCTTATTATCCTAAGTAGTTACAAATCGCTCACTCACCGGATTAAGCATTGATGTATATCCCGAGCAACTGAGCAAGAGTTTGCCTACTTTATTCATATAAATTCCTATATGAAGTAAACTTTGAAAATTTGTGTTAAGTTCTAAACCTTTTAGATTCTTTTAAAAAATTTGCCGATTACTTGATCACTTTTAAAAGCTTATAATTTGTCATTTTTACATGAAAATTTAGGTTTTTATTTGTGAATATATTTTGGAGTTTACTTGAATTTGGTTTCTTGGTTTAAACCGAAACCAAACCCAATTCTAATTTGGTTTATGGTTTGGTTTTATCAATACTATAATTGGTTTGGTTTGATTTTGGTTTTAACTTTGAAAATTTTCAAACCGATTAACCCGAACCATACAATCCACAAACCCGAAAACCGAACCGATGAACACCCCTATTTGTGCGGAATACAAACACTAAGAACAAGAAGAAACACTTGGTTATATAAATAACATGATCCTGTATAAGGATCTCTAATATTACTATTATGAAAATGAAACTGGTGAAAGGTGTGTCTTACCCTTCTACTAGTGGGTTCCTTTTATACTACAAGGAAACCCTAAAACTACATTAACACAAAACGTGTAACAGTTGATATGCATATCCTTTCCTAAGATATCTCATGTATATCCTAACAAATTACTACTAATAAAATAGTTTGACTTTATACTAGACCAGGAGTAACGTATTACTCCTACCAGGAGTAACTACTCCTACTACTTCTATGACTAGGAGGAACTACATACCTCCTTAGTCAACCTATTACAAAATGTCTATTACATGAGTCCTAACAATGGGTGTACTTCCATGGCTCTGCTTACATTTGAACCCATAGGCAATCCACTTCAGTACCCCTAATACATCACGACACCAAAAGGCTCATTCGGTTTCAGTGAATCTAGCAATATGGTGTCAAGCTAAATCATTAGAGGAACTACTTGAAGTGTTCATGGCGTATTAACTAGGTAAAATTAAAAACATAGAGAATCTACTTGCTTGTGTGGCCCTATTATTATGTAACAGATGGACTACAAACCATTCAAATATGGCTTTCGGGCACTTGCTTAATCGTCTAGATAGAGGACATGTTGAGTATCAGCGCGTTGTTATTCTAATACTGAAGCAACTGCTTCATCATATTTCAATTGATGCGTTTTAGAGTCTACATATATATACACTTATTTCCCAGATAATTAGAAGTGATCTGTGTTCAGAGGCACTGGGTGTATTAGAAGCTCTTTTACATAACTATGGATTTATGTCTCTAACCCTTAACCATGATCCAACCTATTGTGAAAGCAGCCTGGATAGGATTGATGAGTCATCATTTATTGCTCATTGTGGACCAATAAATGAGTCAATTACTTCAGCTAAAAATTTGGCTTTGTAGAATACTCGGTTGATCATTAGTAGGGTGCTTGATAATTTTGTACTTGGGAGAAGGACTACAAAAGGTTGGTGCCGTTTGTGAATATGATTGGTAATATTTAACCATCATATCTAGTTATCCTATCAGTAAACAAAGGTTCAAGGTACAACTTCTAGATCTGTTAGTAGTTTCAAAAGACTTGGTACACTGGCCACCTGGATGAAGTTTGAATGTTATTCTACAGAGGCATCACTGTTGGGAGGTTCCAGTATTTGGTTTCAAGTATTGGGATGATCAGTCCTTAAATATTGTTAGTCTAAATGTTGTAAAAGTCTGTACATGATATGCACTATTATTATGCAAAGTTAGTCTTTTCCACCATAATTTTCTATCCGCTGACAGGCTATATCTAGACCCTGGCAAGGGTTATATAGCCTCTAACAACATTATATTGGTATGTTTTGGTGGTTTTACTCTAATATTGCAGGGAAATAGAGCAACATCAGGATGGATATAAAGTTGCTTATGGATTGATAGGTTATAACAAAGGCATATTTACGATGGTTGGAATGTTCTATCTTGAAATAAAAATTTGTTATTTGAAAATGTAAATGTTTGTAATCTTATTTTAAGGGGAGGTATTAAGATACCTTTAGATTTTTGGGTACTCTTAGAGTATTCTTATCACAATTCTAAATTGTGTTCACTGGTGAATGAGGGTTAGAAATAATGAGAATCTTCCTGTTGGGATTATTAAAATTTCTAAACCTTGAGGCACTGTTGATGAAACCTATAGATTCGGATCTTTAGGCTGCTAGGAACGATTCTCATTCACTTGTTTGAATCAAGGCGAAATATAATGAAAAACGTTTAACAAGGTGTATGAACACAAGAACACAAAGATGAATTCTCCCAACGATTGCTCATTATATTAATAATAAACAACCACTAGGCGTGTATACATTTAATCCCACGTCTAGTCGACACACACTTTAGGTTTACATTGTATATGAAACTGATAAAGAAACATATGACCCTTCGTTCCTTTTATAGTGTAAGGAATAGGGTTTACAAGAGATAAGAATGATAAAACATCTAAATATTCTATTTAGATAAACTATATTCTAAATATCGGTCCACAATATCTTGAATATATCCTCTATATATAATTCCAGCAGCGTCTTGATGTTTGTCAGCGACTAGACATGCCGTGTCAGCGGCTTGAACAAACGTTTTTGATGTTTCTTCATTTTGAGTTTCTGACACATCAACTTTTAGACCCAACAATCTTCCCCTAGTTGATGTTGGCAAAACTCTTTGTGTATCTCTTGTAAGTGGTACATCATCTTCAAATTGCTTCCCCTCAAGTTCTGCATGTATATCTTCCCCTTTTTGTCACATCAAATAAGGAAGGAAACAATGTATGCAATCGAAGATTTTCCAAATGTAGCTCTGTGTAATGATCTTGAAGAAAAATAATACAATAATCTTGATGTAGAAGTAGAAGTAGAATAACCCAAACCTATATTCCATGTCTTATATTATCCACGTGACGTTGAACTTATACCGATAGGAAAATATAAGTAGACCTCGATCCCATTGTCAAAATCCTCATCTTTTTGTGAGACACTGAGCACGATAATGTAACTCCTTCAAGTGATAACAAGGTATCTAGTTTCTAGATTTGACAAGTCTTCGTCACCAAACATTTAAGCACGAACAAGTTACCTTCAAACCAATGGGGTGCTATCCACACGATTTAAAGATATGATAAAGCATAATCTCGCGAAAATCTACTTCGAACATCAATCGTATCATAAACATTCTTACCCTTAATCACATACCTAGTTATGAAATATATCCGAGCCATAAATATCATAATGATATTTTGAATAATACCAGAGATCCCATGTACCTGTGTGTGTAACCTCCTCGTTTTGTGTGCCAAAACATAACCAAAAATCTCAAACAACAACAAATTCTTTATCGTCCAATATCCTTATTTGTCTGAGATCTCATCAGCGTGTGTTGTCCTATATCGGACAACACTTGTCAACCTTTAGAAACTATATCTTGGACAATACTGACTTCTATCAACGGACACAATTACAAGTGTCAGCGCCTAAATCACAAACGTCAGCGGCTGAACGTCTTCTAACAGTGGCTTCCTTTCTTTTAACGGCGTATGGATCACCACACATCTTGACATCACGAACAACTTCTCATGGATTTGCTGAGTTTCAATTCATCATAGATCTAGGGTTTGAGAAAACCCTAAAACGAAAATTATTATAGTAGCCATGAACAAATCATAATAGGGTTCATTGTAGATTCAAGAATCCACTCACCAAAGCTAGTACGATTAACATTACAGCCAAGAATACATCTCCTTTTTCTTTTTTAAAAACGATTTAGGACTTTGAGGAAACCCTAAATCATGATTTTATGTGAAATCTAAGTTTGAAAACCACCATCTGCTGACAACTTCGACAATTAATAACTTCTTTATAAGAGCTCAGATTGAAGATCCCTTCGGTGAGATCCTAGAAACATGTACCAAGAACCTACAGTTCAAATTTCACGATGATCCAACGGTTAACGAAGGAGCAATCGCGTTTTTACTAAGGGCGTGTTTGGTATAGGCCTATTGGAATAAAGGAATCATAGTTGGAATGATAGTGATGTTTGGTATATTATTGTGGTTATCAAAAACCATAATCATATATTAATTTATGGGCTTTCTCATAGGAGGCTAGAGTACCTCCTATCAAATTTCATTCCCATTATCATTCCGTGTGATTCTGAAACTCATACCGATTATGATTCCAAATAACGAACCAAACGCACCCTAAAACTGTTCACAAAAAAACTGCATATAAGTATACTTTCTGCTGTGAACTTCGACAGGCTATAACTTTTTCTTGAAGACTGATCTGGAAAATCCCTCCGGTGGACATCTAGATATATGTGTGTAGAACACACACACAAAATTTCGTGTCGATCCAACGATTCCATAAAAGTTGTGCTCTTTTTACTGCTGCTGCGCACACAAAACTGCCCAGAAAAACCCTATACGGATTTTTCTTCCTTCTCGCGAACACCTTGTTGATCCTAGCATCGAGAGCTACAAGGCTCTGATACCAATTGATGAAACCTATAGATTCGGATCTTTAGGCTGCTAGGAACGATTCTCATTCACTTGTTTGAATCAAGGCGGAAAAATAATGAAAAACGTTTAACAAGGTGTTTGAACACAAGAACACAAAGATGAATTTCTCCCAATGATTGCTCATTATATTAATAATAAACAACCACTAGGCATGTATACATTTAATCTCACACCTAGTTGACACACACTTTAGGTTTACATTGTATATGAAACTGATAAATAAACCTATGACCCTTGGTTCCTTTTATAGTGTAAGGAATAGGGTTTACAAGAGATAAGAATGAGTAAACATCTAAATATTCTATTTAGATAAACTATATTCTAAATATCGGTCCACAATATCTTGAATTTATCCTCTATATATAATTCCATCAGCGTCTTAATGTTTGTAAGCGGCTAGACATGCCGTGTCAGCGGCTTGAAAAAAACGTCTTGATGTTTCTTCATTTTGAGTTTCTGACACATCAACTTTTAGACCCAACAACTGTAGCATGCATGTTTCTATAAATATGCATGATGCCAAGAATTTTTGACCTAGAATTGGGCTTGGTCGGATGAGAGACTTGGGTATATTTCTTTTGGGCTGACTTGGGAGTTACAGAGATATTATATGAGTTAACTTCCTTCTTAAGGAATTTGTGAGCAAGGGACACTTGAGGACAATAATATCTATCTTGCTTATGCAAGTGTGTATGATTGGACAGTGCTTGCAAAAGTTATCCTTTTTGAAGACAAGTTGATTCCCTTAGGATTAATTTCTTTGTTAAGGTATTGGTTTTCTAGCCTCTGACCATTGACTTTCTAACCGCTGACATGTACATTCTATCCCCCGACAAGCTACTTTCTAAACACTGACAAATAGATAGTCGTTGGCACCGAGAAAACTTTGACTGTTGAAAAACATTGGGTCCCACTCAGTTGTTATTTTTGAGATATTTTAGGCCGTAATTCTAGCATAGTAGGTATTTTTTTAATTACTATGAGATAACTTTATTATTCTTAAATATACACTTGAGTCTATTTTAAAAATTTTAATTTACTTACCTCTTTTTCAACAAATAGGGTGCCTACTTGTCTGCTATATTTACCCCATTACGTTCTCTTTAACAGTGCCACTTGCTTATTTGATATTTTTCTCTCCCATAACTATAAAACTTAATCTTTCTTTCAGCTTAAGATTTCTTTCAGATAACAATGGATCAAAAATTCAAACCTGCTCGTGTCATTCTCGAATTCAAACCTCAACATAACATGATTTCACTTTTGACGATTTTCTATCAGCTTCCAATTTAAGGTATGGGATGATCGATTTTCTATCAGCTTCCAATTTAAGGTATGCTTTAACTCATGCTCCTATGATACCTGAATCACACATTAAGCGATTTTGGAATACCGCCACATCCAAAACACTTAATAATGTGATCACCATTGAAGGATTTGTTCATGGGAAGACGAAAGTTGTCACTGAAACTCTCATTCGTCAAGCTTTACAGCTTATTGATTTAGATGGAGTTGAAGCCCTTCCCATTGATGAGCTACATCAAGGGTTAACAGGCTTGGGATATGCTCTTCCACCAGAGGGGCGTATTTAAAAATTTGACAAACACCAATTTCCCCTAGCCTGGGAATTCTTATTGCATGTCCTCTTTAGTGTCTAAGTCTTAAATGCTCATCTTTTAATGAAATCAATCATTCGATTGCTAGTGCTCTTATTTGTATAGTAAATGGGCAAAGATATAATTTTTCAAAAATGATTTTTGAAGGCATGCTAAACAACAAGGGTAGCAAGATGACACTTGCTCACCCTAGATTTTTACGTATGGTTTTAGAACTATAAGGGAGTGTAATGATGATCATTCTTATTTTTCTGAGATTCCTTTCCAAAAAAACGTAAACTTTTCACCCCCCCTTAGCCTCCATACAGAGTTGTGGCATTAACCCAACCTATGCTTGATGTCATTCAAGCTACTGTTGTGGCACAAAAACAACCACAACACCAACCACCTTCCCCTTAACATGATGTTAATATGGAAGTTGATAACCCTCCACCTCAAACCCTAGCCCCGACACACAAGTTGTAGCCCCCGACACCAATGTTGTAGCCTTTGACAAACCAAATATAGATCCAAGCACCTCTTCATCCTCTTCATCGAAAGAATTTAGGTTAGCTAAACGCCAAAGGGTCAATGGGGTGTCTTCCCCTAGTGGTCCTAGCCATGTAGCAGAGAAGATCACTAACACAAGGGTGGTTAGTGTTGTGGAAATGGCTGGGCCTATTGACTCTGGCTTAGATGCAGGTCAAGCCAGACCCACTGTAAGTAAGCCCATTCCCACGCCCCTTGAATCTACAGTGAGTATTAATTTCCCGAAAGTGGATGAGGGCAGTATGCAACCTTTGACATTATTGGAATTAACGAATATCTATGTTAGCTTGAAAAATCAGAATGCAGAACTTGTACAGACTATCAATAATTAAGGTCTTGAACTCATTCAATTGAGGGAGCGGCTTTTTTGTTTTGGAGAATGCTCATAGGTCCAGGAAATCATTTGTGGTAAGATCCTTAGAGATTGATCCTAGAGAGGAGTCTTACAAAGGGGGGCAGCAGCTGAATTTGAGTGACAAAAGGAGCAAAGGAAGGCTCCATAGGTACAATGCAAATATATGATGCTCTTACAGGTATGAAGGAGAACAATGAGTTTGATGTTTCAATAATCACACCAGAAAAACTCTCCTTTGTTCAACTGATGGTACAAATGAGCATAGGCAAGGGTGCAACCGCTGACACTTTCTAGCCCCTGACATACCTCTTTTTGTTTCTGGTGTATCCCAACCACCATTGGTAATTAGAGAGGCGTCCACACAGGTACCAACCACTTTACCTTCCATTGATCCAACGGATAAAGGTAAAGCCATTTTGGTAGAAGAACGGTTCCCAAGGAAAGTGCACAGGCTAAGTTTAATCAACTGTTGGCACAACAATTGCAAAAGGAAGAACTAAAAGGGCAAGAAAAAGGTTTTATTGAAGCCCAAATACTTAGTTCTCAGTCTGGGAGTATGAAAGCACGTAATGATGATGATGATGGTAGTTCACATAGCTCTCCTTTTACAAGGATCTAGAGGCGGTCACGATCCAGAGTAAAGGTGGACACTTTATCGGTCAATGCTTGGATGGAGGAGTCAGCATCAGTTACCTACATGGCAATAAACATTATTATGCAAGGCACAGACGTATGAGGATTAAGTATCAAGGATTTATGATTACCTTTTCGTTAGACGCTTTTAGCTTGGCTGCAGCTTGAGCTTCAAAGTTGGTAGCATGCTGGGCTTGCTCACTAATGGTGGCATCTGCATTCGCTAGTTAGGCGCTGAGTGATACAATGGTATCCTCAGACGTCTTTAAGGAAGCAACAGGTCATGGAAAGCTGGCTCAACTTGTGGTCCTGTTCTATAATCTTCTCTCGTCGCTTCATTTTTCTGTCAGCACTTTCAAGTCTAAGGATGGCTTCCTGGAACCTCTTCCGTAGCGTCGCGCCCAACGAAACTTGGTGGTTGGTCGCTACGTTGAATTCCTCAAGCAGCTCCTCATGAGATAGCTCATTTAATGCGGCCGCATTGGCAGAAGGAGTGACGTGATCGATGAATTCTTTGCAGGAACGGGACGTATCCAACATGTCCTCGGCGGTAATGATCCATTGGGGCACGAAGGTACCATGGGGTGACTCTCCGCCAGTGTGCTGTTGCGGAAGGGGGACGGGAGAAGGTGACTTTGGTATATCTTCAAATGTAGAAGATGACTCTCTATGGTGTACTACGGGCTCGAGTGTCTTCTCCTTTGTTTCTTCATCTTCTCGGACTAGTGCATGAAAAGGTGACTTACAGGGTGCATGTGGCAAGTGTGGAGGACGAAGGTGGTACGAAGGATACAAGGTCTTGATTTAAGATAAGTGTGGGTCCTCCCCTCCCTATCTCAGCAACTATCGCCGTTCCAGAACTGTTTCCAGCTTGATACTGTGGATGATCCGGTCTTAACCTTTTTAGTGGAGCATTGAACTGGTCGTACTCCTTAACAGGGGTCTTTCTCTTCATGGTCTTACGCTTCCTCGAATGGTGTGTTGCTGGTATGCTTTATGTTTCCTCTTCATCTTCATTCTCAGCGACCTCCTCCTCTGTGTTTTCTTCAGACATAGTTGGTGCGGTAGTCGCACCAACAGTCGTAGAAGTAGCTTCATCCCCTCCTAGCAAAAGGTTGTTCGAATCCTTGTTGGCAAAATCCATAGGTGATTTCTCTACTTCAGAATCCCCGATATCGGACTACGGTTCGGGATGGTGATATTTTTGGTGGCTTCCAAAACGGGTGGTTCATTCTCCATTCTCGCACGTTGGTCTTCCGTTACTTCCTTAGGGTTGCCTTGATGGAGGAGTCTGAACAAATTCATCTCTGAAACATGGATAAATTAATTAGTATTGGCTATAGCCGGATATTTAAATATTGTTAAAAGAAATTACACCCACCCTCATTGTGGTTGTTCACAAAGTTTGGATAGAGATCTAGATTTCCAAAGTAGTTGCAGTTGATGCCTATAAGGCATAAGAAGGATTCGGGCAGCTTGTTGAACATGGTTTGGTGGGTGTCAAGGCTCCTAACATCTCGAGAGCTATATGTGTCTGTAGCTGGAAGATAATCTATATCTATACGGTACTTAAGCACAAATGGAGGGAGGAATATCGTCGCACCTACAAAAAAGAACCTGTCATACCAGTTTTTGAGAGAGTCCATTGGTCTGGAATAGCATTGGGGTGCGGATGGTGATCGTTTTTAAAGGAAACTCATCCATTGACCATGGGCGGGACATAAAATACCCTAAATAAACTTATGGAAGGTATAATATTTAGGCAGCGATAGCTAACCTCAAATTGACTTATTTTGCACGCTCATATACAGTGCAATTGGGATATATGAAAGTCGTGGTATTCTAAGAGGTTTACGAGAAATCTAGTGAATGGAATGCGGTAGTTAGCTGTGTCAAATAATCTTATATATACGCCTATTTTACCTGGTGGATGGTCTGTGATTGCATCCATTACACCAGGAAGTTGGGGGTGGACGTCTTTTGGGATGTATAACTCAGAGCAGAACTCTAAAAATTTATGCTCTGGGAGTTCATTAAGTGCGGACGTAACCGTAGCTGTGTCTCTAACCATGCTTTACCTAGTATTTGAAAGGGGCGCGATGAGCTAACCTAGGGGATCCGTGGAAAACGTGGTTGTGCGACTTTTGAAGGTGCAACAATGGTGGATAAAGTTTTAACAGTGGTATGGGTGTACAGTCACACGAGTGTTACATATAGGGTTGCTTCGGTTCTCGTGTATCGGCGGATGAGTGCCATGCGTATCCCACTATCCTAATCTAACGGTTGGGGATGAGTGGGTAGTTGTAACGTCAGAGGGACCCACATGGTCTAATAAGTCGCAGATTTACGTGGCTCGAGGGACAGGCCCACTTGGGACACTTTTTCAGGTGAACAGTTGCCTACGTGGTACGTTGTTCTACTAAGGATGACAGTTCATAATGGCATTCATTAAATTGGTTTCCAGTACACTGCGGCAAGCACACTTATTTGTCTCTTAGTACCGCTATCTTTATTACTTCGGAGTATGTTAGTCTTTTGGTCACGCCTACGGTTGTAACTACTAGACCGTGGGACATGATGATGTATAGTCCCAAGTCAGGTCATGAACCCGACCTACGGGTACTACCCGCATCCGGCCCAACAAGTATGGTTCTATTATAATTATTGCCTTGGGCTTATGAGGCCCAATCGGCGATGGCGCACGCGGTATAGTGCGGACCATGTCTTAAGTGGTATTGTAATTCACCTAAAGCAAGTGGATATTCACAATCCTTATTAGAAGATAAAGATCAATACCTATATGGTAATTATCCCTTGCTTGGGGCTCAAGATTCGGTAAAACCCAATTAGGGTGTTACCGCCTATATAAGGAACCCCCAAGGGTTCCAGAAAGGTACAATTGTATCATACTATCTTTATCCTTACCGATTACTCACAACCTAAACATATTACTTACTCTCGCGCCGAAGTCTAATCGTGGAAAACAATCCCACGGTAAACCTAACAGCGTGTTGTTTCTTAGTGTGCAGGGTCTCGTTAGAAGTTTACTTGATACGAGAGCCGGAGTCCCAAATACTCGAATTAAGCCTAATTCGAGTTAGAAGAGGTCCATCTAACTTTTATATCAACATGTTACATAGTCAAAATGAGCTTAAGATTTACAAGTCAAAACAAATATCCCGTAAATTAATATTTTAATGGTACGTGAGATCTCACCAACTTATAAGTTGTAGGCTCAAACCTCACTAACTTAAGTGATATAAAATATCGAGAAGTTGTCGTTAAAAGAAAGTAAAAAAAAAACTAACCGTGACTACCGAAAAAAAACTCGTCGAAACCTCAAAGTAAAACTAAACTATCCGACACCGTCATACCACCAACGGCACCGCGACATGATGGAACGGTTGATGGACAGTGTCCACAAATCGCCTTTGGTAAACCCATCACATATTCGGCTAGGACCCTTGCCAAAGTTGCCATGGCCCTTGGTTGAAAAATCTTCGCCGTACCACACAAATCCCGACAAAAATAATTGACGTTGTATAAACCTATAAAAGTTTTTTAAAGTATCATTTTAAAACTTATTTGCATTTCATCATTATTGCGCACTTTCATGCATCGCCATCACAAAAACCCGACATCTTTAATATGTAACTATCGATGATTCAATTTACAATAGTTGATGTTTGTCTTTTTACGTACGACAAAGAATTTCGACTTTATTCTTTATTAGGGAAGCTTTGCAATGTCTACTAATGGTAATGGGTGGGTATGTAGACAGACTATTCGTGACACTTTTTGCACGTTCATGTGTATGTAAAAAGGTTAAATGAATACTGGTTGGATATGATCGATCGATACAACGTAATAGACGAGTAGGCTAAACTCTAAAGTCAAATTACGTAATGATTTATTGTGTATAAAAATACCTTTTTGACGAAAATAATGGACATAAAAATTGATAAAAAGTGACGTATAGATATGTACACCATGTTTTGTTTTGATGTAGACTTCCATATATATGTGAAGAAGACACTTCTACCACTCGCTTTGCCGACTATGTATTACCTTTTTCTTTTTCATATAATTGAACATAGAAAATATTTTGGGAAAAATAATTAAGAAGTTTAATAGCAGGGTATTCACGTCTTGTAGCTGTGAGTACTTAGTAATTAAAGTTCAGGCGGAAACAAAAATAACAATAACGATTTGATTAGCTAAACAAAATGATTAGAACCCGGTCTGATTTACTTGTTTTACTCGGTTCTGACCGGTCCGAAACTATTTCAACCATCAACTTAGCATATACATTGCATGATACGTGTTTTATAGATTGTATATTTTAATTTTAAGATGTTAACTGATACGACCCTCTCAGGTAGTATCGGGATAGTGGCACCCCTTCAAGCGTGATGCTAGCTCCTTAAGAAGAAGATTAGAAAACCAGAGACATTTTATTGACTCATTTAATTGACTGATTATAATGATAACAATGACATGGTATTTATAAAGCATAATAATAAAACCCTAACCCTAAGATAGTAGTTGTAACCCATCTTTGGCCCGGCTCATCTGAAGCCCGGGTGTATCATTCCCCACTCCTTCGAATCCACCTTGCCCTCAAGGTGATGCGTGAAAAACACTTTTGATCCCTGGGTCCCATATCTTGATCATACCGCTGTCTCGTCTTCCACTCTCCCAGTTCTTCACCCAAATATTTCTCCGGTTCAATTGTTTTCCACCTAGAAAGTTCTCGAACACATAATACTCTAACAACATAGACAGTTCTCCGACACACTTTGTTCTCCAACACAGTTTGTTCTCCATCATTCTTTTACCGCGACCAACACCCTTTTTCCTCTTTCGCCTTGCATAGCCTTGGACAAAACACAACACCCTTCTTCCACCTTCCGTTGCCGAGGCCGTAACACTCCTCACTTCTTCAAAAATATACGGAGAATTCTCAGATTGCCCCGCGACTTCATCACTACCAACAATATGATGCGATTCACTAATAATAGGTTGTGATTCACAAGCCATAAACTGCGACTCACCAATGACATGCTGAGATTTACCAAGATTCGGCTGCGACTAACCTTCTTTTTCTGATATTGCCTCAAAACGAGCCTCTACTATACGGGCTAAGTAGAAAGCTTCAACTAAAGTTGTTGGTTTCGAGTATGACCTCAACAATTCTAGTTGTATCTTCAATTTAAGTCCGGATATAGAAAACGAGGCAAGTAAACTTTCTGACATACCTGATACTCGACTTATAAGATCTTTAAACTCACCTTGATATTCGACTACGGTACCCATTTGCAAGAGCTTAGATAAAGCATCCTTCGCGGCCCGATCGTTGCTACCCGTTTCCATTAACAGTATTTAAAAAAAAAATTGATTTTTTTTTTTTTTTTTGCGGATGAACAGTAACTTCGACCGATAAACAGCTATCTGCAGTGAATAGTAACCTGTGAGATGAACAGTGCCTTCCGGGAATAGTGCCGCTGATGAACATTAACAATGACGATGAACAGTGTTTTTTTTTTTTTTTTTTTTTTTTGATTGGATCTTAGATCAAAAATCCTCCAACGAATTGAGGGCTCTCAATGAAAGCACCAATTGATACGACCCTTTCAGGTAGTATCGGGATAGTGGCACCCCTTCAAGCGTGATGCTAGCTCCTTAAGAAGAAGATTAGAAAACCAGAGACATTTTATTGATTCATTTAATTGACTGATTATAATGATAACAATGACATGATATTTATAAAGCATAATAATAAAACCCTAACCCTAAGATAGTAGTTGTAACCCATCTTTGGCCCGGCTCATCTGAAGCCTGGGTGTATCATTAACATTACTTAATGTTTTTTATTAGTTTTCATGTACATTATGAAGATTAAACACATGTTTTTTTTGCCATGTTTCATCCATTTTAATATCAAAAGAGACGTTTGAATTTTATTTTTTACAAAACTTACCTCCAACGTGCGTTACCCTAGCAACGCCAAGATCAACGGCGTTCGGTTTTCGACTGGTAAGATATCACAATGTTGTCTAACATCAAGAAACGCGCATTAGAGTGTTACGATACTTAGCCCTCTTAGGTCAATATCATATTATCATCTTATAGTGTGTTTAAAAAAAAAAAAATAATAATAATTTGAAATGCTATACGCTTATATCCAACTGTAAGAAACAAATGAATTAGATGTAGTGTAACCTAATAAGAATTTCACTAGTTCAAGCTTATTTCTTTTAACATATATAGTTTCATTACTATTGAATAGTAAGATTATATCAAAATTTATAAAACGACAACACCTAAATACTGTATCTAATTATCAATTGAAATGAAGGACCCCAACATAAATCTAATCGTACTAGTGCTCGATTTAAAGTGACTAAATCCTGTTATCTAGAAACGAATGTACATTTGAAATTTACAATAATGTATTGTATCTAGGGACGGAATCAAGATGAGTCTCGGGGTCCCGAGACACCTATTGATTTTTGTTACATAATGTTAATTTTGTTAAAAAACTTTGATTTTTTTTAGATTTACACTAAATGCACCTATTCCTTAAAAATTGTGAATGAAGTATTGTTTAGTTTAATGTAAGTACATCTAGTCATTTTGTGTCTTGGTTCCGTCCCTAACTGTATTAAACAAATTAAACTCAAAAGATCATGTAAATGTAGCTAGTTCTCGGTTTGATGTGACTAAAACGTGTAATTTCTAAACGTATGTACATTTGAAATTTACAATGTATTCCTTTTTAGTGAATAGATCCGATCGCAACTTTGAATATGAAATTCAAAGGGATCAAATAGTAAAATATACTCTGAATTATAAAACTCTAATGAAATATACGATCAACCAACATTATCGAATTTGAAAAAGAGTCAGAAGAGATGGTTCAATCCTTTTTTTCTCGAACCAAGAAATCATGAATCGGGATCCTGATGCATATAGACACAAATGGTCCACTGGAAGCAATGATTTCCAGGAACATTTCGTTTCTGAGCAGAAGAGCCGTTTTCAAGTAGTGTTCAATCGATTACGTATTAATCCATATTCGATTGATTGGTCTGAGGTTATGTACAAAAAAATATTAAACTAGTAGACCATGTAAATGTAATTATTTCTCGGTTTTAAATGACTAAAACGTGTGACTTCAAAACGAATGTATACTCAACGTCAGTGGCGGACACAAGATATTAGAATGTGAAGGGCGGAATTTTTTTTTGACAATCGCAAGGAAAAAAACTAGAATACGAACAAAAAATCGAGTATTTTAACTTAAAAAGAGAAGATTTTTAAGTTAAATGTGTGAGTGGGGGATAATTTGCGTTTGGAGTGAGAAATATTTTTAAAAAACTATATATCAAAATTAAATAAAAATTAGTCTCGTTTTTTTTTTTGTCTAGCCATAAAGGGCGCCTCTCCCCGAACCCAATAATATATAGCTCCGCCCCTGTTTGTCACTTACAATAAATGTATTAGACAGAATAGACTAAAAGATCATGAAATACATCTAGTTCTTGGTTTGAAGTGACTAAAACATGTGATTTCTAAACGAATGTACATAGGACATTTACAATGTATCAGACAGAATAGACTAAAAGGTCAAGAATGCATTTAGTTCTCGATTTTAAGTGACTAAAACGTGTGATTTCTAAACGAATGTACGTTTGAAATTTACATTAATGCAGCAGACAGACAGAATAGACTAAAAGATCATGAAATCCATCTAGTTCTCGATTTTAAGTGACTAAAACGTGCGATTTCTAAACGAATGTACATTTAAAATTTAGAATGTAGCAGACAGAATAGACTAAACGATCATGTATACATAATGAAACTTTACGAATTGTCGTCAAATAGATAGGAACTGTGTTTGCCACATGTTATGATGAGAAAATTGAATTTCAAGACATCTTTCTTTGTGCATTAGGCATAAAGCCGGATGGAGTGGAGGTGGTTTGATACGGTAAGTGGTAAATTCATGCGTGAGTTGTCACTCTCACTTTAAAACTCACGCGTGAATTGGAGGTATACAGGTTGGAAACTTACCTGTGTGAGTTATACATATGTGAGCTTTCTTTTTTTTTTCTTTTTTTTCTTTTTAACCTTTTTAATTTATTTTAATAGTTTGTGAGTGAATTGAGTATTTAGTGAGGTATAACATGACGGTGAGTTTCTCACCGTCAGTAAGGTTGAAAAATAAGTGGATAAATGAAAAGAGAGAGCTGATAGGACGCTGACGAAAAATAAATTAAATAAATGAAAAGAGAAAGTTGATGTAACGCTCACGTTACAATGATAAATTCACCCGCCACTCCATCCAAACTAAGACTGCCTTAATAACTTAGATTTAAACACCAATAATGTGACATAAAAAAAAAGTTTAAGTCATAAGATACATAAAGGTAAACATACACAACTTAAATTTTGTGAAACATTTTAGATATTAACACGAAACCAACTCCTCTTGATAGATTGTATCCTGTTTACACGATCCTACCTTTAGCAATTTTTGAAGTTGTGAATTGAAATCTCATTAGAAACAGTAGCTTGCATGAAAAAATTGCTCCAAAACGATATGTATATTTAAAAGTGGTGTCATAGCTAACACGTAGGGTATGACACCATAATATTATAACATCATATTTTATAGGGTAGCAGTGAGCCGTGAAAAAAAATAGTGTTATAAGTGTAAAAAGTGGTATAGTGGGTCCACATATACCTTTTATTATATTAAAAAATAATTAAAAAAATATTCAAAACACGACTTTTGTTGGCTGGGAAGTATGGCGTGAGTCTCGTTGACGCCAAACCCGGTGTGGTGCGCCGTAGGTTTTTTTTTGGCTGGTGATGTATGGCGTCATTTAGCAGCCCATTGTACCGTGAGGTGTTAGACCAGGCGTTATAAGCCTTTGAAGACTCGGTCTTCATACTTAGTACACCATAGTCGTATCTACTGTGATAAGAGAGCGTTTTTTATGATTCGGTTAGGATGTGTCTTCTAATCAGATAAGAGAGAACTTGGTTGTTTGGATGATCGAGTTTTAGAGAATTAGTCGTGAAGTTGATTATAGAGAAGAAAGCCAAAGTAACATTAGTGAATGCGATAGGGTTAATGGTATATAAATATGTAATAAATACTTAATTTTTTATTTGTTTTATTATCAGATATGAATTTGGAAAAAAACACTACACTGCTCATATAACTTACAATTTTTTGTTTAATTATGATACATGTTACAGCCATCTCTTGCACCGTTATATTTTTTTTAACGACCGTTTGTAATAACTCAAAATATGTTTCTTTTTTCTTTTCTATTACGGAGTATGTTTTAAATTTTCTTTTTATTTAAAGGTTTTCGAATTTTTATAAACATTTATATTCCTTGTTACAAACTCTTTTAAACATCTTTAAAAACGACTTTAAACTAGGTAACAATGAATAAAAGCATTTATAGAAAATCGAAAACTCTAAATAAAAAAAATCTAAAAATAATCAGAAAAGAAACTAGAACACATATTCTTGAGTTAATAATTACAAACGGTCGTGAGTCAAAATAATTAACAGTGCAAGAGATGATTGTAAAACATATGATAACAAAACAAAATTTGAAAGTAAAATTTCGTATTCAAACAAATAAAAATTACGTTGTTATTACATGTTATTAACCCAATACGATATTAAGATCATATTGTAGACACAGGGGTCTCGGATAGTCGGATAGGTGTGCAACATGTGCAGTTACACAGGGTCTCCACTTTAAAAAGATCATATTTTAACTAGTTTTGTATATAAATACGTATAATATAAAGCATGTATCAGTTATATAATTCAATTTTACACGTAACTTTTTTTATTTAACACGTGTAAAAAGGCTTTTTTAGTTGTTATTGCTTAGGACCACCAAAACCAACAAGACGGCTCTGCTTTTAGATATCCTTATTACACCCATTCTTATAATCCCAATACGATATTAAGATCTAGGGTTAAGCATTTGGATTGGTGACTCAGACCGGACCGTATAATTTCGATCCGAGGTTTTGAACTAATTCAGTCCTCAGTCTGATTGGTCTAGTCCGTCTAGTTCGGTCCTGGCAAAACCCCATCGATTATGTCTAATAAGATCGGACCGGATCGAATACTGATCCGGACCGAACCGAACCATTTTAGTCCGATTTCAGTCTTAAACTACGGATGATTTCAGTCCTCAATCTAGTCTAATCTTGTTCGATCCGATCCGGTCCTGTCCAAACCTGATGCTCACCCCTATTAAGATCATATTGTAGATCTCCTTATTACACCCATTCTTATAATTGTTGGTTACCGACTTAGCTTTGACTCATAATCAGTTTGAACAGTAGGTGAAGAAGATTATGTGTTTGATCTTGTTTACGCTAATTTCCATAGAACAACTTTTTGAACATGTTCACATACATACATAACTAGGCCCATTAATTAGTGACAACCATGCATTGGAACAATATTGACTCATCAAGATAGTCAAAAGATTACATCGAGGCCAGGGGTGATGGTGGCACAGTCGGTGGGGAGCAAACAGCTTTTGGGGTCCTCCACCACTTGGCTTTTTCCGGCGTACCTTTGCCACCCATTTTCTACCACATATATTTCTCTTCCTTTTTTATTCAATGGACACCCATGCACGTGCCCTTGCGTATCGTCGTTTTCGTCATAACAACGCTGATTAGATTGTCTGGTTGACTCGCCGGATGCGAATACAGACCTACATTGATTCATGGCTAAGACCAAAACTTAGGTTTTATACATGCATGCAGTATATACTTGAAACGCGGTAAAGGTCTAATCAAGATGTTTATCCAGCAAAATCGAGATCTAATTCCGGTCTTATGTCCATGGAGACTAGGTTTGTTATGCATTGAATTAATAGGTTAGCAAGTACGTATGTGATTATCTATTTATGGAAATTTAGGTCAAGATATACATTACATTTTAGAAGTTCTGAAAACTTGAACTATTAGCTAGTTAATAAGCTCATTCTCAATTTTGACATGCATATATATTTGCGGTTCTAAGAAGCAATGTTCCAAAACAAGGTATATAAGGCTGATTAATCGCTGTTTAATCGTTACAAGGTCATCGATATTGTCGATTAATGTAAATGCGATTAACGACAGTCAACTCTGATCAACGACGACCAATAGAGGTCAAACTTGTTAGAAACCTGCAAATCTTGCTAAACATACCAAAAATTCACTGTAAAGTCAATTCTCACTAGTGCAAACAACCTTGAAGTGGCCACGTCAACCTCCTGAAAAGGGAGGGTTTTACCTGGTTTGAGTCTATGTGGCGGCCGGCTCAAACCCCGTAGATTAGTCGGCCAATGAGTCGGAAATCACGGTTTACCAAAAAAAATCATTGTAAAAGTATGTTTATCACTTATAACAACTATTTATATGTATGGTAAGTTAGATTTTAAGAATAATATTATTTGAAATAACTAAAATTTGTCAAAAATACTCAAAATTTGCTGAAAATGCGAATCCGATTAATCACTGATTAATTCCGCCTAAAACGATTACAAATTACCAAACGATCAAATAATCGATTAACGATTCACGATTTTTGCAACCTTGCTTACTAAAAAGTTACTCCACAAATTCTAGCCTGTCATTTTACGTGTATCAAATTGGTGCATGCATGTAAATTAACGAATCAAAAGTACAATTAACTATTTAATGGAAAGAACATGAAAATGACTGAATGAACAAACACTGTACAGTGTACACATGATATTACCAACGTCTATGTCGTTGATTAGGATCTCTAAACAAACGTAACATTCAACTAATCATTTTTTCATAAAGCTTAATCATGCTCGGTACTGTTTTGTCTTAAGGTTTCCTTAATTATGGTCGTCCACTCAAGTATGACTAATTATATTCCTTTCTTCAAATGATGAAATGAACATGTTTAATATAAAGGTTTTTCTATCTTGTTTAAGGGCACATGATAGAAACATTTAAAATATATAAAAAGTACATCGTATCTCATAGAAAAGTATACAAGAATTCATAAAGTGTAAATCCTTGTATATTTTTCTTTAAGATCCGGTGTACTTTTTACCTTCTTATCATGTGGCCTTAGGACACAAGATAGAAAAACTCTTAATATAAAAGTTTCTTAGATGATTCATGAGCAAACTTATTGTCTTAAAGGAACAAAAACATTGTATTTGTACGATAGATTTAATTACAGGCAGGGTTTAGATGAACCGGATGAATACGAATAGATCGTTGTTCATGTTTCTTCAATTAATTTTAACTGGATAAATAAACGAATATAAACGTTTAAGTAAACGAATGTTTTTGTTCATGTTCGTTTATTAAGAAATTAGGCGTTCATCAGAAATTTCATTTGTGGCTAACAATGTTTCTTACCTTTGGGGATATTATCTCGTGGACGGGATATATCCGGAGTTGATGCCACTTGTTAAGATAATACCAAAATTGGTTGATGATAACCACAAACCAATTTTGTATAAGAAAAAACAGGAGTTGACAAAGAAGGATTTGAAACGAGTTTTGTTTTGAAAAAGGCATGAGCTATAAAGCCACTCCTACTCAAGCAATGGAAAAAGAATGAATCCATGAATATATGATATACACATGCCTCATATTACATAATATGGTCCGAAAATACCAATGGCGTGCAATTTTTCCCACATGATTCTCGGAGGAAAAACACTAACCGGAGGACATTGTCCGAAACGATGATCAAAGGCGAGCATTTATGAGGTACATTCAATCGACACAAACACTTCAATTTTCGAGCTGATTTAGTCGAACACTTGTATGCTAATGCTAATTTGTAGTTGCAATATTTAAGTCTATGTAATGTTTTTAATTATTTAATAAAAGTTTTAAAGTATGAATAAAAGTGTTTACGTCTATGTTTTTAATTTATGAATAAAAGTGGTTAAGAAGAAAAAAAAACATGATATGACGTGACGATAAGTCTTAACTCAGAAGTCAGAACTCATTTAGTGTTAAAAGTCTTTTGACTAATAATGCAAGTATGTGAGATTTCTGGTTCATTTTCTATAAAAAAAAAATTAACTAGTTTAAATCTATATAAAATTATAAAAAAAAAAGTGAATAGGTTGCTGTAAAAGCTGTCTCGTACTCTCGTGCAAAGTAATTAAGCACGAGAAAGCATGTATCGAAAATCAATATATGTTTATTTTTTTCGCGTTTGATATATTTGGTTTGCTTGCATCTGAGGCAGTAGAGTTATTTACTAAAATACAGTGTGTTATGAACAGTAATGTTTTGACACCTAAATCTACAAACATTCTATTTGATAAACTTGATTTTGTTATAAAAAAATCTAATGACGTAATATGTTACATGTTTGTCTTCTCCTGCAATGTAGATTATAATTATTATAATATAATGATTGTTTAAATAAACATGAAAATCATTACAAAGTTCAAAGTGCTTGGATTAACTGACCAATAGACCAAAAACCTTTACCAAGCACTCCTTAGATAAATTACCCCTTTAATACATTAAGGGGAATGTATAAATCATGAATAAACAATAATATAAGTGATGTGAGGAAAACAGTAACAAAAACATTATCTCCCGTCCATTTGTCCTCCCCCTTCATCTTCACCCTCTATTATAACTCTCTCCCAGCCATCCATTCATCAGATTCACATCTTCACCGTCTATTGTGTGGAAGATAAAGTCATGGGTATGAGTTGGTTTCATGAACACTCATTGTAACCTTTAGATGTATTGCTTCCTGTTCGTTGATATGTTGAATGGTTCACACTCTTTGTAACCGTTCGATCTATTTCTCCTGTTCGTTGATATGTTGAATGGTTCACATATTATCTCACAACCCTATCTCACTCACTCTTTGTCTCTCTCTCTAAAAAGATCTTATCGCAGATCTAATCTGATGGCCATCTCTCCCTCTAAAAAGATCTAATTAGCAGATAGACATATTGAAGTGGGTTGAAACCCATGATTTCTTGGGTTTGATGGAAACCCTATATTATGGGGTTTGATGGAACCCCTAATTTTTGATGAGGTTTGGCACTTGAATGGTATTCTTTGCTTCTGGGTTTGTGAGTTTTCTGTTTTTAATTTAGCTCGAGGCTACTTTTATTGATTGATCTTTGTGGCTTATCAAACTTGAAAAAAATGTATGCGTTCTCCTGTTTGGTTAAATGATTTTCAGGGGCTGTAAGCGAGGGCGATACATTTTAAGATTGGTTTATCAGATGATATACTGTTCATATGAATTCGTGAATCTCTTTTTTTAACTTTAGAATAATATATGGCTGTTCTTGGGGCTTTTTATTGTTTGACACTATTGGTATAACCTGTCGCTTGGCATGGCACGTCTTTGGAACTGCAGCCGCGACGAGTTGACCATTTGTTTGTGTTGCTGCTAAGAACTGATGCCAGCTTTGCGACTTTTTTAATGTTCATAAGCCTGATAAGTTGATAAAGTCATAAACACGCAATGTTATTGGCCTGGTAAACTCATAAAGTGATAAATACGAGTGTTGTATTTTAGGCTCATTTGGTACGGTTTCGTTGTCATTGTACAAGGCGTACAGCGATACTCACGCGTGTTTGACATTAATAGTATCGATTGTATCTGATTACCTCACGTGATTATTTTGTTGTTGGACTGTACAATTGTTCAGGCTGTGATGACCTTGAACGGCCCGGGTTAAACCCGAGATTACACGTATTTTGGCGGGGTAACATCTCAAGGTTGCAGCCATAGCGTGTGTATCCGGTTTTTCCTGAAGGCTTTCTTGTCTGAGCCTACCATGGTTATTCCTCGAAATGGAAGTAAATTACTTTTTGTACGTCCATTGGTTCTCGCTGATGGCATACGTCCATTGGTTCTAGCTGATTATTTGACACCATTGGTATAACCCGTCGCTTGGCATAATAGGTCTTTGGAACTGCAGCCGCAACGGGTTGACCATTTGTTTGTGTTGCTGCTACGAACTGATTCCAGCATTAGCCTCTAAAAATATCCAGTCTCTTTTCAAATGGATATTGGCGGTGACTATTGTAACCGCTTTTTGTAGAAACGGTGTTTGGCTGCTCTTAAAACAGTTGCCAAACACCCTAAGTGATGCTTTATTTTTTGATTGACTTAATTTGATTTTCGTGTATAGGAGCAGCGTGTCAAATATTCTAGTTGTTATCGACTTTGGTGATGCAGGTTGATGCCACGTGTTCTTACATGTTGCTTATATCGACCATGCTGGTGCGAGGTTGCGGGTTTATTAGTGTGGGTGTGGGTCCGGGTTCGCTGGTGCAGGATTTCTGCTTATGGTTTCGATGCGCTTTGCGCCTTTGCTAATGACTGTTTCCGTGATACTTGGCGATGAAGATGCTTTTACATATGTGTGTTTATAATTGGTCATGGTCAGTGAATTCGACCCGTATCTTGGCGGGGCAGCACAAACGTGGTTTTTGCAGCCATGACGGGTCGGATCCTATTTTGTCCAACTTCGCACTCACAAATCTGAGCCATTATACGTTTATGTCAGTTCAACATAAAATAAAGAGAATGCCAACAACCCGCAACGAAGCGCGACCGTTTGATAGGTGGTGTTGTTGATCGGTTGGTGATGATGGGAAGGCTTTTCTTCATTTGACGTGTCATCCGATCCAACAGCCACATGAAAGGTACAAAATTATGTGTACAAGATTCACATTTATTTCAAATTTAACAAATGTTACTGGTTATGCTTATTTGAAAATTGAATATTCAGATTAAGGTTTTCACATAATTTTGGGGGGTTTTCCTTTATCTGTTTTAGTGGTTTTATAGATTTTGTGTTTTTTAATTAAGATGATAAGGTTGATTTTTTGGGCTTATAGGGTTGGTTTGTTGAGTTGATGGCTTATTTATAAGCCTAATTAGAATATGTTTAGATTCGCTTATTTTCCCAACTTCTCAGCTTATTTATTTTTTAAGCCTGACAAGGTGTATTTTTTTTGCTTATGGGATTACTTACCTAAGCTTACTTTTTTTGTGCAGAAAAAATAATTGAGAAATGTATTCATAATCTTTTTTACTGGTCAACGGAAACAAGCGCTACTCCAGCCTAAGGTTTGTTTGATTCAGGCTATTACATAAATAGCATGAGATTGGTTGAGGTTATAAAAAAAACTAGGAGCGTTTGGTTCAGGCTATAATAAGAAAAAAAAGTGTTTGGAGCGGATAGGGATGATATTTGCACCAATCGTTTCCTAAAACGCTCCTCAACAAGGACGATTTGCGTAATTTACTATATTGCAAAGTCATGGATGTGTCATAGAAAACAACAGTGTTTTACATCAGGGATGAGCAACTTAGGAAGATTTGGTACTTTGTGATATGCCAATTTCAACATACCACCCGAAAAGATCTGCACGAAAGAAGGTAAGGAAAAATTCATCATAAGGTCACGACTAACATACATATATTTTTTTCCTTTGCTGAGCGTCTTATAATCACAGGTTATGTAGGTGTTGTTAACAAGCTGAACAAAAACTCGCGGTTTGAAATCCTCATGTTCTGAAAGCGTGGATCCAAAGGTATTCTTAATGATTCAAGGTTGCCAACGTTTTAGTCGTGCGTATGTTTGTTTAGTTAGAATATGTGCATGTAATTTGAAATATCTAAGCCATTGTCGTTATTGTAGATGATTCGATACTACTTTTACTTGAAAAGAATAGATTTCTGGTGTGTCAAAAATTAAATTTTCCCATTATGCAGGTTTGTGTTTTCATTTGCTATTGGAGCTGGTCCTGTTCCTGGTCTACTGCTCCCTGAAATCTTTCCAAGCTGGATAAGAGCAAAAGCCATGGCCTTTTGAATGTCAGTCCATTGGGTAATGCATGTTACATGCCTTAAATTTCTTCAGCTTATGTTACTTAGTGGTGGCAGATGGGCAGGTCGGGTAATGCGCTGATACCTGGCTTTTTTAGTATGTCGAAATGTTGACCCCTAAAAAGTATGTGAAGGTTAAAGATGTATGTATAAAAGTTGCTGAAACATTTTCAACCCATTTTCCTTTTGAGATTATCACGACCCAAATCGTCTATTGATAACTAAATGTTTTACAGCTGCCACTTCTAAAAAAATTCTAAATGTGAAAACTTTGTTTAATCTGACTATGTTCGACTGTTAACTAGGTGTTCAATTTCATGATGGGATTACTATTCCTGCGTTTGCTCGAGCTTATGGGCCAACAGTTGCTGTACTCAATGCTGGGTACATTTTGCTTGGTGTGGGTAGCGTTTCTAAAGAGAAACGTGAGGGAAACAAAAGGGGAAACACTTCAAGAAATCGATATTGCTCTTTTACCACAAGTATAAAGACCAAAGATGACTGCTTCATGTTATATGCTGACATACAGGATATTATGTTTGGTTTTTAAAGGAAGGGAGGACTTTAAGATGGTTGGCACTTGAAGGAAGCATGTTGTAAAGAAGTAAGCCATCTCACTGTTTGCATCTTCAGAGTGATTCATGGATGCCAATGGCTTGCAATACATAGGTCGTGTGAAGCTCACAGACCTGATACCTTCCGAGGATTTCCTTCCGACACATACAAACTATCTGTCGCTGCTTTATCAAAATCACTTGCTCAGTATTTTGACGCCGTCATCCAGTTCCCTTCATGTGATGGTGCTCTCATGAGGTGCTATCTGGAATTTGATCGACCATACATTAATCAGAAAAACCCACATCCATCTACAGATATGATTCCAGTAATGTTTAAGAACCAACACCAGGTATCACCTATTATTCCAATAATGTGTAAGAACCGATGGGACTTTAGCCCATATGGACATAAAATACAATTATATAAAATACAATTATTGCGCTATCCAAACGACGAATATACTTGATAGCATTCTTTTAATAAAACGTGATTAGGAACAGAAATTACATCATTATGTTGTGGTTAAACGTTTTCAAGAACCAACTACAGGCTTACCTAACAATAATCTATTGGTTCAAGTATTAATTTCCATTGTAATAAGACTTAGTAATGGATCTTTTTTTTGTTTATATTTCTTTTTGTATACCCATTAGACTCCTTAAATATTCGAGTCAAACTCACCTTAGGCGTACGATCTTCTCATAACTCTAGGGTTATCTAATTCCTACAGGAACTCCGTCACACGATTTAATAGAGAAAGTAGCAAAGACTACCGTCACTACCCACGTGACACGACACCAGCAAGCAGAGGTAACAAACCAATAATTTCATTCAGTAGCTGCAGCTAGGCTTTACTACATTCATTACAAACTATTTTTCCAAAATTTATAGGCATACCATCCCATTGCGGCCCAACATTAGCAGAAAAACCACCTACAAAAATATCACCATGTCACAAGTGTCATCAGAAGCCAAGAAGAAAAAACCATATTAGTAACGATGAAGTGTACTCAGGCTGAAAACGTTGCGAAAGACATCCAAAAATCTGTGAAATGTATGAACTTTTCAAAGTATACTGGGTAAAATGTGGTTTTACTTGCTTCATGGTCATGCTGATTTTTATAACGAGCAAGAAGAGCAAGAATAGTCGTTGTTTAAAAGTCTTTCCAGAGAGAAAAATGATACGTCCAAGATGTTGTTTAAAGCTGGCCTTATGTTTAATGTTAGTTAAATAGAAGGTGATGTCACTGCTAACGTGATACAACATATAAGCTACTTCTATCGAACGATCTACTACCTCCTTCCACCCTCTCACTTTATAAACGTCGCCTCAAAATGGTCCGCTGCGGAGCGCGAGCATTAATCTTCGTTGAATTAAAAATAGAAAAGTAAACCATCAAAATCATCTATAAAAAATGAGAGATGATTTGCACACTTTCTAAATTGATTGGCACACTCAAAAAGTAGTGTGTCATGACATATATACCCTTACATCATGTGTATTCATGTTTATATTACAAGGATATATATGTGAACACATTATACTTTTGAGTGTGCCAATCAATTAAAAGAGTGTGCAAATCATCTCTCATAAAAAATAACTATGGTTGGTGGCAAATATTGTCATTCAGAAAAATTATACTTAAATGACAATAATAATATTATTATTATTTTTGTGATATGACCACGTATTATGTTTGCTAATTTGACACATCTTCAATTTTCAAACAACGATCCCTACAAGGTATTTTGTCAACATCTCTAATGTCAAAAAGGTATATATAAACATTCTAGCACAACGTATTAAAACTCAGCCACCTATTTCTTTAGCTTATTTTATTACAAATATCTATCAAATCAATAAAGTATTATTATAGCTTGTAGAATACTATTATTTCCGTTTTAAAATTATTGTCCGTTTTTCTTTTTTTTCGTTTGTTTCAAAATTATTATCTATTTTAAAAATAATAATGAAATTTATTTAAGTTTACTATGTTATCTTTAGTCCATATTGATATTTACAAAAGTAAAAATAACACTAATTAATTTAATTAATCCTTTTTCTAAAACGGGGGTATTTCTTTTTTGTAGACAATAATTTTAGAATAGAAAGAGTAGTAAATAGTTGATGACCACGTATGTTTTTACCTTTCGCTCAAAATTATGTTTTAATATATTATTTTTGAACGTTTTAAATTAACAATTTATTTTTTAAAAATAGATAAAAAATGTAAATTAAGTTTACTATATCACTCTAATTTGAAAGTATTATTATAAATAATAAATAAGTTAAGGTAAATTAATTGTTGTGTAAAATTGTTATTGTGTAAGAATTAAGTGAAAAACTAAAGAATGTTTTTATTAAAATGCGTGTTTTTTGTCGATGAACTGTAATTATGGGATGGAGGGAGTAATTTTTTATCTTATACTTTTTCCGTCTAAAAATTACACAGAATTTAAGAAAAATATATTTATTACAATATTTTGCTCTTACGTTTTTAACAGAGTAACAATTTTACCATTCGTTAATTAATTTAAGTTTTTTTTTAAAATTTATAATTATAATTTCAAAGAAACGTAGTATAGTAAACTTGATAAAAAAATTTCATTATTATTAGTGAACAATTAAATTGAATCTAAAAAAAAACATGAACAATAATATTAAGACGAAATAATATGTTACCAACAATAAATTATTTCTTTAGTTTATTTTATTACAAATCTATCAAATCAATAAAGTATGATTATAGCTTGTAGAAGAATACTAGTAAACGATTGATGACCACGTTTGTTTTATTGTAGTAATTGTTTATGTTATACAGTATTAATTATCCAGCTATGAGACATGGCCATTTTATGATGTGGATATGTTACCAACAATAGGGTTGAAATTAATAACACTATGGACAAAAATACGACATGTAGAATCTATTAAATAGCTCCAAAGATATTGCATCTTCCATGACATTTTAACCACTTGATAACGTTTTACTTGACCCATTTTTGAGTGTACGATCGATCAACATTAATTTTCGGCAGAAATCATGTCTCTTTTGATAGCTACATAACGGTGCACATCTTTATGACAGATTTACGTGGAGGCAAGCAACCACAATGATCAATTTTTCGAATAATATCTACTATTACTCGAACACCATTCAAAAACATTTGACACGATAACTTTAAGGCTGCATTTAACAGTGCCCGTGAGGAGCAAATCGTGACCAAAAACACCTCATCTCACGCGTGACTTCTGCTGCGAGAGTTTCTTGTCGCGCGTGGTGGTGAGACTGTGGCATTTCGTAGCATTAGGCCCCACCTGACTAACGGTTTTATATTTATATAGAAATAATAATTCAAACCTTATTTTTATCTTCTATACAAATACATTTTAAACCAAACTAATTTTCACACAACAAAAAATACAACTTCTACATACTAACACAAAGGAAAGAGAAATCGGCATCGGCGTTTAGAAGCGTTGATGTAAAAAAATTGGCGAAATTAGTGGTCAGCGAGTATGCAATGGCTGTCAACCCGATGCAGTCTCAAAAGAGTCGTGAAATGTCTGAGATGATGTGTATCAAACAGGAGGAGCTGGAACTCAGGCGCGCTGGGTTGAAAATTCAGAAATTGAAAAACTGACAAAGAGACGAACAAACATACTTGACGACTACTGATGAAGAGTTGATAAAAATAAATTGTGAATGAGGGTGAGAATGAAAGTATGAAAAAGAAAACTGATATAACGCTGACGTGAAAAATGTGAAAGGGTGTTAACCGTGTCAGCCTAAAAATACTTGTAAGTTATCTCTAAAGAGTGATTTTTAAGATGTCAATTTTCATCTTACAAAATTTGGAAACTAAATGCTCGGATTTGTAGTTATGTATATTGTTTTTACGATTTAAATGGGTGGATTTTTGTTGTACATACTATTTTTGGTCATCCAAATGAAGGTTCTCAAGATAACTTGCAAAACCAAAGATAATAATTTAGGCGTTATTTTGATTTTGAATAAGTTGAAATTTTAATCTAATACTAGTAAATCGGTAAGAGTTTGTTTGGTACAACTTAATTTAAAGGAGGAAGCATGATTTAATAAAAATGTACTTTTTATTTAACTTTTTTAGGTTTAAACCCATAAATATAATACGTGCATAGTGAGAAAAGAAGTTTACTAAAACATCATACGTATACTACTTTTGGAATATAAACAAAAATAAATAATGAACTTATAATTCGCAAACTACTTTTGGAACATAAACTAATCAAGTACATAAACTCATGAGTGTATATGAAATCAAAAAAAAAAAAAACATTAGAGATCGGTGCAACTTGTTATAGGCACACATCCGTGCCGATGACACAAGACGCATCGTTGGGTCATAACTAGGAGTGGAATCAGGTCGGATTTGAGTTATTCGGGTTGGTTCAGTCCGATTATAGGTAAAATATTAAAAAAAAATTTTTTTTACTTTTTTGAATAAAAATTATATAAAATTTATTTATAAAAAAATAAATAAAAAATCTTACTCGGGTCAATTGGGTTGACCTGAACTCGAGTTAGACAAAACTATTTTACCCGATACCGACTCGATTTTGAATTCGGGTTAATCAAGTTGACTCGATTGACCCGAGTTGAAATTTTAACTCGAATATATTTGAATCGAGTTCAGGTCGGGTCAAAATTATTGACACCCGTAAGCCATGACAGCTGTTATTTATGTGAGCGGCTATTGATTATTTTTTTTAATTATTGTCTTGGAGTTTTTTGAGCGTTTTCGAGGTTTTGTGATATAAGAATGAAATTAGGTAAAAGCCTAACAGTGTTAAGTTTCAATTATATTTGTTGGAGACCCTACACAATCTTAAGAAGAGTAATCACAATCTGATACAATTCATTAACACTTGATATCATTATCAACTAAATTATTGATTACTTAACTTTATATGGGAAAATCTTATTTACCAAAAATGGTAACCCACATATCTATAAAGACCATACAAATCTTTTAAGATGCATACTTCTTACTAGCATCGTATCCGATAGACTATTTTTTAACGAACAAATATTACAATTTTACTAAAATTCAAATTAAAGTTAAATAGTAAAAAAATTAAATTAACTTAAATAAACTCATTAAAAACGAGAAAACTAAAATTTAATAAAATTATCAAAATGAATGTTGAATTAAAGAACACGAAATTTTTTAAAATATGATAGAAACTAAATTATAAAAAATATATATATAAAAAAAGATATTTCAATTTAAAGATTAAAGTTTTTTAAATTGTTTGTTAATAAGTTTACTATAAAAGTTTGTTATAAAAACATATGGATGAATGAGATCAATTTAACAAAATATGATATAAAGGTTTAAATTTAACCTTCATATCATAAATTGATATAAATTTTGGTTTAAAGTTAGGTTTGAAATTTTAGGTTGAGAATTAAGATCGAAGTTAAGATCAAAATTAGTCTTTTTATATAATAGTATAGATTAAAGAACATCTAATTGAGAGAGAAAAAAAAAAAAAAAACTTGTTGTTTTATATGAGGTCAAAACATAATGATGAATAATTCATAAATCCAGTGGAAGAATGGCATACCCCATCTATTCATTTAATGACACTGGATTTTTTTTTATAACTTTTGACCAAAGACATGTCAGAACTGTAACAAGGTGAAGAAATAGAAACTGTTGAATCTACTCATTTCTTTCTTTCAACTGTGGTTTAATAAAAGTCCTGCCCACCATATCATAATTTGCTACAAAATCTTTTGCTTCTCATACTACTGTTTTCTATAAATAAAACCTGTTACCACATCTAATTATCAATTTTTATAAATCGAGAAACTAAGTTCTAGTGCCATGGATTCTTCTTCGTTGTTCCACTTCTCGGTGTGGACGAGATTGTTTTCTGCATGATGTTTTAGAAAACTATTAATTTCGTGTGGGGAATAAAATATGAAACAAGAGAAAATTTGAGGCGTATTGTACCGATTTAGTCTTCTTTGTCTTCCCACGGATTCTATTCTTTTGAGGTTTTAATTTATAAATACGGACCATCCAATGGTGAGTTGTGAATACCTACACGCGTATGTGAATTAGCGGAATGAAACAGACGACAATATGTGTGTAACAATTTTTTTTAGTGTTTTGACTTTACCTCCTCAAAATGTGTTAACTTAAAATGCTTCTTTCCGATTTCGGTCCGCCTTACTCTATCATATCCTTTACCGCCATCAGTCTCCACAAACCTAGATTACAGAAACAACAAAAGTAAGGAAGATCGATCAACTAACAGTAATTCACAATCTTAAAGTTATGTAGTATAAACACCATACCTGAAATAAGATAGCTTGTACATTAGGCTGTTAAGCATGGTTGGAGTGGCCTGAGAGTCGATTCGGTATTGACCATCTCTCTATACAAAATGAACAAAAACACAATCATTAACATACTAATATTTAAACAATTTGGAGTGAAACTAGTAGGATTATCAAATCAAGATTTGCTTATTGGGTATTAAATTAAGGCATCCAGATGTAGCAAAATTCTTTTTTGAGTTCACCAAGCCATAGTTAGAAAATTAAACCATAGTTAGAATCCACAATTGATTGGCGATTGATTGAGACGGGAGTGGGTTATCATCAGCAGTGGTTAATATAATAATTGAGGGCATAAACTATAAAAATAATATAATTACAATTAGAAGTGGAAAATGAAATAAAGTCCAACTTTTATGATCAGACGTGGGCCTTAGTGATTGAGTTGAAGGTTGTACGATCTAACATTGTATAATTTTGTAACTGTCTAGAAGTTCAAATTATTCTTGGGAACCTAGATACTATGAAATAGTGAAATACCAAATCAGTTATGCTTCTATATAATTTAAAGATAGAAATCTGGAAACAATCAGCTTAGACGAGTATAATAATGCTGAACAGGGTTTTTTCAAATGTATGCTTACCAGATAATCAGGTTCCTTGATATGTGGAAAAACACCTCCTCCTATACGTACCATCCATAGAAATTTATTTATGTCATCGCTGGGGTATCCCACGAGCCCTGAAATACAAAAGATTATGACTTCTAGTTTTTTCCAAAACCGGTTTTATATAATTATGTCACACAAGAAAACCAACCTCCAAACACGACAAGGACGTATTTCACGTCCAAGGAGTTGAAAATTTCCCAACCAGCCTTTTCGGGAGATGACATGGCAGTACCAACAGTAGCAATATGTGTGTTGTTCCAGGTGTTATTGTCAACAATGACAGTGCGGTTAGCCATTGCTGTTGTTTGGTAACCGTAGTCCCACCAAGATGCAACCTGAAGGTAAATAATCTCCATATTAGCAAAAACAAAAACACGCTAGGTATGTTATCTACAATTAAAAGCACTAGGTCAACTTCAGTTGTATAAAAACTGGTAAAGCTCGCCTTTGGCACAATGGTATATAAGATCTCTACAGACCTTAGGTAGCATATTATCAGCAAAAAGAGATTATATACAGATTATACCAACTTACTTTGTCATCTACTTCGGTGTTATGGCTTAACCATGCATACGCCTCTCTAAAGTCATCAAATACATGAAGACCGTCGTGCGAGTGGGAGGTGAGCACAATTGAAGGAGCTGAATATGCCTCTGCAGCAGCCCAGACACTATGAACCTTTTAAATATAAGCTCATTTTTAGTTTAAATAGTAACAAAGTATCATATCCTTCAAGTATAAAGATAGATGGAGAAAGTATTCTTACCACGTAGAAAGCACCCAACAACACAGTTAAGAAAAGAGCAAAAAAAGATACTTCAGCAGGCAAAACCAATGGCTTTTTCTCAGTCTTCGACTTCACAGAAGACTTCTCTCTTTCAGCAACAACATCCTTTTCTTTTTTCTTATTTTTTCTAGAAGGTCTTTCTTTCAACGAGTCTTCTTTCTTTTCAGTTTTCAGCACATCAAATTGTGGGGAACCATTATTACCCGGTAAAACATCCCCTGCCTAGAAAGTGAAATAGAAACTATTTAGTCCAGAAACCCTTCATATGAGAATAATCACATCGAGTACTTACATCAGCTTCAAGAAACTCGGTCAGATTAGATATGTAGAATTTTATGGATCTGGTAAAAACTTCAAAAGCTTCAGAAAGAGCAATTCCAGACATTATGCATGCGGCAGGAGCAAGCACAAGCATTAACCGTACCTGCAACATAACTTGAATTATGGCTATGGAGGAAGGAAGTATAAAGTAGAAAATCTGCAAAATATTTTGGTCCGCATAATACTTACCATGACACCAGAAAAATATACTGACATCACTAGGTAAAGGATTACAAAGGAGCTTGCATCAGATAGTGGCGAAAAGCATGCCTGAAATATGCCAGCAAGAAACAAGAATGAAATCAGTAAGTTACGAGAATATAATAGATTAAATTTAAAAGTATAAACGTTACAAATTCAGCCAAACATCGTGAACTTACAATAATTCCAGCAGGAACCAAGAACGCTAGGACATTAAGATCCATAAAGTAAGACGGCCATGTAGGCGGTTGATGTTCACTAACACTTGCAATGATTGGTATGTACTTGCTTGCATAAGTTCTGCCACAATAAGTAAAAAGATCCATCAGGAAGCTATAAAGCAAAATTAAATGAACAAGAAACTTACGGATCAAGAAGACTTAAACTTCGTCCACTCCATCCCTTTGTAGGACTGGATGCGACTACCGCTACAAGTACTCCTACTACAGCAAGGCATACCACCCTGAATGATGGAAAATAATATGAATAAGTAAACTGTAGAGCAAAGCTTCAACACTTGAGTTCTATGATTACGATTTTAAGTGTAATTAAAAAAATTATGTGAAATATCAGTTTTTGTGGTTCATTTTAATCTTATTTATCCCTAAAAAAATGCAGCAATGAATTTTCAGACTGTTGTGCTAAAAACAAGGTTGAAACAGAAGAATACTGTAATAAATAAGTCAATCTTACAAGCCAACGGATACTACAAGGGTAGCAGCTACTTTGAACATCTTTGGAGAGAGAATTCCTTTAATATAATAAGCAAGAGCAACCACATGGATAACAATGAAAACCTGCAAATATTCACTAGAGTTAACCATAACAGTGGATGTAGTATGTAATTACCTGAAATAAGTAAATTTTAAAAATACACATCCACAAGTGGATGTGAAGTGCTGTAGCATGCAAACTTGAAATCGCACCATTCACCAGTGGAACTCACCAAGAATGATGCAAAATGTTCCGATGTCATGACCGCATTAAAACCAACAACAGGCACCAATGCTGCCAATAAAGTTCCCAGAACAACCTGCACAACAATAATAGACATGTTCACGAAACGGAACCTACTTTTACTACATAAGCAGCAGAGATGATAAGTTAGCTAGTAACAACTATTTGTGGTGCTAAGCCAAGTTAGCCATAGCTAGCAGTTTTAAAAATAACAAGATGCTCTCAGTTTTCACAAAGTGGGATACACTATTTCTGCATTTCTGTAAGAATTTGTGATCGTGGAGTTTATGCAGTTAAGGAATGTCAAATGCACAATATTTCTCTTCTAAAGTGCTTCTGCAGAAGCATAACCTGTTGGCCTATACAAGTCAACGAGATGATATACTTACAAGTGGAGCATACGCAATGTATAGCCGAGATGAATAGCGACCAGTCACAATGCAAAGAAGCACATGCATCGGAATGAGATTGATGATAAAGGTGTACCCTCCCCACGAGCAGACCTAAATGGAGGAAGAGTCTAACATCATGAATGTGAAGGAAACAGCCGGAAAATGAAAACCATAATAATTAACAAGATAATTTTGGACCGTTCCAAACCTACCATGTAGAAGTATGAAATGGAATTTAACGTAGCGTAGAACAGGGATCCAGTGTTCAAAGTCTGCAAATAAAGTTAACACTGTCAGAAAATAGTTTGACATATACACATTCCACGTCATGTTAAAAGTATAGACACTACTGTGTCTATATCAAACCTTAATGTAGAGATAGAAGGTGAATATTAAAGCAAAGATAGCCACAGCTTCATTATCGTAGCTCCCAGCCACCGATCGAGATATATAGGATGGCACCTATAAGATAAAATATTATCAGTACTCAAATAGACCAATAGATTCATCACATGGGAAGGGATCCAGAGAAGGAGATGAATCTAGCAGTACACTAACAGCAGGCAACAGATATAGCATAGAGATGTGTACACGCTACACATAAGTACATAACGATCATTGAAATACACACATCACCATCTCGCCACTACACTAGGACTCTAGGTGTGAGCAGTAGAAAGGACCTTTAAGTCCGCCCTACACTTAAATACAGAAAGTTGTTCTCACTTTACGTGGAAGTACATCCCTCACATTAATCTAGCAACTTGACTACAGATACAAATCAGACAATTTTTATTGTTCCTACAGCAATATAAGATTCATCAAATCACGTAGGTGTAGCTTACATCATACATTAATGCACACTCAGTCATATTAACGATCAAATTGAACTATTACAAGTACCCGTTATTTGATTACCATGGCCAGAAGAACAGCAGCAGTCAGTCCAGCACCTGTTCCTTTAACTTCCTTTATAAAAGTAAATGAACACGATTGAAGGTTTCAGTATAATATTTAACATCAGTGATTCTACAACCATCAATTACAACACAAAATTAAACTAGTACTCGAATGGTAGACAAACCTTGGTTAATAGATATGTTGCCCATGCAGCAAAGGCAGAGAACACAGGAGCAGTAAATACACACACGGTTTCCACAGAGAGAGGTATGTTCAAAGATTGAAGAACCCTGAAAGAAAGAACTGTTACTATATTCACTACATAAAAAAACACCATGAAAAGTTTCTACTTAAACTAGACTGATATAAGTTACTGAGTTGGAAAAACAAACAATTATAAGAAACACAAATTTGTTTTGCAATACGCACTTCCATATAGTTCCTGCTGTCAATGTCAATCCCGGGTAAACGGTTCCACCAATGACTCGTCCAAGAGGATACCTTAGGACAAGTAAACGACACTGTCAAATTTCCTCATCAACTGACATACTCGATCATAAGAAGAAACAAAAACCTCCACATACCAAGTACGATCGTCAAACCAATTCCAAAAGTCATATATCCCGTTCTTTGTGAGGAACTGCGATCAAAAGAGAAACATAAGCAATGCATACAGACATATATCATAGAAACAATATGCAATGAAAATTTGCAGCCTCTGAAGTTTAATGCTAGTGATAATTTCCTTGGGACAGAAAAGGGGCAGGAGAAGCAAAATATATTTTCAAGTTTGTTACAAACAAGATTTCTTAATGCTATTAGTCTATAACTTTCTGTCCAATTCTCCATCTATTTTTCTCTGCATATTTACTCTGATAATCTATACAGTGGTTGTTTGCACAAATAAATTATTACACACTAATATTGAAATACTCCGGTTTTAAGTTTCTATTCTTTCACAATTTAGAATTCAAATATGTTAGGCAAAGAGAAGAATCAAATCTTTACAATGCCAGATTCAGATTAATAAACTTCATTAAAGCCACGTCAGGACACATATATGCTTCTGTGAGTAAGGAAAAAAGACGCAGTTGATAATGAGAATGCTATTTTTAGTATTATCTCACAATAATTATGAACTCAATAACATGAGGAAAAGCATTTCACCATGGACGGTCCAAATTACTGATAAGGATTAATTCTTCCATTTCCTTGGTAAGAAGATTTTAGTACATTGTTTTAGAAGGTGATTTCATCTTTCCTATTTGTCTTCGTATGCATTGTTGCCACGTATCAGCAAAAGTTCCAGGCTCAAATAGTACAATAATAAACACAAACACAATGTTACTTCATGGCAAAACGTAACATGTCGTTTTCAACTACTCAAATACAAATCTATGAATCCGATATTTCAGAGTCGCATTGCCATAATTCTTTTGTAACTAGCAAACTAACAATACGGATCCCATCGATCAAGGCGAAACTTGAGTTTGTTGCAACAATCGGTACATATCAAAACTACTACCCTAACCTCTTACCCTATACGCGCAGTCAACTATTTTTGCAATGGTTTCGTGGTCACTACTATGCATGTTTGATAATGATATTTCACATGAATGGATATCCAAAGAACTAAACTTGTAACTTAACAAAAACCGACTCTAGTACATTTTGTACCCGTTAAATCAATTGACCAAAGATCCCCAATTTTTTATCAACCACATGATAACCTTATTTTATTAATTTTAAATCCCAATTCACATATATTATCATCAACCATTCAGGTAATTCACATCGTTATATCCTTACATTTATTATTTATTCATTCAATCTTATGTGTAAATTGTTAAATAAAGTTTAATGATAGCTTGAACTATGGTTCAGAACAATGGACCACCTATTCAAACCCTCAACTATGAATTCATGACACTTCAAGGAATCCCGTAAAGTATGGGGGAAGCTAGGGTTCACTTGTCAGCCACCGGATGCGTTTTTGGAGATTTGGGTTCGTAGTGGTGACGAATTGTGGGAGAAAGTACATGTGTTTATTGAAAATGAAGATATTCAAAACAAGTAACGGGAGACCTTTTATGATTTAGACACAACTGTCACCATGAGTCAACAAAGCAACGAGATTGTGTATCACAGTTTTGAAAGTGAAGAAAGCATCAACAAAGTCGTGTTGAGAGATTGTCATCCTAGCTAGATGTTCCTCTTTTGATCGGATTTTGAGACGGTGGTTTGGTAGGGCTAACAGATTGACGACGTTGGATTACAAGTTTTTGATTCAAGTATGGACGACAATCTCTCAACACGACTTTGTTGATTTTTTTTCACTTTTAAACTTGTGATATAAATTCTCATTGCTATGTTGACTCATGGTGACAAATGTGTCTAAATGACAAAAGGTCTCTAGTTGCTTGTTTTGAACATCCTCATTCTCATTAAACATATGTACTTTCTCTCACGATGCGCCATCACTAAGAATCCAAATCTCCCAAACCCCATTTGGTGGTTGACAAGTGAACGCTAGCTTCCCCCATACTTTACGAGATTACTTGAAGTGACGTCGAATCCATAGCTAAGTGTTTGAATAGGTGGCAAAGAGGTGGTCCATTGTTCTGAATGTCCATTTTACTTCAAGATAACATTGTTATCCAATAACCTGAACAATAAAGTTCTAGTGCTATGGATTCTTCTTTGTTGTTCCACTTCTCGATTGTGAGCAGGGGGCATGCTACTCTTAGAACTATCTAATAATAACTGTGAACTCGAGTAAAAAGCAATTCTTCATGGACGGTCTAAATTACACATAAGGATATATTCTTCCATTGCCTATGTAGGAATACTCGAGTACAGAAGAAAAAAAGAATGGCAGGTGACCTCATCCATCCTATTTGTCTTCATATGCCAATTTTATAGCCACGTATCAACAACAGTTACAGGCTCATATAGTAAAATAATAAACACAAATACAATGTTACTTCATGGCAAATGTAGCATGTCCTTTTGTTCTACTCAAATCCAATCCAAGAATCCGATATTTAAGAGTCACATTGCCATCATTCTCTTGTTACTAGCAAACTAACAATGTGGATACGCCGCAACCCGAACATATCAACACAACTACCCTAAACTCTTAGGCTATGTTTGGCAAAACTAGCTGTAGCCGTTTGTTTATAAAGTGTAAAATGACATAGAAGCTAAGGCTATACAGTTCTTCTATCAGCATTTCGAACAGGAGCATTTAAACAGAATCAAAAACCTAAACACTTGCTAAACTAACAATCATCTTCCCTAACATCATGCATTTCACAATTCACTTAATTCAAAACCTCCAAAACACGTAAACTAAACTAAATCGATAAGCGTGTATATACCTGAGAGTGACTGATTATTAAAATAAGGATCAAGGGCAAGCAGTATGTGTTATTACTTAGAGTGTAAAACAACGTAAAAGGTAACGCTAAAAGCTCTTTTATCAGCTTTTCGAGTAGGAGCATTTAAACAGAATCCAAAAGCTAAATGCTCGTTAAACCAACACTTATCTCCCCTAACATCATGCATTTCACAATTCACACATTACACTCCTCCAAAACAACGTAAAAAGGAAAAAGCTAACACTAAGCGCTACTTTTATCAGCATCTTGAACAGGAGCGTTTAAACAAAATCTATAGGCTAAACGCTCTAACAACTATCTCCCTAATATCATGCATTTCACACATCACACATTAAACACCTCCAAAACACGTAAACTTAACAAAATAAAATAGATAAATATATACACCTGAGTGACTCTTATTTACAACTATATTGTGAAAAAGGACATAGAAGCTAACGCTAAACGCTTCTTCTATCAGCATTTCGTACAGGAGCGTTTAAACAGAATTAAAAGCTAAAGGCTCGTTAAACAATTACAATTCACTTATCTTCCGTAAGATCATCGATAAACCTATATACCTGACTACCTGAGTGACTAGATTATTGAAATAAGGATCATTTAAACAAAATCCAAAAGTGTAAAACTACGTAAAAAGGCAAAAACTAACGCTAAACACTTCTTTTATCAGCATTTTGAACAGGAGCATTCAAACATAATCCAAAAGCTAAACGCTCGTTAAACAGACAATAATCTTCCCTAAGTGACTAGATTATTAAAATAAGGATCATTTAAACAGAATCCAAAAGTGTAAAACGACGTAAACGCTAACGCTTCTTTTATCACCATTTCTAACAGGAGTGTTTAAACAGAATCCAAAAGCTAAACGCTTGTTAAACTAACAATTACCTCCCTAACATCATGCATTTCATAATTCACACACTAAACTCCTCCAAAACAAGCAAACTAAACAAAATAGATAAACATATACATCTGAGTAACTCTAATTTATAACCATGTAGTGTAAAACGACAGAAAAGCTGACGTTAAACGCTTCTATCAGCATTTTGAACAGGAGCATTTAAACAGAATCCTAATTTAGCTTGTTAAACTAACATTTACCTCCCTAACATCATTCATTTCACAATTCACACATTCACATCCTCCAAAACACGTAAAATAAACAAAATCGATAGATATTCAAACCTGAATGACTCTACAATGAAATGCATGATGTGTAGCAAGCAGCAGGTGTTGTAACTATAGAGCGTAAAACGACATAAAAGCTAACGCTAAACGCTTCTTTTATCAGCATTTCAAACAGAATCCAAAAGCTAAACGCTCGTTAAACTAACAATTACCTCCCTAACATCACGCATTTCACACAATTCACACATTAAAATTAACAAAATCGATAAAATATCCGAACCTGAGTGACTCTGTAATTAAAATAAGGATCAAATTCATGAATAACACTCTCATACTTAATAGCTAACGCAAACGCTTCTTCTATCAGCATTTCGAACAATATCATTTGAACAGAATCAAAAAGCTAAACGCTCGTTAAACTAACAATTATCTTCCCTAACATCATGCGTTTCACAATTCACAAATTCAAATCCTCCAAAACACGTAAACTTAACAAAATAGATAAATATATACACCTGAGTGGCTCTTAGGATATGTTTGGCAAAACTAGCGGTACTAGCCGTAATATTATAATTAAACACTGTAAATGGACGTAAAAGGTAATGCTAAACGAGTAAACGCTTATTTTTATCAGCATTTCGAACATGAGCGTTTAAACAGAATCCAGAACCTAAACGCTCGTTAAACTAACAATTACCTCCCTAACATCATGCATTTCACAATTCACACGTTAAACTCCCCCAAAACACGTAAATTAAACAAAATCGATAGATATACAAACCTGAGTGACTAGATAATTAAAATAAGGATCAAGTGCAAGCAGTAGGTGTTAGAATTATAAAGTGTAAAACGACGTAAAAGCTAACGCTAAACGCTTGTTTTATCAGCATTTCGAACAGGAGCATTCAAACATAATCGAAAACCTAAACGCCCGTGAAACTAACAATTACCTCCCTAACATCAAGCATTTGACAATTCACAGTTCACTTATCTTTCATAGAAAGGCAAAAGCTAACACTAAATGCTTCATTTATCAGCATTCCGGAAAGGAGCATTCAAACAGAATCCAAAAGCTAAACGCTCGTCAAACTAACAATTACCTCCCTAACATCATGCATTTCACAATTCACGCATTACACTCCTCCAAAACGACGTAAAAAGCTAACGCTCTAATAACTATCTCCCTAATATGATGCATTTCACAATTCACACATTAAAAACGTCCAAAACACGTAAAATAAACAAAATAGACAAATATATACACCCGAGTTATTTTTAACTATATAGTGTAAAACGACATAATAGCTAACGCAAACGCTTCTTCTATCAGCATTTCAAACAGGAGCATTTGAACAGAATCAAAAAGCTAAACGCTCGTTAAACTAACAATTATCTTCCCTAACATCATGCATTTCACAATTCACAAATTCAAATCCTCCAAAACAAGTAAACTTAACAAAATAGATAAAATATATACACCTGAGTGGCTCTTAGGATATGTTTGGCAAAACTAGCGCGTAATATTATAAAAACACTGTAAATGGACGTAAAAGGTAATGCTAAACGAGTAAACGCTTATTTTTATCAGCATTTCGAACATGAGCGTTTAAACAGAATCCAAAAGATAAACGCTCGTTAAACTAGCAATTATTTCCCTAACATCATGCATTTCACAATTCACACGTTAAACTCCCCCAAAACACGTAAATTAAACAAAATCGATAGATATACAAACCTGAGTGACTAGATAATTAAAATAAGGATCAAGTGCAAGCAGTAGGTGTTAGAATTATAAAGTGTAAAACGACGTAAAAGCTAACGCTAAACGCTTTCGAACAGGAGCATTCAAACATAATCAAAAACCTAAACGCTCGTCAAACTAACAATTACCTCCCTAACATCAAGCATTTGACAATTCACAATTCACTTATCTTTCATAGAAAGGCAAAAGCTAACACTAAACGCTTATTTCATCAGCATTTCGAACAGGAGCATTCAAATAGAATCCAGAACCTAAACGCTCGTCAAACTAACAATTACCTCCCTAACATTATGCATTTCACAATTCACGCATTACACTCCTCCAAAACGACGTAAAAAGCTAACGCTCTAACAACTATCTCCCTAATATGATGCATTTCACAATTCACACATTAAAAACCTCCAAAACAAGTAAAATAAACAAAATAGACAAATATATATACACCCGAGTGGCTCTTATTTTTAACTATATAGTGTAAAACGACATAATAGCTAACGCAAACGCTTCTTCTATCAGCATTTCAAACAGGAGCATTTGAACAGAATCAAAAACCTAAACGCTCGTCAAACTAACAATTACCTCCCAAACATCATCCATTTGACAATTCACACATTAAACTCCCCCAAAACACGTAAATTAGACAAAATCGACATATATTCAAACCTGAATGACTACAATGAAACGCTAACCCTAACGCTAACGCTAAACGCCTATTTTATCAGCATTTCGAACAGGAGCATTCAAACAGAATCCAAAACCTAAACGCTCGTTAAACTAACAATCACCTCCCTAACATCACGCATTTCACACAATTCACATTAAAATAAACAAAATCGATAAAATATCCGAACCTGAGTGACTCTGTAATTAAAATAAGGATCAAATTCATGAATAACACTCTCATACTTAATAACCTGCAATCAAACACATAACAAACAACAAATCAGGATGACGTCATCAATCACATATTCAAAAACCACAATGACGTCATCAATGACCATACCGAAAACAAACGGATCGAGAAAGCGAGAACTCCGATCAACAGCAAAATGAAGAACGCGAGCACGTTTCCGAATGCGAAACGGAGAGACGACGACGGCGACGGTGGTGGTGGTGGTTTGGTGACGGTGGTGACGGGGACCGCCATTGTTAGTGTGTGTTTTTAGTGTGTGAGGGTTTGAGTTTGTTTGAGGGTGGGTGAGTGAGTTGGTTGTTGGAGTGAAGTGTGTTTGGGGTTATTTATAGTGTGGAGGTGGAGGTGTGTGATTGGTGGAGAGTGGGAGTTTGGACACGTGGAGAGTGAGGATTGGTTGTGGGTACGTGGCTTCTGTAAGTGGTTGAGTTCATGTGTTTTGTAATTTTATTTTCTGAAAGGGTCATACTATTAGTATATGCCTAGGGGCTGTTTCATAAAACAATATGATTAATTGCAAAGTGAATCAAAGTTGTTGAATGATTTATACATCTTGAATGATTTAGTTCTAAATGATAATGAGCGTTTGAGAACTGTTCTGAATTAATGTTGTAAACAATATAAAATTATTGTTCTATCCTTTTTTTCTTATTTTATCAATTTTTTAACGACGAGTTAATAGTTAGTGATTCGAGCCTACAGTGACATCTAATTGAGCATTATGTAAGTTTCGAACCTTCTCCTTTAGAGGATAAATCTCGCTCTTACTTTTATTTTAATTCGAGCCTTGAAGATTTTCAGTGAGACTCGAACTTGAAAACTATTCACTTCTATTTTAATTCAAATGTTTTTAGTGAGACTCGAATTTGAGAACTTTCCAAAAATAACACGTAATACTTTTAAGCTTTTAAATTTTTATACTACGTAAGCACTTTTTAGCCTTATAAAATTAGACATTTGTTTATTTATATATATATATATATATATATATATATATATATATATATATATATATATATATATATATATATATATATATATATATATATATATATATATATATATATATATATATATAGGAGAGTTAAAATAAAAAGACTTTTTTTGGTGAGAAGGATAAGAAGAATTTTTAGCCAATCAGTTAAAATCAATGGATAAGATCAATCCATATTCCTAACTAACTAACTAACTAACTAACTAACCACCAAAATACGATTTTAAAAAAGTCTTCAAAAAATTCTGAAAAAATTCCAAATGGTCGGATTTGTTTGTGCATAAAAAAGTTGTGAATAAACGTTTTTTAATTTTGACTTTTTTACGTTTTTCTGATGCACAAAAAACAAAATTTGATGCACAAACACGTGAATTTTAGTGTACAAAATTTTTTTCATTCAAAAAATTTTCAATTTATTATAATTTGATGCGGAATCATATTTTAAAGAAAAAGTCAAAAGAAGTTGGGCATAAAAATGAATTCTTGATGCACAAAAAACCTAAAAAAAACGTAAAAGAAAACGTTTTTGTGCATCAAAATTCCGTTTTTGTGCATTAAAAAAGCGTAAAAAACTTCAAATTAAAAAAACTTTTTTCACAAAAGTTTTTTGCACCAACATACCCGATCTACTGGAATTTTTTCATAATTTTTGGAGAACATTAAAAAAACACGTTTAGATGGTTAGTTAGTTAGTTAGTTAGTTAATTTGTTAGGATGTGATTTAATCTCATCGATTGATTTTAAATCAATTGTTGAAAATCCTTCTTATCCTTCTCACAAAAAAAAGTCTTTTTATTTGATCTCTCCCCTATATATATATATATATATATATATATATATATATATATATATATATATATATATATATATATATATATATATATATATATATATATATATATTTAACCTTCTTTTTTAAAAGTTAAGTTAAAAAAAAATTCATCGACTAAACATTAAAAAAAGATAACATAGGAAAAGGAAGATTCATTGATTAGTAATTAAAAAGAAAATGATAAAATAGGAATGAGTGGGGGCTCTGTATGATTTTGTACTTATCATTTTGTCCATGAACGACTCTGTAGTATCAAGATTCGCTAAGTATGATACTTTTTTCTATCAAACAAGATTGGTGTTGACCGATTCATCATTTTACTCTTAATTGCTCAATTCAAAGGCTATCAAACAGCCTCTTAGTCTTTTTCTATCATCAATATCTCTAATACTTGGTATATTGATAGGAAATGATAATTTTTTTGTTTTTTTCGTAATTTTTCACATTTTATAATTTTGAACTGTAAAACTTTATCATTTTCGTTCCGTATTTTTTTCAGCCGTTTTACTCACTTTATTAACAGGAGAAGACAGCTTACGGTTCCGCATTTTTCATATTTTATTGCTTTTAATTTATCAAAATTTATAATTTCCGTTTCGTTTTTTTTTTTCATACTTTTTTTAATATAAACATAATTAAAAAATTAAAAATTTTTGGAAGGTGTTACTTATAGAAAAGGGTATGAGTAACCAAACCTTTGTGAAAATGAGTATGTTTCTAACTAAAATATAAGTAGTGACACAAAGAATTTTTTGTGTTTATCTCCAAAATTGCATAAGTGATTCAAAAAAAAAAACTTGATTGTGATTAGTTAAAAGTAAATTAAATTCTATAAGAAAAATCATATGAAAAGCTTAGGATAAAATGCGTTGTATCCTGATGTTTTGATAAAAAAATAAAATCTTACGGCATCAAGACCACATCTCGTATGACGAACTTGTGTCTTAAGCCGTAGTTGTCGGCTCAGATGCTCCAGGAATAGCGACACGTGACCACGCAAGACAACGTTTTCGTGTCGCTTTTTCGCATAATTCTATATTTCTTTTTAAAAGTGGGAGCTTAGTAGCACGCTTTTGTGGTGTTTTGTTTGTGAATTTTTGTTTTGTTTTGTTTAGGTTATAACTAGTTTGTGTTTTGGTATTTTATTTTACGGTTACACGAGATAAATTGGGATTATGTATATATTCTTTTACGTATAAAAATAAACAAATTATATTATACTCCTTTATCATCTATAATACTGTTATTTTTTGTTTAAAAGTAAATAACGATTATTAGTGAGAAAAAAGAAGTGGTGTCATTATAACCCCATAAATGTGACGTTAACGAGTGAGTTTTTGATGGTGTGATGAATTTTAATGTTACAGAAAAAGTGGTGATGTGACACCATTTTTTTTCACGACACGAGCACGACAGCTCGAGTTTTACGCTTCAACGACAAGTCTTGGGATACTGTTAGCAAACACCTAACAAATTTTGACATATAAATAAAACAACTCCCCTAAGTGGATCTCCCACTAATCAAAATTACAACTAATTTATGATATGTAAATTTCGTAATACCATGTAAAATATTAAAAAAGTTGTGATTGAACATGTGACTTTCAAAATCATACTATTCTCCAATCTAAACTAGTTTAATTCAAACTTAGTGAGCTTATAATTTAAATCAAAATCCCACTAAATCTGCATCGTTCACGTTAAACTCGTAAAGAAGTAATAAATCACAACAACAACAATACATGATCATGCAAGAGTTGGGTATGAGAGAGCCGAGATGTTGACAAATGAGACCCTTATTATTGGAAAAAAACTCAAAGATAAAGAGACTACTTCCATGTAGATCCTCGGCTAATAGATGAGTAAGTAAATAAGTAATAAACTCATGTGTAAATTGACCCGTTCATACTTCCGACGATTAACCTAACATATATAGAGGTGCAAATCACTAGTTTATGCATATATAACAAACGTGTTTATGCATCGATGTCATTGGTATAGGCAATTTAAACAAAATCAATAAATCTATCAGCTCTCCCAACATGTCATGTTTTTAGAGTCTCGTGGAACGATTGTCGTTATTTTCTCACCTCATCGTGTAATGTCTTTTATAATTTGATTTTTTATTACATGATGCTCGTTATATTCTTTATGCTCCACACCAACTAAAGTTTTCATATGTTCTTTTTATTTTGAGTTAAAGTTATGAGCGGCTACATATATTTCTTAGGAAACTTTAATAATTATGCATACCCATGAAGAACGCTTTAATGAGATTGTACATCATGCATTGAGAACTTGTGTTTTGAAAATATATGTAATTATTGAAATTTTATTAAGTATGAAATTCCCCATTTTTTGAAATTATATGCTTTCATGTATCTTTACTATAAAATTTTGGCCTACTTTGCTAATAGTTTTGTAAGTTGTATCGGTATAGAAGAAAATGTTACAAAAATTATATTTAGTAGTGGGGCTTCATAGCTAAATCTTAAGTTCGTTCTTTTTTCTAAAAAATAACTTCTTGTATCTTTTTTCTGCAATCATATGCAGGCGCGCAACAAACTTTTTTTCACACATAAGTGCCAAGAAGCATTTATCGCTTATTCAACATTTCAAGACATAAACTTTCACTTATTCTCACTTCATCAACACTCACCTCCCACCAAAGCACTCAATATTCGTTTGTATTTACGTGTGTATTCATTTTATAGTTTTTATACCGAAATGATTCATTTTGTATTTTTTGCATGTTTTATATGCTTTCTTACGTTTTATCCGTTTTCCCCATTTTTGTATGTTTTGTACATTTTCATCGTTTTTCTATGTTTTTGTTTGTTCTTTAGATGTTTGTCCGTCTTCACCTATTGTCATATGTTTTTACCCGTTTTCGTTTGTTTTCCAACGTTTGCTTACGTTGTCGTTTGTCTTCTTACATTTTCTTCTGTTTGGTATGGCTTCTTATGTTTTATTACATTTTCGTATGTTTCATACATTTCCTTACGTTTTCGTCTATTTTCCTACGTTTTCTAATGTTTTCAGATGTTTTCTTACCTTTTTTGGTATGTTTTGTTTGTCTTTATACATTTCTTAAGTTCTATACATTTTTACGTTTTCATCCGTTTTCATTTGTTTTTTACGTTTATATATGTTTTTTTACGTTATTATACGTTTTCACCCCCACAAAAAACACACAAAACGTAAAAAAAATAGCATACATAAACGTGCACAAACGTACGAAAACAGACAAAAACGTAATAAAACCTACCGAAACGGACAAAACGTAAAAAAAAATGCATACCAAAGCATAAAAAATGGATAAAAACATATGATAACATAAAATATAGTAGCAAAAATAAAATAAAAAATAACGAACGAACTACTTAAATACTAAAAAACAAAGTATATTTTTCCTATCAATGAAGGCTTTAAATACACATTGTCTTCAACAGACATGGTTTGTAGATGAATATGTAAAGAAAACGAAGCCTTAACTATGTATAATGGTCGCACGCTACAACTAACCAACTCTTATTACACCGCCATCTCACAACCATACACGATCGCTTACATTTTATTTTTTGCAATTATTTAGTGGTAACCATAACACTTGTTCAATGATCGGTTTGATAATGTGTTAAACAATGACGTGACGTTAACTTGGACAATACAAAGTATGAGTTTAATGGAAATTACGTCAAAGACTATGTGCAAATTAGCGAACCTTCCTCAAAAAACTACAACAAGTAAGCTCAAATTAGAATTGCAAATAGCATGAGTCAAACTCAAGACATTCTTATAGACAGATGATCACTTTTAGGGTTGAGCAAAACATACTAAAAACCAAACCGAATAAAAAAAATCAATCTGAACGTGTTCAGCAGAAGCCGAAAATACATATTGAAACCGAATCAGTTTTGTTTTCATCTCTATATCATGTGGGCTCAAAGATTTTCAATTAACGGGTTCAAACATAGGCATTCTTATAGATACGAAATCACTTTTTGGGTTGAGCAAAACAAACCGTAAGGAAGCTAAACCAAAAAATCGAGCCAAACTTGTCTAATTGAAACAAACCAAATATAAATTGAGTATTTTCAATAAACGCCTCAAACTACGAGTGATCACCAACACCTTTGATAATTTCTTTTGAATTATAATTGTATATGAACTATTTTACAAAGTGTATTTGTATAAAATGAGTATTTTCAATAATAGTTTACCAAACTACAATCAACTTTTCTCAACATGTAATGTTTTTTTTGTCTATTAAAACTCTCTTAACACCATTAGTAATACTAGACGAGTACCCGCGCATAGCGGCGGAGATTTTTAGCGACATATAATTAATGATATGCGATACTGTGATAAGTGTTTCGTGTAAAACGTGAAAAGATCAAACTGCTTGGATTGTCAAATTCAAAGCTTTCATCAACTTCGCATTCTACACCTTTTGCTACACTGAGAATAGTTTCATTCCGAGTTGAGTGGTCCAGTAACATAAATCATATAACTTGTGACCATTAGTCTCTCATATTTCACCACCTTTTTTTTCAATGTCATATTTATACGATGAGTAACTTTGAGAGTACACACAACGAAAAATAAATTAACTCATTATGCCATCGTAAGTTCACCTCATCAATATCCTCAAACTTTTCTTCAAACTGACTTAAACTCCAATTGAACATCATTAGGTTTCAAGGGGAAAAAAGTATAGAAGATCAATCATAATGAAAATTATAAATGGCAAATTCATCCCAATAACTATGTTTGTTTTCAAAGAAATACAATAGGTACAAATTAACCCGAATTGCCTTTTTAATAATAAAACCAGGTTTGTAACACCGTCTCATCAAACTAATGTTTTCATCCTAACTCGCTAATACTAACTTCCGATTCAAAGATATGACGTGTAAAACCTGCAAGTAACAATATGACGTGTGCCTTTTAGAAAAGGGTAGAACTAATATATGAAAACTCGTTGATTAATCATTCAAAATTTTGTGAAATTTTGTAATGACTTTAAGCAGCAAGCACACACAAACACGACTTATAAAATATTTACCTATACTTTTCAAGTCGCCATAACGTTAGTATGCCATCTTTTTCCATTTAGTCTTTTTGTCAAAGTTTATAGTTGTTCACCCCACATTGCAATTTAAATAATAATGCCAATATAAGCCTCTTTCTAATCAGTTAGTTATCATCTATAAAAAGGAATGTACTTATGACATGAAATACATATTGAAAGGCAATATGTGTTAGTAATGAGTAATCTGTTATCTATATTTAACCTTAAATTAAATATTTCTTACTTTAGTGTCTCATATTAGAATAGATAACTAATACTACAACGTCATCTGCGCCCTATCCCTAACAGCCTCACTTGAGTTCTAAAAAGGTGTTATTGAGAAGCTTCGAAGGGTTAATAGGACGCTTTAGGGGGTGTTTGGGGCTGCTCTTGCAAGGGGTGTTCATGGCTGCTGTTTCAAACACAGTCAATCCTTACTAAATCAGCAACATAGTGACCATACATGACACTATATACAGGGGTGTTTGTGCTAGCTTATTTATTGCGCTAATATATATTTGGAATTTGCTAATCAGTACAAATTCTCGGAAACACAAGACATTTGGTGTGATTCATTAATAAAGTCACTTTTATTATAAAAAATATCTCAATAGATGACATTTTAGTCCATAACGTAAGATTAACATGAATGTATTGTAGGTACTTTGATGTTAACTATTCACAATCAACTTTGTTACAACCTGAATCCAAATGATCATAAAAAGATGATTACATTCACCCCTAGATAATTATATTAGTATAGGCGGAGGAGTATTTGAAGCTTAAGATTGCTTAATTATTACATTTGGATCAGCAGATAAGTAGTTCTGAGTCTAACTGGGATTCGCTTATCCACAGTGTTTGAAATAATCGAATACCATGCATAATCACTTCCATTAGCAATCACAACACCACTTTGTTTGATTCTAAACTCGGTTTCTACAACTGTCCAAACACCCCTAATCTTCTATCAGTCAAGTAACTTCACATTTACATTACAACAATGACATGCTTCACCTAAACCTGTTATGATCCATTGCCTTACCAACCTATCATGACATTTTGCCACCACTATTGATATTGACATTTATATCTTTGTTAACATCAATTTGAATTAGAATGTGCATGTTGAGCAAGCAAACCGAAGGCAAGGATGTAGATAAATCATCAAATAGTGAACGCCTATAACTGCTGTATATATCACTAATTTTTAGGATGAGGTGATACCATAAAATAACTTTTATTTTTACACCCGACTATTGGTACTGAATATCATGAACCTTAACTTCCATACAGAGTTATATCAACTACTATTATTAAGGGTGTGTCTTTTCTTTGCACATAGCAGTTTTGTTCCATAAAATCCACTAATTTGGCAAATGCATCACATATGTAGCCTTTATTGCGCAAGAATGTAACATGTGTTAGTACTGCACTACATTACATGGAGTAGAAATAGTTGTACAAAAAGGTTTCGGAATTTAATGAGCAAACAAACATGAAACTGTTCAAGGATTTCAAGCATTTATATCATCATATTCTTTCTTACTTTTGTGCTAAAACAATTAGAGTTTTTGAAATTACCTTGGATTTCTTCTCTAACGGCTTCTTCTCCGGCTGTTTCTTCTGTAGTGGTGGAATAATCTCAACATGTTTGCCCGACTCACGTCTGACTCGCTCTGCAATTTTGACAGGGTCGCAATTCTTCTCTTTCATAGTAACTCGATTACCTTTCGCCACCTACAAAAGGCCACTCATTTACAGGTTGCTCACCTCCAAAAGGTCGCTCACCATCATAACGTCTGCCACCACCATAAGGCGAATTGAGGATTGAGCGACCTTTTCGAAGTCCAAAAAGAACGGAACCAAACATTTCAATCCTGTTGTTTGCACTCCTTACTTTCAATGCCTCGTTTATAAAATTGACAACCATGGACCTATCGTGTTGCAGATACATACATGCATATAATTAAGCACTTAAAATAAAGAAGCAAAAGGCGGTAATTAGGCCTTAGAAAACTTATAGTCCACAGTTGGTAGGTCATCGTCACATCCACTTATAGCTTTCATGTTGCGATCAAGGTGAATACATTCGTGACTGAAAACACAAAAACGCCCATTAGTAGCAAAGTAAGAACACTTTTGATATCCACCTGACCAAACACATAATCGAGCACTTAATGTGCATATGCATAACGCATAAACTATTTAAGACCAATATAAATTCAAATCAAAATACAAAAAAGCACAATAAAAGAAGATGTCATTAGTTAAATTCAAATGAAACCATAAAACGAACCTCATCGCGAAGAACTCATTTCGATGCATACCTTTGATTTATGAATGATGGATGTAAATGGAGTTTAAATTACACTGAAATAGAATGGTGGGATTATTAACCATTTAACAAAAATTGAGAAGGAAGCTACTATTTTTTAGGTTAACTTGAATTTACAGCTCATAATAGGAGGATATCGTGTTTTTCCTTCAACATTTCCATTATTTTTGCCGACTTCAACTTTTAACATACAGAGGGTTAACTTTCTCTAATTAAAAATGCTGAAATTCCTCACATTTTCAAAATTTGCATTCCTCCTTTATAACATTGCCTTAACATTAACATTTCCTTAATTAATTTGTTTTTCAACATTGCCTTATTTAGGAATTTTTTCAACTTTCAACTTTTCAACTTTTCAACAATCATGATACACCCTTTATAGGGTATATAGATTTGTATTTCTTTTCGTTGTTTTGAACTGAAAGTATGTATATATTTATTTGTATTTATACTACAAGTTAAGGTCATTATGCTAATTACTTTCTAAGTTATATTGGTGCGAGAGAAATTCTTGCTAAATCACGTATATATCGTTGGAGTGACCGATCCTTTCTAAATACGTAAAAACGTATTTCCAACAATCTCCCCCTAAGGGAGGTCACTCCAAGTTACAAAGTCCTAAATAGTCTATAGCTCGTGATCTTTAGCAAGCTATGCTAATAATGATGTGACCGAGACTTTCTTTGGAAAAACGTATTTCCAACAATCTCCCCTAAAGGAGGTCACACCATTTTACAAAATCTTAAATCTAGCATACTATGCTTGAGTCTTCGATCTTGTTCTTGTGAATATGTTGATGTGATCTTTGACTTTAGTCTTGAGCATGTTTCCTTGCCTTGACCTTGTGCATTCATCAGTTGTGATATTTGCCTCCTCGTGACTTCATGTTCCACATACTTATACCTTTATAAATTCTTGAAAGCTTCAGAGTTTGATTACAGCGGAAGACTTGACTTTTAGGCTTTCTTGAATTTGTTGAAGTATTAAGTGCAGAAAGTATAAGCATGTGTGGATGACTTCTTCTCGGATATCCCAATGCCACCTTCTTGTACGCTGCATAAGACAATTAGCAACAAAACAAAGACACGGATGAAATGGCTTTGAACATTTCAACCTAATTAGGTAGCATTTTACCTCCGGTCGGTCAAGACTGTTGGACGATATTAAATATCGTACTTGTGACATGTAGTTTCAATTAAGAACCTCCTTTACAAGATTTCGCGGGTAAACCCGTTCTCTTTATCGACCGTCAAAGCTGATTGCGAACATAAAGATTGAATCATTTGGATAATATTATCTGCATGATTTGAAGCCGTCAAATCCGATTCCAGGAACAAGTTTGATTCATTAAAGAATCACATCATCGTTGCTTTCCAGTTGTCACGAGCTTGATTCATATAGAATCTTGCAAGTTACCTACCAAGTGTTGTTTGATGTTAACACTAGAAGGATTTCCACTCATCACTGTGAACACTATAGAGTGTCACTCTGAGTGTTCTGGCAAGATCACTAAGATATTGCGTAGAGGCCTGGAACGTGTTTAAGTTCAATTAAGAATTAAACAGTTGTTGCTTTCTAGTTATCACAAGCTTGATTCATAAAGAATCGCACAAGTCACCTACCATGAGCTTTTTGATATTCGCTCAAGAAGTATGTCCATCTTCATTGTAAATACTTTCGTATTACTCGGATGTTCAGGCAAGATCATGAAGATTTTGGGTAGGACTCTTAAGATCTTTCTTACTTTTCACAGTGTGTGAAGAAGCAATGAATTATGAAAGTGTGTCCTAATGAGATATTTGATGATCTCAAATGGCTCTAGACTCGATCGTGCATTTTGGATTTTAGTGATCGGAGGATGGAGAGGAGTGCTACCATTTCAATACCAAATTATTCGGAGTGAACAAATCAATAGATAATGCGTTGTCTCCGTGTGATTAAAACAAATATCTTTTGAGAGCTATCTGAGTTAGCTGGCATGGGTTGTCCATTGCATCACTGTGTCCATGATGTCTATCTTCAATATCGAGCATCATTAAAAATGATCTCAATAGCATATAACTTAGACCCTTTATCTTTACAATTCTTTTTCATTCTTCAACCCCTTCAATGCTTACCAATACGTCATAACTAGCACCTTGTTGTGATTATTCCAGTGCTAACTTAAGTACTTGCTCGGCATTCAGCTACATTCACAATCTTTCTCCATCTTTCCTAAGGACTACTATTTCTAGCCATGGAATGTCCTTGGGAAGATTCCTCCGGTTTTGAAAGAATCATTGGACTTAACCTATCCTACCATCCTTTTGTCACCACAATCTTCATCTTCGTGAAATAAATGGGTTATGGGTAAGTATAAATCACCATGAATTCCATTTTAGATATAGCTAATCCATTTTGCTCCCCCTTAACATATGCCATGATATTCGAAAACATTTTGCACATGTCGGGATGATCCAACACATTAAGTAAACCACTATTGATCTCAATATTAAATCACATTTTCTCCCCCATATTAAAAATATTAACCCAATTGATGTTTTTAGTATCAATTGGTTTAATGAAATTTTAAGAAAAATTTGGGAAGAAAAATGCAAATCCAATTATCTTCATGAATTACACAAGCTCCCCCTCAAATTAATAAGGGTGTACTTGAAACGTAAATTAAATACCTTTTAAACACAAGTGTAAGGTATTTATCACGTGCAAAGATCATATATGATAATGTATTTACAAGATTGATAATTTACGAGGTTGGACCTGAATGATGGAGAACATCATATGATAGAATCACATGGCTCTTGTTCACGAATGTTGGTCGCCACGTCACGTCTGAAGTTATCTCTTGACACCATGTGTACAATTGATATCGTTGTCTTGACACCAATTTGTGAACTTGGCACTTTCGGCATCAAAGATTCTGAATGCTGGACAATTGTTCCCCCTCAATTGTTGACCCGTGTTCTATCGAAAGAGCTGTAGTCGTCGTTTGAGTAGTCACATCGTCGAGTATGTAGATATCAATTGTAAATTGCTGCGGATTGTGGAGATGATAACTTCATAAAAACAAGATTTCTCTTGTTTTAACAAATAAATGCACTGATGCGTGCATATATTCGTGTTAGATTGTGTTATTACGTAAACACAATCCCTTACATGGTTATTAAATAAACCATGCCCGAGAAAATTAATTCCCGTTGTTGAGTCAAAACTTTCCGGTGAAATGCTTGACTTGAATATGAAAGGCGGGTTAATATATGAAATAATAGCAAGCCATATTGAGCATGTTTTAAAACATTTGAACTTCTGCTCGAACTTTATTTACAACCCCGTGTCATTATTGAACGACATTTCTAAGATCGTAAATATTATCGATTCCAAAAGACATGCTCTTTTTATCAAAACATTGTTGAACACACAATTTTGAAAGATTTAGAAAAACCTTTTGAAAAATTCTTGAAAAATTGTGTTCAACGGTTTTAATAAACCAATTACTTGAGCTTAAGAATTTGAATATCTTACTAAACGAGCTCAAGCCCGAGAAGTTGTAAACTTCCCGTTGTTAAGGATAAGTTACTATCGGCGATAAACTTTCCTTTTAACTGAAAAACGAGTTCTAAGTTCATATTTACTTAGAAGTCATTTTCATGAGCTTGAAAACTTTTGAATGTTTTATCGGAAAGCTCATGACCGAGAAAGGTGAATTTCTCGTTATGAGGAAAAGTTCTCTTATTTAAAAGATACACTTTTCTTTCTGAGCTTAAAACTTGGAATGTTTTAATACAAGCTCATGGTCGAGAAAAAATAATTTCTTGTTACGAGGATAAGTTATCATTAAAGATACTGTTAACCTTGGATTCACTATGAACACGGGTTCGATTCGGAGGTCGGGGAGGGTGATAGAGGTGTTTAGCCATTGTTAGTGAGAGAAAGAGATGCTCTAATAAATGTGTGTTTATTAGAGAGAGAAAGACAAGAAAGAAAATGAACAACCTCACCTTTTCTCTCCAACGTCATCATCTAATCTCAAACAAAAATAAACCCCCTCCCATCTTAACAACTCCTGGATATCTCCTCCCCATCTTCATCTAACACTTTCTTCCCCATCTCATTCTTACACACAAAGATAACAAATCTCATCTCACATCTCAACCACAACCTAGGAGCGTTGTTCACACATCTAGAAATTCTAGACCCTTCTATGATGTGCACAATTCTGATAACCCTAGGAACTCTAGAGCCTTCTCAGATGCTAAGCACTTTGTTTGCACGAAATGTAACAAATGCGTGTTTAATGCCATTCATGATGATTGTATCACTAAAGTCCTGAACAAGGTGAACCAAAAAGCTAGAGCACCTCAAAGACGGAACCCTAAAGGAAATAGGTTTTCTCCAACTAAGTCTTCCGCTGTGCATGAGAAAACTATGTCTCCTCGACCTTGTCTTAGGTGGATACCAACGGGTAGAACCTTCAAAACAATAGGTCTTAGGTGGGTTCCTACTGGAAAGATATTTCCCTCTAGCTTGACAAAGGTTCAAGGTGAACCCCCACACAGTTCTCACAAAGATATCACTAACCCACATGCTAGCATACAAACTATTGATAAAAGTGCAGGTAATAAAGTAAAGGTTCAACAAGAACACAAAGGTTTTCCATATTCATACCGTTCAACAAAAGACACTCTCAAAGTTTGGTTGCTGAAGAAGCAGATATCAGACAAATACGTGTCTCAGGGGTTTCACAAGTAAGATTCATAATGAGTTACAGTCACATATCAGACTGTAACTCGAATGTTAAAGAAAGGGAACTTTATCTCTTCAACGATAAGTTACCCTCAAAACGAGAAATTAATATTTCTTGGACACGAGCCTCTCTTAAAACTATTCAAAAGTTTTTAGCTCGTGTACAAGGCTTATAGTCAAATTACAGACTGTAACCCGGGCTCACAAGACAGGAAAGTTCATCCCGAGTATGACTTATCCTCAAAATGAGAAATTCGATTTCTCTCGGACACGAGCTTACATTAAAACTATTCGAAAGTTTTAAGCTCGTGTAAATGACTTCTAAGCACATCACAGCTTAGGACTCGGACCTCAAATAAGGAAAGTCTATCATAGACGATAACTTATCCTTCTCAACAAGAAATTAATATTTCTCGGTCATGAGCTTCCTACAAAAACATTCAAAGTTTTTAAGTTCATGAAAAACGATTTCTAAGTAAATGTCAACTTAGACCTCGAACTTCAACTTAAGGAAAGTTTATCACGGATGATAACTTATCCTTCACAACGGGAAATTTATTTTTCTCGGTCATGAGCTAGTCACAAAACAATCCAAGTTTTGATCTCATGAAAAACGGACCCGAAAGGGGAGTGTACGTTTCAGTGCGCTTTCCCTAAGCAATAGAAGAGAAGTCTTCTATCCTGATTATTTTAAAACCGTTGAACACATTTTTCAAGACTTTCTCAAAACGTTTTTCTAAATCTTTCAAAATTGTGTGTTCAACACTCCCTTCCTCATAATTCGTTTTTATCTCAAAATGTCATATGTTAGTTTGATCAATTTTTGAGGGGGAGCGTTTTAAAATCAAGCCTTTTAATGTTGTTGGGTACATCTCTAAAATTGTCATATTTTATGTATCCAACACATTTCGAAAATGATAATAAATCTGTCATATATATATTATCGGTAAAGGCATCTCAACTCCGTACCTCAACATATATTGTGGTGTCGTTTTTCTAAAATTTTGTCAAATTTTGTCTCAAGACACACATATACTGTTGAGGGGGAGCGACCCGACTAAAATTGTTCCATGATTCATGCGTGCACATATGTTTCTCTCCCGTCGATTTTTCGGAAATTTTCATATTTTAATCTATTGGTATCTCTAATATTATATTTTTATATTAGCGATAGGGGGAGAAAATGTTATTAAAATGTAATATATCGCAACAAGTGATCTTAAAGACTCAAGTGCAACTCTTTCCTTCACATGTCAAACTATTTCGTATATCGATGCATGTGTGTAGGGGGAGCTTTTCGGAAATGTAAAACTTTCAAGTGTTAAAAGTTTTGATTTTTATCAAACACTTTGAATGGTTTTCAATGGTTTATGGTTACGATCTATACCAAAAACAACCTACTATCCACGACGGAACGATGGAGTCAAAAGGTGGTTTAGGATAGGCAACTAAGTCCTATGATCCAACCAGAACTGGGGGGATCTACTCAAGGACATTCCATAGCTAGAAATAGTTGTCCTTGGGAAAGATGGAGTTGAATGAAGCTGAATGCGGACCAATTACTTAAGTTAGCATTGGAACAATCACAACAAGGTGCTAGTGATGACGTATTGGTAAGCATTGAAGGAGTTGAATATTCTATGCAACTTAGGCAGAAACCGGGTTAACACATATCTTGAAGACAAGTGTCATGGACCCAGTGATGCGATGCACAACCCTTTCTCAGCCATTCGAGTTTCTCTCAAAAGAAACTTGTCTCATTGTCACGGAGATCAACACGTATCTACTGACTTTCTCACTCCGAGTTAGTTAGGTAATAGATGGTTAGGATTAGTCCCTTAGATTCCAATAAAAAAAACAAGTTTCTAAAATAACCAGAACAAAAGCAAATACGTCCTAGAAATCGTTTAATATTGAAAAGGTGGCAGTCTGCTCCAGCCTCCGATTACCAAAATGCACTTATTGAGTCTAGAGCCAAAAGAGATCAATTTATCATCTCATTAGGACACAATCGAGTCCTACGCATTATCCTTGTGATATTGCCAGAACATCTGAGTGATACGATTCACAATGAAGATGGAAATCCTGCTTGAGCCAGCATCAAACAAGCTCATGGTAGGTAACTTGTGCGATTCTACACGAATCAAACTTGTGAGAACTGGAAAGCAACTAAGTTTGGATTCTTAATTGATTCAAACTTGATTCCAGGTTTCTTCGCAAAATTCGTGTGATCTTGCCAGAACATTCAGAGTGACACTCATTAGTGTTCACAGTGACGAATGGAAATCCTTCTAGTGTCAACATCAAACAGCACTGCGGTAGGTAACTCGCAAGATTCTCTATGAATCAAGCTTGTGACAAACTGGAAAGCAACAATGGTGCGATTATTTTAGAATCAAACTTGTTCCAGGAAATCTGAATTGACGACTCTAATCAGACGGATAATTTATCCTTATGATTCACTCTTTACGTTCGCAGTCTGCTTTGAGACGGTCGAGTAAAGAGAACTGGCTACTACCGCCGGGAAACCCTGTCAAGGAGATCTTAATCTAATCTACCCGATCACAGGTACGGTATCTAATACCGTCTAAACGGTCTTCACCGACCGGAGGTAAAATGCTACCGAGTTAGGATGAAATGTTCAAAGCCATTTTATCCGTGTCTATATATGTTGTTGCTGCATATCAAGAAGGTGGCGTAGCTGTGTAACCGATGTCGATTCAGAAGTCACAAGAGCACAAGATGGCGATACACAAGATACCTAAGAATGTAAGAATGTAATAGGTCATCTTAGTTACAAGGAGCACAGATTAAGATCTCAAGCACTCAAAGTCAAATAACAAAGGCTCAAGATAAAGATCACGAAAGCATGAAGGAACAAAGCTGTTACAAACAAGATCAAGACCAAGATACAAGACCAAAGCAGGAAGATCTCCTCTACAAGAATGTATTCACTCAACCATCTTAGGCTTTTTAAGCTTTTTAAGATGACCGATACATTGGGGAGATTGTTAGCCCTATATTTTATATAGTCGAACAAGAATGTAATAGATCATCTTAGTCATTAAAGGTCTTGTATTGTAATAGGTTAGTCGGGAAAACCGGGCTTGGACTTTAAGCTAATATTGTATAAGTTAGGGGCGTAAGCCCAAAACAAAGCCAAGCCCGGCCCAAGTCACTTAAACCCACGACCCATAAGCCAAGGGTATATATACCCTCTTCCATGTGTGGAAGAGGGTGTTGGTTCATTTTACTTTCTCTCTCTAGTAAACATAAACCTTCCAAATTCTCTCTTGTTTCTCTCTCTACTTTTCTTCTATTTCTCTCTCTAAATATCTCTTCTAAATCTTGTGTTATGGATTGAATGGGATTAACATATACGATTTCCTAAAATTGAAATCCGAGTTACAGTCTGATATTTAACTATAAGTCATTGTGCATGAGCTTAAAAACTTCGAATGTTTTAATATTAGCTCATGCCCGAGAAAAAATTAATTTCTTGTTGTAAGGATAAGTTTATCATCAGCGATACACTTTCCTTTCTTTAAAGCGCGGGTTACAATCTGTTATGTGACTACAAGCCGTTGTGCATGAGCTTAAAAACTTCGAATGTTTTTAATATAAGCTCATGCTTGAGAAAAATTAATTTCTCGTTGTGAGGATAAGTTTATCATTGGTGATAAGCTTTCCTTTATTTGAAGATCGGGTCATCGTCTGACATTTAACGATGAGCCATATACACGAGCTTAAAACCTTTGAATAGTTTTAATGTAAGCTCGTGTCCGAGAAAATTTAATTTCTCGTTTGTGAGGATAAGTTTATCATCAGCGATTAACTTTCCTTTATTTGAAGATCGGGTCATCGTCTGATATTTAACGATGAGCCATATACACGAGCTTAAAACCTTTGAATAGTTTTAATGTAAGCTTGTGTCCGAGAAAATTTAATTTCTCGTTTGTGAGGATAAGTTTATCATCGACGATAAACTTTCCTTTATTTTAAGATCGGGTCATCATCTGATATTTAACGATGAGCCATTTACATTGTAAGCTTAACTACAAATCCCATGAGACACTTGTTTCTCTGATATCTGCTTCTTCAGTAACCAAACTCTAAGAGTGTCCTTAGTTGAACGGTATACAAAGATCGGACCGGTTTGTTTTTGTTGATCCTTGACTTTGGTACCTGCATTCTCATTTGGAGTTTGTATGCTTTTATATGGGTTAGCGATATCTATCTTAGAACCATGCGAGGATTCACAATTTTCTTTTCTTGTGCCAGAAGTGACCTGAGGAGATGATTCACTTGTCTTAGTTGGCAAACGTTTCCTTTTATAGAATACCTTAAGTTCAGGCTTAAGTGATGTATCATCCTTTTCAATTTCCTCCCTAGTAGTCTTAGTAGGATTGGAGACTATCCTAGTTACAGGGCACTCGTTTCCTACAAGCGTAAAAGTTCTACTAGTGGGCCGCCAAACTTTACCAATGGGTTTGATTTTAGCTAGCATGGGAGTTCACGTCATGAAGGAATTTCTTGACACAAGAGTCATGATTTGCCTTAAAGACACATTTCTTACATGTTTTACAAGTAGCATATTTAATGTCCGAGTAAGATCTAGAATTCCTAGATGATTGATTGATGCTCCTAGTATATGACATGCTATGGTTATCAGTGTTGTGTAATCTATAAGGCATATGACTAGATTTGAAATTCATATCTCTTACTTGTGTCTTTTGAATAGCTTCGCTTAGACCAAAATTATGGCGCACATCATTTGAACTAGTTCTAGACGTATTCTTTAAACTATTCTTAGGGAGCCTAGATGCAATCATGTGATTAGGTCTTGCAAAAGCTAATTTAGTCGCATTAGACCTAGGTGGTGGAGTGACTGTTCTAGAAACATGAACCATATCAACTTGGGAGGCAAATCGCGGTCTCGAGGATTGTGGTCGCTCGGATCTAAATGGAGTCGGTTGTCTGACGGACTGATTTGTAGGCGGTTTCCCCAAGATTGATGGGTTTTTAAGCTTAGTGTACACACTAGTTCCTTTAGTTTTCCTCAACTAGTTTTTCAGAGTCGCTATTGCAAAAACCTTTTCCTGAACTTGAGCCTTTAAAGTCTCATTCTCTTTGAGCAATTTATCTTGGGATGCCAATTTAGATTCTAGCAACTTAATTTGTTTCAAAAGATTATCCTTTTCAGCTTTAGAATCTATAACTTTTTGATCCAATTTTCGTTCAAGAACAACGTTTGACTTTCCAAGTTTTTCAAAATATGTTTCAAATTTGTTCGCTTTCTTCGAAAATTCAAGTTTGGCATCCTCGAGATCTTTAGATTGCTGAGTCATTTCGAGCTCTTTAACCTTAGAATCAGAAGCAGTTAATGAAGCAGTCATAAGGCAATTATCATGATTGTTAGCATTTTGAAAACTTTTTCCCCCATTATGACGCACATCGGATGAATGAGAAATGGTATCGCTATCACTCTTTTCCATCCCATGTTTGTCATAATTAGGTTCGAAATGCTCAATATGCGGCATTTCATCAGCATATACATCATATACAACATGACATTGTACCATATTTGTAGGTTCTTCGTCATAAACGGGTATGGTGTCATCATAAGTGATGTCTGTAACATTCCCTGACGTGCTGTTGATATCATGCTTTGCTGTTGATTCCATGCCCTTGCAATCTGTATCAGTCTCTAACTTGTCAATCTTATGACCTTGCTCTTCTTGCATAAGCATCGTAGAAACTTCCACTCCATTGTCATACGAGAGTTGAAGTCGTGATCTTGCATAAATCGAGGATGAAACCGATGTCATTAATTTCAACAGTGTACCACGGAACTCTTGAACCTCCGTATGTGTGTATTGAAGAAATGACTGACATATCCCTGAATTTGCAGACTTAACGACGTTGAATTGGAAGAAGTATGTAGAGCTTGATATGCAGAGTGATTAAAGTCTTCTTTGTGAAGTTGCTTAGCTATTTGGTTCAAGTTGAGGAATATTGAGTCGATGAGTATATAACGATCTTGACCAAAGAGTGTCACAAATTCGCTTCCTCCTTGAAGCCATGAAATGGTCACTAGATGAGACTGAAGTAGTCAAAATAAAGTTAAACCACTTTCTCTAGCTTTGTCTTGCATTAGATGCAATTCTCCCTCTTGAGATGGTAAATGCAACGATTCTATTGAAGTTCGATGAAAAATAAGGTAATGATTACTTATCGATCGAGCAATGAAAGGAAGTAATTGAGGTTGTTTTTGGGATTTTGAAATCACGGAATTTGACAAACCAACGAAGAAATCGTAAAAATTCTTAGATCCTTGTTTGGTAATATATCTTTTTCTCGTTACTTATCTCGTCACTTTATCACTTTTAAAAACGTTAATCAAAATATTAACATTTATCAAATAAAATGATAAATAATATTTGAAAATAACATTTTTATATCAAAATTTATGGTAGCAATTTCTGCCCCATCATCATTCAACCCAGTCCCAAATAATAGTCAGCCCAAACCCTTCATGCGTTTGAAATCGTGAAGCCCATCATAGAGAGAGCTGAAGTTCACCCCACCACCATTATCTGAAACTGGTTACTTGGCTCGGCCCAAACAATGCCGGTTCAGTTGTAAAACCTGGTCAATGTAGAATTAATAGTAGTAGTTCGAGTGATCGAGTATTTCAGGCGAGGTTACGAACATCTCATCAAGAGAACAGCCCAGCAGACAAAGAAGATAGAAAACCAAATACACAATTCTTAAGAAGAAGCCCGTAAGATAAAAGAAAGAAAGTAGCAGCAAAACAATATGCGAGTAGAAGCCTAATAATTGAAATAAAAGCCCAATACAACATCTGGCCCAAATACTAGCTTAAAAATCAGGGATATAAAGGAACAATGTTTACCCTAATATAACTCATAGTAATCTAACGCAGTCACGGTTTTCTATTCTCCTCTAAAAAAAACGCAGTCACCAAACACAAACTTAATCTCACACTTCTTATTATCTCCGCCCCTTTTTTTCTTTCGATGCTCCCAAAGCAGATACCTTAAACAAATCTACAAATAGATCATCAAACCCTCCAATTAAGTATACGAATCAACACCAAATACCATGCATCAATCAACTCCTTAAATCACTTTATAGTAAACCCACCAATAACATACGAATTGCAACCAATTCAATCTCTTAATCCGAACCAACAACCCGTCTAGACGCCCAGATGTGAAAGAAACTGATCAAGAAACTTCTACAAGATCTTTAATTAGGTCTCGGGTAGGTTATGCATGTGTTCTTCTTTGATTTGAGTTTGTTGGTCAATGATGGTTCGCAAAGAACTGAAATCTTGAAAAAGTGGTTTGGTGTGTTCAAGTCTTGTCAAAAGTTTAGGTGTGTTTGTGTTTAAGTCGAGTCAGTTTTGTGTTTGAGTCGAGTTAGTTTTGTGTTTGAGTCCAGTCCGTGAGTCTTTGTCTGAGATGAGAGACTGTTAATCGAGTCAGATATTGGTCCGAGAGTGATTGGTTGTTAGAGTTGAGTCTGTGTAAGGTTTAGGTGTTTGACAGCTGGATTATCACTTTTGCTATAATTCACTTTCGCAATATCACTTTCGCTATAATTCACCTTCGCAATTACATTTTCGCAATAATTTACTTTCGCTATATCACTGTCGCAATCACACTTTCGCTATAATCCACTTTCGGGAAAATAAAAAATAAAAAATGGTAACTTTCGGACAATGTTTAATCTCACTTTCGGGAAAATTGATTTTCTCCAAAGCTATCGCTTTCGGAAAAAAATTAAGAGAATAACTTGATAGTCACTTTCGGTAAAATATACGATTTTCACTTGCAGATAAAAGTGAATTAAACTTTCGGATAGTAGGCAAAAGTGGACTTTTTCACTTTCGGATAAAACTATAAAAGTGAATTTAACATTCGGATAATAGGCAAAAGTGGACTTTCGAATAAAATTTAAAGGATAAAAGTGAATTAAATTTTCGGATAATAGGAGAAATTTTGACTTTCGGGATAAATGGAAATACAACTTTCGGAATAATAGTTCAACTTACCTTTTGGATAAATGCAAATAACCCGACTTTCGGAATAATCCAAATGAGCTGACTTTCGGAATATGTGATACCTCCAACTTTCGGAATAAACTGAAGTCTAACTTTCGGGTAAAATAAACTTAACCTTTCGGAATAAAACAAAAAAAAAACGACTTTCGGAAATTTTTATAAACCTTCTTGCGAAAGTTTTAACTTTCGGAATAATTCCAAAACTTCGAGTACTGCCAAAAATCAACCTTGACAAAAAGTACATAATCGACGATGGATCGATTTCTTTTAGATCGTATCCCAAGAGTAACCACACAAACCAAAAAATTTAGTGACTTTTACCAAAACAATAAACAAAATCACTACCACAACTATGTAGATAATTTGTTTACAAACTTAAACCATAAAGTCACAAAAAATTTCAAGATTTGAGATTGATTAAATCAAAACCCACCAAATCAATCAAAACAAACACAAGAACAAACCAATCAAACTATGGCTCTTGATACCAATTGTAGGTCTACGAAATCCTTGGATTGTTTATGTGTTATAATGATCTAAAGAGGGAGGAAGAGATGAAGAACTAGAGAGAGAAAGTTAGAGAGTGAAATGAGAGAATCGAGAGAAAGATGTATATTGAATAAGTGAAATGAGAACCAACCCCTCCTAACATGCTAGGAGGGGCTATATATAACCCACCCTACATGTGGGCTTGATTGGTTATATTGTCACATAACTAGATCACGAGCCCATACTACGTATATATCGTTGGAGTGATCGATCCTTTCTAAATACGTAAAAACGTGTTTCCAACATGATGGACTCGATGTAAATTACGTCGAGGCTTAGACTCCACGGACTACCAACAATTCATCCTCACATGGTTATTGCAAGTTAGCTTAAATAATCTGCAAGTAGTGAGTATTAAAGTGACACTTTTATACTATGCATTATGGTGCACAATCATCGAGCATGACCACATGCCAAAGCCATTACAATTGGCATCCGTAATGCACCGAGACCAACTTTTTGCATTTGTTTGATGGTGTGAATGAGTAAACGGGTTTTCACTTTTTTGTGTGTGTTTGTGATGTGTACTATGATGACAAAAGTTATTTTGCATCTTTGAATTTTACTACATACCAAGGAATTAATCTCTACCTTTCATTTGATTTTAATCTAATGGTGAGGATTAACTCTAAAATTTTAAAAAAAAGTACAGAAGGACTAAAATTGACAAAATGTACAAAAGTTGAAAAAAGGGTAGAGGGACTAGAGTTATAAATATGGCAAAATAATGGTTATCACTAGTGATAACAATATCACTAGTGATAACAATATCACTAATGATAAGAAATATCACTGGTGATAGTTTTTTCACTAGTAATAACCGTATTTCGTTATATTTACAACTTTAGCCTTTCTGACATTTTTTTACATCTTTTGTACATTTTGGAATTTTTAGTCTTTCTGTGTTTTTTTTATGGTCTTAGATGATCAATGGTCAAAATTGGTACCTTAGAATGGAGAAAAGTTCATTTGTATCATTGTTTTTGCTCACATGCTAAGGAACCAAGCCCCATGTTTCATTTGCTTTTGATCTAATGGTGGAGATTAACCTAAAATTAAAAAAACATCAGAAGGACTAAAATTGTCAAAATGTACAAAAGTTGTAAAAAATGATAGAGAGACTAAATTTGTAAATATGACGAAATGTTTATTATCACTAGTGATAAAAGTAATAAATATCACTGGTGATATTTTTATCACTTGTAATAACCGTATTTCTTGATATTTATCAACTTTAGTTCCTCGGTCATTTTAATACAACTTTTGTATATTTTGACAATTTTAGTCTTTGTGTTTTTTTTCTTCATATGATATGATCTTAGAAGAATAGCTTAGGATTGATACCTTCAAATGTGATAAAAATAATGTTTATCACTATTTCTCTAGTGATAAAATCAATAAAATATCATTGATGATATTTTTATTACTAGTGATAACAAGTGTTTTTCCATAACATTTTTTAATTGGCGAATTTGGTAATGTCTTAAACGAGGGTGAACATTCGTGCTTCGCTGAGGGATGAGTCGAGTAAGATTGGTCGTGACTTTTTTTATAACTTTGTTGTTTTTTTCTTTGTTAGAAGTGTAGTAGTAATTTTTTTCATAGTTTTTAGGTTAGCATTTTGTTACACAATTAGTCATTAAGGACTAACTTTACAAATGATACTTGACATAAAGAACTATTTATGTAGTTAAGATATAAAAGGATTTAATGCAACATCTGACAATAGCCATTCTCGCAATCGCAATTTTGATTTGTTTTTAGTTTATATAAGACAACGTCTTTGAAATTAGCAAAACCAAATTTGGAAATAAAGAAAATGAATTAAATATAAAACATGATAATACCAATTCTCACGATGCTTTTAAGCTACGTTTGGCGCGTGAGCTTATCAAAACTTATCGTAGCATGAGCTTATTGTTTTTAAAAAAATAAGCTACTATGAAAAATATTTACCGTTTGACTGACAAAGCTTGAAGGAGCATGTTTAAAAAATAAGCCCATAAATAAAATGCTAGTTAAACTAACATATAAAAATAAGCTTAAGTTAAATGCTTCAACATCCAACCCTAACAACCCTCGCTCCTAGGGGTGTGATTCGGGTTGACCCGGTCGGGTTCGGGTTAACTCATATCGGGTTAACTCGGGTTGAGGCTAAAAAAATCATACCCAAACCTGAGCCTAATTAGAACTCCGGTCACTTAGGTTCGTGTCAGTTCAGGTCGGGTCAACCCGAGTATAAGAAAAAATGTCTAATAAGTGGCTAACTTAAGTATTTATACAATGCAAAAAGTGTTATTCGAGTCGGGTAAAGTCGGATTCGGGTCAAGTCAGATCAGATCAATTCAGGTCAAGGCTAAAAAAAGTAAACCCAAACTCGAGCCTAACTAAAACTCGGGTCAATCCGAATTGACCCGAATACGTTTTTAGACCCGAATGACCCGATCCGAATAAGTTTATTCGGGCTCAGGTCGGGTCGGGTCAGCTTTTTCGACACCATGCTCGCTCCGGCTCCTAAAAATACCAAACATACCCTCCTTAATGCATGTGATATGTAGTATAATGTGATATGACGGTGACATGAAGGACTAAAGATGTAACTTAACAAAACACATTCAAAAACCGACTCTACTCCATCTATAAATAACCCCTACTATCAAAATTTCCCTCTCTTTATAAATCAATCAACCATTAAACGATAAACACAAAACACAGCAAACCCTAAAATCGATAAATATCAGGTAATTACGCATCGTCTTGTATCTCATCGTTTTTAAAATCGATAAATATCAGGTATATGGATCGCGGCGCAGCTTGTTGCCCGTTTGCCCACCATTTTATTGTAAACGTTAAAATTAATGAATGAGTGTATACTTTTATCCAATTTATATGTGATTATTTGATGTTGGCAGGGACGGAGCTAGGGTGTTCCGCGGGTGCCCGTGACCCCCATGAATTTTTTTTACATAGTGTTTATTTGTGAAAAAAAAATATGGATTTTTTTCTAAATGCATCTTAAATGCAACCCTGTCAATTGGAACATAATTTTACCCTTCGTTTTAATTCACGTTTTACATTTGTTATATTACGGTTCAAGAATGTTTTTGTGCACCCGGTCATATTTCGTCTTAGCTTCGTTCCTGGATGGTATTATGAATAAGGGGTGTTTGGTTCGGCTTATATGAGGGCTTTATCAGCTTATTTGGTTTCGGATTATGTAACATAAGCTCCAGTTTTCTGGCTTTGCTTTGAGACTTGTGTGCTTATATAAGATAAACCCATGAGTAAAAAAAGACAGAAAATTGGGGCTTATGTTTTATAAGCCGATATGAAATAAGCTCGTAAGTTCACATGTAAGCCAAAACAAACAACCCCATTATATGTGAGAATTAGCTTAATTATGGTGTTGGTTAGTAAATTAGGCGTATTTGGTTGCGTAAATTGGTTCATATTGGTTAAAGTAGCTGGGTGTTTGTTTAAGCTTATATGTGGGCGTATGAGCATATTTGATTTCGGCTTATGTAACATAAAGCTTCAGTTTTCTGGTTTATGTTGACACTTTGTATAAGTTTATATTGTCTTAATAAACTTATATTAGTTAACGAGTCGCAATATAAGCCGGGAATTTGAAGCTTTATGTTATATAAGGTGAAATCTAATAAGCTCATAAGTCGACATATAGGCCAAAACAAACACCCCCAATAAGGTTGTTAATTAGCTTGATTATTATGGTGTTGGTTTGTAAATTAGGCAGTGAAAGTAGTTGGGTGTGTGTTTAAGCATATGTCGGTTATGAGATTTTTGCTTTTTCGGCTTATGTTTCTTAAAGCTGTCGATTTTTTCGGTTTATTTGGAGGCATGCTTATATAAGTTTATTATGATATGAGAAACCTTATTAAGACTAGAAATAAGCTGCAAAATTGTGGCTTTTGAAATATAAGCTGAATTCAACTGATCCAACACTGAACAAAACAAAGACCCTCACTTCCTTTTTTTGACCAATACGATGCTTCCGCTTTTAAATGTATCCAAACCCAGATATTATGATATGATAAACCTTTTTAAGACTAGAAATAAGCTGCAAAATTGTGGCTTTTGAAATATAAGCTGAATTCAAATAAGCTCATAAGCCCACATATAAACTTATACAGTTGAGGTGGTTGTTTCGGAATATATAGCTGGCTTATGGCTTATTTGTTTTCGGCTTATTGCTCATAAGCTCATTTTTTGTGGTTTATGTACTTTTTGGCTTATATAAGTTATATATAAGGCAAAAAGTTTCAAAGTAAGTCATAAAATGTGAGCTTTTGAAATATAAGCCCAAAATCAGATAAGCCATAAGCTGGCTATATAAGCCGAAACAGTCATCCCTTACTTCTGAAGAATAATAAGCAGTTTTTGATAAGCGGGGAAGTGTTATTTTAGTGTTATTTTAGCGTGCTTAGCAAAATAAAACTAAAAATTAACTGACTTTTTTACATAAGCAGTTTTAAACACAATTTCTGTAAGTTTTATTTTTTTCAGTCGGGGTTTGTTTAAGCTTACTTTTATTTTACAAGCTTATATGACTTGACTTATTTTTTTAGCTTATGGGCTTGTTGTTCGTAAATGAACTTTTGAAATATAAGTCTGTACGTCCAAAAATATGCCTAAAACAACCAACCGGTAAGCAGCTTATGGTTACTTAAATATAAGCTATTTATAACATTAAGTTTAAGAACTGTTGTGGTATTTGTATTGTTGTTCACTTGTTTGTGTTGATTGAACATTTGCGTAGGTTGTTTATTATTTATATATACCATTCTGGATTTGACTGATTGTACGATAGAAAGTATGTGTTTCTTTTGTTAATTTTTATTCTTTGATAGATTGCTGTTTTGGTAGCGTGTTTGATCTATTTTGTTTGTTTCTTTTTGCAGGTTTCCTGTCAAGATGGCGGCTTTGAAGGATATTTTGCCACCTGCAAAATCAGCTGCTACTACCTTTTATGATCATTCAAGTGATCCATGGTTTAAGCAAAGATACAGTGCTCAGAAGGAGGACGAGAAAGCCGAGTTTATCAAAACTAAACTTATCCCGGTTTATAACTCACCCGAACGGTTCAAGTACAGGCCGTCAAAGCCACAAGATTTTGGTGACGGTGGAGCGTTTCCGGAGATTCATTATGCGCAGTACCCGCTTGATATGGGTAGGAAGAAGGATTCGAATTCTGGGCCCAAGACGTTACCTGTAACTGTTGATGACAAGGGAAATTTGACGTTTGACGCTATTGTGAAGCAGAATGAGAACTCTAGAAAGATTGTTTATTCACAGCACCGAGATATCATTCCGAAGGTTTTGAAGGATGATGAACAGGAACACGAAGAGGACGAAGATAAGCAGAAGGAGATTGAAGAGACGACGGAGCAAACAAAAGCAGCTCTTGAGAAGATTGTGAACGTGAGGCTAAGTGCAGCACAGCCCAAAAATGTTCAGACTCAGTCACAAGATTCGCAGTTTATTAAGTATAAACCTTCACAACAATCGGCTGCATTTAACTCTGGTGCAAAGGAGAGAGTTATTAGGATGATGGAAATGCCTGTCGACCCATTGGAGCCACCAAAGTTTAAACACAAGCGTGTCCCAAAGGCTAACGGTTCACCTCCCGTTCCAGTTATGCATTCCCCTCCTCGACCCGTGACTGTGAAGGACCAGCAGGATTGGAAAATCCCTCCGTGCATCTCCAACTGGAAGAATCCTAAAGGGTACACGATTCCACTTGATAAACGTTTGGCTGCTGATGGTAGAGGGCTTCAAGAGGTCCAAATTAATGATAATTTTGCAAAGCTCTCTGAAGCGTTATATGTAGCAGAACAGAAGGCTAGAGAAGCTATTGACACGAGGTCCAAATTACAGAAGGATTTAATGATGAAGGAGAAGGAGCGGAAGGAGCAAGAGTTACGCGCTTTGGCTCAGAAAGCGAGATCTGAGAGGGCTGGTACTGGTGGCACTGTTGGTGCTGGTGCAGGCTCTTATGCACCTTCTGAAAAGAATATGATGGATACTGATGAGCCAATGAGAGTTGAACGTGACCATGAGCACAAATGTGTGAAAGACCAGGACCAACCTAGAGAATCAAAAGCGGAAAGAGAAGCGCGGATGGAGAGAGAGAAGATCCGTGAAGATAGGCGTAGAGAGCGAGAAAGGGAGAGAAGATTGGAGGCCAAAGATGCAGGCGGGGGGAAGAAGAGTAAGATCACTAGAGACCGAGACCGTGACATTAGTGAAAAACAAGCATTGGGTATGGCATCTGCTGGTCCATCACGTGGTGGCGAAGTTCAGTACGATCAACGTTTGTTCAATCAAGAAAAGGGAATGGATTCTGGTTTTGCAACAGACGACCAGTACAATGTCTATGACAAAGGCTTGTTCACTGCACAGCCGACTTTGTCCACTTTATACAGGCCAAAGAAAGACGCTGATGATGAGATGTATGGTGACCCCGAAGAACGGCTCGAGAAGATCAGGAAGACTGACCGGTTTAAACCAGACAAGGGATTCACGAGTGCTGGTGAAAAGAGTGCACCGAGAACTGGACCCGTTGAGTTTGAGAAAGAAGTGGCTGAAGAAGCTGATCCATTCGGTCTGGACCAGTTTTTGACAGAGGTTAAAGGAGGAAAGAAACCATTGGATAACATTGGAAGTGGAGGGACCATGAGAGCAAGTGGTGGGTCATCTACACGAGAAGGCTATGAAGGGTCTGGTAGGAGCCGTATTGGGTTTAAAAGGGGCCGGTAATCTGAACGGAGGTGTCGGACAGTATACATTGAACACTTTTACGTTCTAGTCTGAGGGTTTTTTCATTTTGTATTTTTTATTTGTATTTTGCAGAAAGTTGGTTTTAAGCATTATTTCTGTTACTCGTAACTTTTCTATAATCTTTGTTTTGCTTACGAGCTTCTATGTGTGTATTTAGAATCAACTAGTCTGGTAAATTTTGAGTTATAACAGATGATCTGCCGAAAGTTTTGCGAAAGGTTAATAAATATCTACCTGTTTCTTTCACTTCATCTGTTTATTCTTATGGAGGTGTAATGGTTTATTGCATTTGATAAGTTACCAGTTTTGGGGGTCTTTGTTAGCTTGATCTGTTGCGAGTCTGAGCTTGTGACCAAGATGGGAAGCTACAATGTGAAGCAATAAAGCTCACATTGTTTGTGTGTTATAATCAGACCAGTGTTTTTCTCCCCAACACATATTTTTTGTTTTTTGAAAATGGGGTATATGTGAATTTGATATATGAATAATGTAATGGATTGGATTTGATTTGATTTGTCTTCTAACATGGTACATCAGGTACTCTTTATAATTTTATTTTTAAAAAATAGTTGGATGTTTGTTTTAACATTAATTAGTAACATGGATAACATATTATAGATGCTTATATTTTTTGAATGGTGATTATGTTTTTGGACTTGATGTGCCTGATGTTAAACTTTATCTTTGAAGGGACGTCACAGTGTTGCCACTATTCGGGTTAAGATATGCCTAATCGATGCTGGGGCGTAAGTTCTGTGCTTGGGCATGAGCCCCGATGAACGCAGGAGTACAGAATCGGAATATTTTAGTAGTGGGATTAGGCAGGGTGAATATGAGATATATAAGGGGTCACCGAGCGAGGTCAGGTCTTCCAGAGAAGCTAGAGAGATTGCGAGGAAGATTACTAGTCAAATGAAAGAGGGATTAGAAAATGGCCGTGTTAACTTATTAAGAGGATATGCGGCGAGCGAGAGCTTGTACATCTCTGCTAGTGAATCAGAAATGATAGCGGTTTCATCCAGAAATTCCTTTGATCGGGGTGACAGACCCAGACGTTCATCTAGTATTTCTGAATCTGATGTGATTATGGAGGCAAAGAATAGAATATCACGAAGGTGGAAGACCTACGGATATAAAGATGTGGGAATGATTGGTAAAGGTAGCACGCTAGAAGAAATGCTTCCTGATCCTAACTGTGAAATAAGGCAAGGCAGAACTGGGTGTGTGGTGGGTCGTGTTGGGGTCAATGATGAACATGATCTGCTTGAGAATTCGGGTATAAGCAGCAAGGATTGTCGGAGAGATCGCAATCTCAGAAGTAGATCAAGATCTCTCCCCTCGTCTTCCCGAAACCGGAGTCGAAAAGAGAGTGATTACTATGAAGATCATGCTGATAAGAAGACAGTGGTTCATAATGAGCCCCGAGTGAATCGAAATGCTAAGCACAGAGAAGATCTACAATCCAATAATTCAAGATACGATAATGATACGATCCTGGCAGTTTATTATTAGTAATATTAACTAAATAATTAGTTTATTTACTTTCCGTTGTTGCATTATCTTTAGGAGCAAGTTATCTTTTATTATATATAGGGCATTAGGTTTGTAACAGGGATTATGTTTAATGATAATGAAGTATTGGTTTTATTAATCAATTGGGGAGTCGGTTTATCTCACTAATATAAGCCATTGGGGGGTCGGGTTATCCTATTAATATAATCTATCTATCCTTTTATCTCTATTATCGATCCGGTTCGTATCAATCGGTATCAGAGCTGTTTCGATACTAGGGTTGCAAAAAAAAAAAAAAAAAAAAAAAAACACTATTTATCTGTTATTGTTCGGCGTACGGCTACTGTTCATCAGCAGTTGTCGCTCGGTCCAGATTGTTGCTTAAAAGAAGGAATGGAAGTAAAGAGTTTTGAAGAAGGGTTAATTGAGGTCACAAAGTTGGTGCAACAGTTACAATCGCCGTGTGAAGATTTGAAACAAGATTTGTCACTGGCACGACAAGAATTCACATTGGCACGTCAAGATTCCTCACTGTGGTTTGAGAAGCTTCAAGGGAGGATAAATGCAGTAAAAGAAGACATCAAGCACGAAGGAGAGGTTCATTCATGGAGGGTCAAACTAAATCAATGGAGTCCTAACAGGAAGGAGAAGGCAAAGTTGTTTTGGAAAAAGTTTGTCCCAACCAGAAAACCTAGAAATCTAGTTACTTCACATACCGGATTTGAAAGTTGTGGATCTTATGAACAACTACAAGTGCGCATAAGAGATCTTAAGAAGCTTAAGAAGATATGGGAGGACTGCTACATGCATTTGAAGCACGCAAACGGCTTACAACGAAGAACATGGGATCCCGGAATCACGTGAGGGAGGCAAGATTTTGGAGCAACACCTTGAGGACAAGGTGTTTTTGCGGGGCGGAGTAATGATACGATCCTGGCAGTTTATTATTAGTAATATTAACTAAATAATTAGTTTATTTACTTTCCGTTGTTGCATTATCTTTAGGAGCAAGTTATCTTTTATTATATATAGGGCATTAGGTTTGTAACAGGGATTATGTTTAATGATAATGAAGTATTGGTTTTATTAATCAATTGGGGAGTCGGTTTATCTCACTAATATAAGTCATTGGGGGGTCGGGTTATCCCATTAATATAATCTATCTATCCTTTTATCTCTATTATCGATCCGGTTCGTATCAGATAACAGATGCCAGTCCTCCCAACATTGCAATGCCTGTATTCACGAGTTTGATGATATTATACCTGAAACCCATTACCAACGGAAACCAACTGAGATTTACTTTGAAGACGGGGATCCCGCTAAACAAGAGTCACTGATTTCTGATATTGAAGTTACTGCAAATTCAGCATCTGTTATTGACAAGTTTAGTTTGTTCTACCATGCCGCGTCACTTTTCCACGTTATTAATAAAACAGGCTATTAACAGGATGGCATTTAGGCTAACACTATCTCGAATTAAAAAAATTACATGGCTTAATAAAGATTGAAACTTTACCTTTAGCTTGAGTCTAAAATTCAGGTTGAGAACCAGAAAACATTTGAGAGACATGGAACCTGAGTCACGCCTAATTCTTTTGGTTTTTGGTGTTTAATAGGAAAAGGTTGAAGGGAATAATAATAACGGATGAGAGTTATGTGATGTGTATGTTTCATCGTCTCTGAAGGTAACGAATAATGAAGATAAAAGAGGTTGTCGACTTCAGGTTCGGGTGATGTGGAAGTGTTGATCAGTGCTACGGAACCAGGCGTGCCTTCCAGGTGACTGCCATAACTCATAAAAATCACAGTTTAAGTGTAGCTTCAGGCTGACATAATTTTTTAAGCTATAAGCTGCATATTTCAGTTTAAGTGCATGGTTAAGCAATATGAAAAGTTTTGTATGTTCTTATAAAAAGAAAGAAGAAAAGGCGGATACCCATCCTTACTTTCAAGACTTAAGAAGTGAACAGGTCGTTACCGTATGCATAATGAAGAGAGTAGTGTTCGATTAGCTTTGGTAATGTTTCTTTGACGTTATGCTTTAGTTTCTCACGGTGATCACAGAAACCCGTGCCTAAGTTGCTTTAAAAGTGCTAATTCTTAAACGTGTTTAACACACTATAGATAAAAAAAAGTTTCCTAGATTGGCTCGATAAAAGATATAGTAGAAATTCTCATTTATAGATTCTTTTATACTTTGAATGTCGGTAACAATTTTCTCGCCATATATATATTTCAGACATATTTCCCTGTTATGAACCCTGATCCATAAAGGTAAATTAACAGAAATTGCAGGCATGGTACGTGCTGAAACCTTTTTTTCCTAGCATAAGTTCATGATGAAACTATCTTATTGTATATTCATGAGCTAATTCACGTTATTTTGCGTTTTTGTTGTACTTTGAACCAGGTGAGACTACAAGTGAAGAAGGTACACATCGGAAATGAACTGTAAGGAACCATACAAATATTTATCCGGCCTAGCAAAAAATTTTCAACCCATACAATATGGTCAAGGTGGTAGTTGATGCTGGGAAAGCAGATGGTTCATTTCTGGTGTGGCTGAGGTAAACAAATTTAAGTTGTGCCGAACTTTCAGTTCATAGTTTTTATTTTACTATTTACTGTTTTACTAATGTGGGTTCCTGATATAGAGTTTATTGATGCAGGTTGCTAACACGGGTTTCTTATATGTTTTTGGTGTCCGGGTAGCTGGTGCGGATGAGGGTTCGCTGGGTTACTAGTGCGGATTCGCTTTTGTGGGGTTGCTGATGTTACCAATATCGTGCCACAGATTAAAGAGGCTAAAAATGAATTATTAATACTTTTGTAAACAACTAATTCTTTTGTTAACGAGCAGTTTGAGTGAAAGCCAAAATATTTTCATTTGTCCCATTGTCATTGTTTTGGAATAATAGGGAAAACACTATGTCCCTGAATACATGTTGCAATTGCTGGATATAAATATAGATGTTATGAGTGCCGTAAGGAAACGTCTCTCTATAAACATCTCCCGAAAATGCTCCGTTGCGAAGTGCGGACATTAATCCTCGTAAATCAATCAATCATTAAACTATAAACATAAAACACAGCAAACCCTAAATTGTGTTCTTGAGTTGCTTCAGTAAATGAAAGGAAAGAAAACGGAAGTAAATTGTTTCAGTAAATGGGAGGAAACACTTTTTTTTTCTAAAATCACTCAAATTACACTAGTTTTTCTTTCCTTTTCCTTTCCTTTTATTTATTAATGTTGCGTTTTCGAGATTTTTCATTAAAGAAAAGAAAATGAAATGAAAGTAAAATGAAAAAAATTCGTATTCTCATGTTTTTCATTAAAGAAAATGAAAGAAAATGAAAGTAAAGTAGTCTTATTTCGTTCAATTTGAAAGGGAAATGAAAGTAAGAGTAAAGGGTGTCACAACTCACAACGGAAGACCCCTCGCCGAGCCGACGTGAAGGGCTCGTCGACCTTCGTCGGTGGTCGGTGCCACACCCACCCCTATTCGTCGAAGGTTTCGTCGGTTAACTGGCGAGTGTTCAATGAAGAGAGAGGATTTTTTTCTTTTTTCTTATTTTTCTTATTTCTTCATTTCTATTTCTTTTTTTTATGGTATTTATTGTTTGTGACAGTGTGCATTAAAGTGTGTGCTTATTGTGAAGAAGAGGGATATACGTGGAAGAAAATGAATATGATAAGATAGGTTTATATATATATATATATATATATATATATATATATATATATATATATATATATATATATATATATATATATATATATATATATATATATATATATATATATATATATATATATATATATATATATATATATATATATATATATATATATATATATATATATATATATATATATATATATATATATATATATATATATATATATATATATATATATATATATATATTAGTCGGGTGTCCGCGTAATGCGACGGCGGGTACCCGTGACTATATTTTGAGGCAAACACATGAATTATGATAAAAAAATCATTGCACATTCAACACGATCGGCCAAATATATAAACATGTGCCACACATAATTGCAACGCAACACCGCCAAAATTACCAACAAAAACAATTTAAACATAAGCAGACTACATATTTTGTGACGAAGATGTATATATAGTAATTTGAGAATATAGCAAAGTGTTGAGTTGTATGTTCGAGGGGTTTGAAACAAAAAATGACAGCCACAACCGTCTTATGCATGCTTTAAAAAGTTATGCAATGGGATTTTATAAGTTTGGTTGATATAGGCTGTTACAATATGGGAGGACAGTTATAACTATGGCTTTAAAGAAATTTAATTTCTAAGGGTTGTTATTGACCCAACATTAGAAAAAAAACCGTATATATTTACTACATAATAAACACTTTTAAATTATGATATAGGATATTTAATTTTCTTAAATGTGTATGCATAACTCTCAGGATTTTAAATGACTTTTAAACATTATATGCATAAACTTTCTTAAAGAAGAAATGTTTTAGGCTTAAAATTTTAAAACTACTAAATTTAGAAAATAGTCTAAATGTTTAAAAAGGTATTAAGATAAATTTTTCTAATTATATTTATAATTTCTATTTTTTATGTTTGTTCTTTATAAATATTTTGTTTAAATTTATTAATTTTTGTAATTTATTAAAATTTATTTGTAATTTTTATTTAAATATCTGTAGTTTTTATTTCGAATGAAATAAATTTAAATATATGTGAAAAGTTTATATTTACAATTTTTACCCACGTGGTTTGGTATTTATCATTTTCTGGTTAAAGTTTTATATTTTTTGTAAATTTTTAAAACGTTTTTAGTTTAGGATTGTATTTTTATTTTAGTAGTGTATTTTTATTTAATTATTAGCCAAAACATATATTAGTACCCTGAACTTGCCAATGTGGATCATCTAATATCGTGAACTTTTAATGGTGGAAAGTAGTACCATGAACTTGATAAAATAAAATTTCTACTACCCTATACTAATTAACTTAACAATTAATTATTTTTCTCTTTCTAAAACCCATTTTAAGAAAATATTTTGTAATAAACAATTCATTGTGACGTATTAGCTAAGTGTACGCTTCAAAACATTTAAAACAATAACAATTTAACTTTTTATTTCTTCATATGCATATTTAAATAAAAAACTACAAAACTTTTATATATTTATTTACAACTTATTCTAATAAATTTTTTGAAACAAATAGTTAATAATATAATATAAAATATATTAAAAGTACCGCGATAGAAATATTTTAGAAATCGTTGCTATAAATACATTTTTATATTCTAAATAATAGATTAAAATAGTATTATATTTTTATTTAAATAATTAATTTTGTAAAATATATATATATATATATATATATATATATATATATATATATATATATATATATATATATATATATATATATATATATATATATATATATATATATATATATATATATATATATATATATATATATATATATATATATATATATATATATATATATATATATATATATATATATATATATATATACTTAGCCTAAGTTTTACTATAAATTATTTATTATAAAATATCTTAGTAGAATGATTTTTAGAAAAAAAAACAATTATTTGTTGAGTTAACTAATACTATAAGGTAGTAAAAATTTCATTTTGTTAAGTTCAGATTACTACTATACACCCTTAGAAGTTTAGGGTATTAGATGATCCATTTTATAAAGTTCAGGGTACTAATATGTGTTTTGGCCTTAATTATTTGTAATTTTAATTTGAATGAAATGAATTTAAATTTGTGTGAAAATGAAAAAAAAGGAAAAAGAAAGTTAGTGATGGGTAAAAGTGATGTGTTTTGAGTAAAAGAGTAATTTTGTTAGTTGTTTTGTGATGATGTGACGCTGACGTGATAGTGAGACAAAATGAAAAAAATATTTTGTGTGATGATACCTTTTACTCTTAGGCCCCGTTTGGTTTGTTGAATGTTTGTGATGTAATTGTAATTTATTAAAGGAATTATAATGTTAATGAATTGTAATGTAATGTAATGTAATTTTGTTATGTGTTTGTTTGACAAGATGTAATGTAATTAGTTATAACCTCATTTATATATTTTTTTAATAATTAAAAAAAATGTCATGTGTTTGTTGTTGATTGGTTTATTAATGCAAGTGAGCAATTCTTTTATAATTTTAAAATTTCCTTTTAATTGATATTACATCAATATGTTGAGTCCAATGTAATATAAAAAGTTACAATTACACCATTTATCCAAACAAACACCTAATGTAATTAGAGTTTAAATTACATTACATCAAATTACAACTAATTAAGTGAACCAAACAGGGCCTTAGGGGTGTTTGTTTTAGCTTATATAGTGTGGGTTTATAAACTTATTAGCTTATATAAGCTTATAAGCCGAAACCAAGTGTTTGGTTAAGCTTATATAAGTGGACTTATAAACTTATATATATGTGTTTTGGTAAGCCATAAAAGTGTGACTTTTATAACAAAGAGTTTACTTATATAACAATAGTATATAAAATAACTTTTATACCCCATATTCAATAACTATACTATTTAATACTCATAGACATTTTTGTCATTTAACTTATTAATTTTGATAAATTTAACTTAAAAATTTAAGCTTATAAGCTTATAATATATAAGCGCTTATATAACATAAGCCTAGTCATAAGCTTAACCAACCAAACACCCCCTAAGAACAGTAACATCTTTTTCATTTCATTTCATTTCATTACTTTCTGAGATCCCCAATTTTAATCGACCCATGAAAACCTAATTTGATCATAAATTACTATAAATTCAGGTAATTACGCATCGTCTTCTATCTAATCTTTAAAAAAAAAATTATATGTGATTATTTGATGTTGGTTTTATGAATTAAGGATTAAAGTTTGGTTCTTGGTATATTGGGGTGTTTGTTTTGGCTTATACGAGGGCTTATTTGGTTTTCTGCTTATGTTTCATAAGCTGACTTTTTGTGGCTTTTTTAGAAGCTTTGAGGGTTTTATAAGCTTATTATGACATAATAAACTTATATAGGCTGAAAATATTCAAAATTAAGCCACAAAAGTGAGCTTATAAATCATAAGCTGTAAACCAAATAAAGTTTGGTTCTTGGTATAGGGGGTGTTTGTTTTTGCATATATGTGGGCTTATTAGCTTATTTGATTTCGGCTTATTTGATTTCGGCTTATGTAACATAAGCTCCAATTTTCTGGCTTTTTTGAGATTTGCTGGCTTATGTAAGTTTATTAGGATAAGATGAACTTATATATGAAGTATAAACCTATAAGTCTAAAAAAAAGACAGAAACTTGGGGCTTATGTTATATAAGTCGAAATCAAATAAGCTCATAAGTCCACATGTAAGCTATATAAGTCTCGATTTTGCGGCTTAATCTGAGACTTTTGTGCTTATGTAAGTTTATTATGGGTCTCGAAATAAGCCCGAAAAGTTCCGGTTTATGTTTGTTTTGGGTTATACACCCACCTTATGACTTATTTGGTTTTCGCCTTATGTTTCATAAGCCGAATATAGGCTGAAAAGATTCAAAATTTAAGCCACAGAAGTGAGCTTATGAATCATAAGCTGTAAACCAAATACAGCATAAGTCGGATATATAAGTCGAAGCAAGCACCCTTTATGAATAACGAATTAAAGTTTAGTTCTTGGTACATGGGGGTGTTTGTTTCGGATTATATGTGGGCTTATGAGACTTTGTATAAGTTTATTCTATCGTAATAAACTTATATAAGTTCACAAGTCGCAATATAAGCCGGAAAATTGAAGCTTTATGTTATATAAGACGAAATCAAATAAGCATTGTTTTGATTATGGTGTTGGTTTGTAAATTAGGCGTATTTGGTTGCGTAAATTGGTTCGATATAGTTAAAGTAGTTGGGTATTTGTTTAAGATCATAGATAAACTTATATAAGCTCGTAAATCGCGAAATAAGCTGAAAAATTGAGGCTTATGAAATATAAACGGAGATACATAAGGGTGTTTGTTTCGGTTTATATTTGGTTTTCAGCTTATGTTTCTTAAGCTGACTTTTTGTGGCTTGTTTAGAAGTTTTTAGGTTTTTATAAGCTTATTATGACATAATAAACTTCTATAGGCTGAAAAGATTCAGAATTAAGCCATAAAAGTGAGCTTATGAATCATAAACTGTAAACCAAATTAGCCATAAGGCGGATATATAAGTTGAAATAAGCATCCTCTAAGAATAATGAGTTAAAGCTTTGTTTTTGGTAGATAAGGTGATTATGATGTGTTAATTAGCTTGATTGTGGTGTTAGTTTTAAAAAATAAGCCACCAAAGTAAGCTTATGAATCATAAGCTGAAAACCAAATTAGCCATAGCCCATAAGGCGGATATATGAGTCGAAGCAAGCACCCCCTAAGGATAAGTTGAAGTTTAGTTTTTGGTACATAAGGTGATTATTATGATGTGTGAATTAGCTTGATTATGATGTTAGTTTGTAAATTAGGCGTATTCGGATGAGTTGAAGTAGTTTGGTGTTTGCTTAAGCTTATATGTGGCTTATCAGCTTTTTTGTTTTTCGGCTTATAGTTCATAAAGACTCGATTATCTGGCTTTTTTTGAGACTTTGGGCTTATATAATGTTTGTTATGAGATGATTAACTTATATAAGCTCGTAAATGGCAAAATAAGCTGGAAATTTAGGGCTTTTGAAATATAAGCGGAGATAAAGTAAGCTCATAAGCCCACATATAAGCTTAAACGGTTGAGGTGTTTGTTTCAGATTAATTAAGCTGGTCTATGGCTTATTTCTTTTTGGCTTATTGCTCATAAGCTCACTTTTTGTTGTTTATGTTGTAACTTTTTGGCTTATATAAGTTATATATAAGCCAAAAAGTTTCAAAGTAAGTCATAAAAGGTGAGCTTTTGAAACATAAGTCCAAAATCAAATAAGCCATATGTTTAAGAACTGTGGTGGTATTTGTATTGTTGTTTGTGTTGATTGAACATTTGCGTAGCTTGTTTATTACCATTCTGGATAGATTGCTGTTTTGATCTATTTTGTTTGTTTCTTTTTGCAGGTTTCCTGTGAAGATGGCGGCTTTGAAGGAGATTTTGCCACCTGCAAAATCAGCTGCTACTACCTTTTATGATCACTCAAGTGATCCATGGTTTAAGCAAAGATACAGTGCCGCGAAGGAGGACGAGAAAGCCGAGTTTATCAAAACTAAACCTATCCCGGTTTATAACACACCAGAACGGTTTAAGTACAGGCCTTCAAAGCCACAAGATTTTGGTGATGGTGGAGCGTTTCCGGAGATTCATTATGCGCAGTATCCGCTTGATATGGGTAGGAAGAAGGATTCAAATTCTGGGCCCAAGACGTTACCTGTAACTGTTGATGACAAGGGAAATTTGACGTTTGACGCCATTGTGAAGCAGAATGAGAACTCTAGAAAGATTGTTTATTCACAGCACCGAGATATCATTCCGAAGGTTTTGAAGGATGATGAACAGGAACACGAAGAGGATGAAGATAAGCAGAAGGAGATTGAAGAGACGACGGAGCAAACAAAAGCAGCTCTTGAAAAGATTGTGAACGTGAGGCTAAGTGCAGCACAGCCCAAAAATGTTCAGACTCAGTCTCAAGATTCGCAGTTTATTAAGTATAAACCTTCACAACAATCCGCTGCATTTAACTCTGGTGCAAAGGAGAGAGTTATTAGGATGATGGAAATGCCTGTCGACCCATTGGAGCCACCAAAGTTTAAACACAAGCGTGTCCCAAAGGCTAACGGTTCACCTCCCGTTCCAGTTATGCATTCCCCTCCTCGACCCGTGACTGTGAAGGACCAGCAAGATTGGAAAATCCCTCCGTGCATCTCCAACTGGAAGAATCCTAAAGGGTACACGATTCCACTTGATAAACGTTTGGCTGCTGATGGTAGAGGGCTTCAAGAGGTCCAAATTAATGATAATTTTGCAAAGCTCTCTGAAGCATTATATGTAGCAGAACAGAAGGCTAGAGAAGCTATTGACACGAGGTCCAAATTACAGAAGGATTTAATGATGAAGGAGAAGGAGCGGAAGGAGCAAGAGTTACGCGCTTTGGCTCAGAAAGCGAGATCTGAGAGGGCTGGTACTGGTGGCACTGTTGGTGCTGGTGCAGGCTCTTATGCACCTTCTGAAAAGAATATGATGGATACTGATGAGCCCATGAGAGTTGAACGTGAACATGACCATGAACACAAACGTGTGAAGGACCGGGACCAACCTAGAGAATCAAAAGCGGAAAGAGAAGCGCGGATGGAGAGAGAGAAGATCCGTGAAGATAGGCGTAGAGAGCGAGAAAGGGAGAGAAGATTGGAGGCCAAAGATGCAGCCGGGGGGAAGAAGAGTAAGATCACTAGAGACCGAGACCGTGACATTAGTGAAAAAGTTGCACTGGGTATGGCGTCTGCTGGTCCATCACGTGGTGGCGAAGTTATGTACGATCAACGTTTGTTCAATCAAGAAAAGGGAATGGATTCTGGTTTTGCAACCGACGACCAGTACAATGTCTATGACAAAGGCTTGTTCACTGCACAGCCGACTTTGTCCACTTTATACAGGCCAAAGAAAGACGCTGATGGTGAGATGTATGGTGACGCCGATGAACAGCTCGAGAAGATCAGGAAGACTGAGCGGTTTAAACCAGACAAGGGATTCACGAGTGCTGGTGAAAAGAGTGCACCGAGAACTGGACCAGTCGAGTTTGAGAAAGAAGTGGCTGAGGAAGCTGATCCATTTGGTCTGGACCAGTTTTTGACAGAGGTTAAAGGAGGAAAGAAACCATTGGATAACATTGGAAGTGGAGGGACCATGAGAGCAAGTGGTGGGTCGTCTACACGAGAAGGGTATGAAGGGTCTGGTAGGAGCCGTATTGGGTTTAAAAGGGGCCGGTAATCTGAACGGAAGTGTCAAAAGTATGCATTGAGCACGTCTACGTTCGATGATTAAACCTGGATGAGTGTCCGAGGGTTTTTTCTTTCAAAATTATGGATTGTATTTTTTATTTGTATTTTGCAGAAAGTTGGTTTTGTTTACAAGCTCCTTTGTGTGTATTTAGGATCCCAACACAAATAATTTTAAGCCTCAACTGTAGCAATATTTGTTCTTTTTGACAAAATGTGTGTAATTCTGTTTGTTTAGCAGTTGTTATAGACAAAAACACATACCGGATCTGCACCGAGTTATGGACAAAAACACATACTACCGGATCCGCATCATTCTATAATGATAAATGAGTTGATGAACCATAATACACGGACGAAGCGTTTCGGTTGTTCTCCCCAACAACGAATCCAACGTCCCATTGCAGAAAACATCCAAGATGAGTACATTTGTGGTCGCGTAGTTGAGTTGCCATGAGACGGTGATTTACATGTTTACATCATAAAAATGAATCGTCTAGAATCCAATTAACACGAAACAAGATCAACTAAAACAACAAAAGATTTGGCGCAGCCTCCCCGGGTGAGGTTAGACAGGATATTAAGTTAACACTAATAATATAACTCATCAGCTAGGACCAACTCGGTTCAATCCAGGCATGAGGGCTGAAAGGATAATGCTTGGTTCCCACAAAATCCTCAAAACTTTCTTCAATTTTGTTGGCATTAAAAGTGTGATACATGCCGGTTTCGAGTGAATAGAAGACCACATTCCCGTTCTTATTATATAATCGCGCAAAGAAGACTTTGTTTTCCATTTCCGACATTTCAGCTTTTGTGCAGAGGCATGCATCTTCGGAGATATAAATCGTGTGCCTTCCTATACCATTTGTTTTCTCCCACTCGTTCTTTAAATCATTCAGCTTGAAAACCTCGACAGATTCTCCAAAATGGTCCACAAAGACAAGTAGAAGTTGTTGATCACATTTTGTTAGGAAATATTCCAGCGGATATCTACAACAACTTTTGGGAGCTTCGACTACATCTTCCCAGGAGAAATCGTCTTGACAAAATTTTTTAAAAGTATGAAGATCTCCATCCTCATCCAAAGCATAAAGATCTTGGCCATACAATGTTGGAAAATAAAAATGAAAAGGGTAATCAACATCGTCATTTTCCAGACTAACCAACCGCCAGGATTTTTCCCCACCTACAAAGTGAATGTAAATACCTTCTTCGCCAAATCCAACAACCATGCAACCCGGGGAAGTAGGTGGTGCTGAGAAGCATAACCAATAGAAGCGACGGCCCGCCAGCTTGGGAAGATCAAGAACAACATTTGTGAAGGGGTTATAGAACTCCAATCCGTTATAGCTGTAAAACAATAACCAACCATACCCAGAATAAATTATGCTACGGTCATCCATCTGATGAGGCAGACTTCTCATAAAGTACTTGTAACCGGACAAAGGATCTTCAAAAGTGACAATGTCTCGTTTTTGGTCTACCACCATTAGCCACGGCGAAAGAAAAGAATAATTCTGCAATCTCTTTATTGCTGCTTCATCCCTCCATTGTAAAACAGGCGCTGCTAGATGACAAGACTTGCACGTAGCGCGAAGGTTCAAGTATTCCAAGCCAATACAATACTTCATAATCGGCTCTAAAACACCAAGTGGAAGACCGAGTAGTTGTAATTCATTAAGTTCAACATCATCATCAGTTACTTCTCTTACCATTGTTTGACCGTCCTCCTCCAGTCCTTGTTTAGATTTAGGATAATCACATGCTAGCCTACACAAGATAAGATTTTTAAGGTCAACATATTAATGCTACTAGTACAATGAATAAACACAACTCAATAAAAAAGAAATACCTGCATTCCCACACTGAGGCATGGCTCGTTGGTAGCACCGTAGGAGGAAACATAGAATTCAGCAACATTGTTCAATCATTCAAATTGTAAGAATATATTATTTTCCCCATTTTGCTACGAATATGTATTTTACCCCCAGCTGAGGCAATTGCAGGACTATAAGCCACGGAGTTATCACGAGCCAGATCCACAAAAAAGTTAGCATCTTTGAGGTCTTCCATTTCTTCCCAGAGTTTCCCACTCTTGTACAACTTGTCACCGTCTTCCTCTGTCAAGGACGGTCCTTCAGGGTCTATACCAGTTAGGTCCCACTTTTTGAGGCCCTCCAGTCCAGCCCAGTTTATGCAAGATATATCTATTTTATGTAAAGTCACACAAGAAAATGTTGAATCGTATTCCGCGCGACACATAAAACCTATTATAATGCAGAACAATTCTGTATTAGACCCTCTCAGAAAATACATGTTATCAAAACTGCAATGCTTGCGAGACTGAGGGCAGCAACTAAATAGCATAAGTTCTATCACAACTTCTCCAGCCTTAACAACGATGTCAATCTCAATGACAAGAGGCATAATCCAATTTTCTAGACTCACAGCATACACTTTACCATTGCAACAACTTAGGCTATGTAATAAACGGCCATCCCCGCTTAACCTCTTGAGCTGTTTATCGTATGACATTTCAATCCACCTTAACCTCTTTCTTTTACGGTCTAGCCGGCAGAAAACAAAGGTAGGTCTATCTGTTCTCGCTAGCAGTAGAATTGAGTTGGGATCCTCAGGTGGTAATGACAAACAACATTCTTTGATACATGCTGACTCCCCGTCTTTCAAAATCAAGGGAGGGAGACGCATGATCTTAGAAGTAAGAGGGTTCCAAAGAGACCACATGTTATCATTGGAAAGAATTAACCAACCATGATAGGTGCCTCGAATACGTTTCCCGAGCAACTCAGGGATCCGACACCGATAGTAACACAGTGGGTCATGTATGTTGTAGAAAACCTGGTCTTCGTCAGCTTCAGGGCTCTGAGCAACGAGCCATTGGGAATTTTCTGATAGGTGGGGTAATTGATCATACACCGTACCACAATAAACCTGCTTCTGCTCCATCTAGATGTTCATGAGAAAAATTCAAACTCAGCTAATGAGATAACGTATGATAAACCAGAAGCACATACAAGTATGTTTTAAAAAAATTACTAATGAATCATTAGATAAAGCTAATCAGAACAGCTATAAAATAGAATATTGGTAGTAGAATATATGTGGCGTAAACATTATTTGTTAAAACAAGATTTCAACCAAAACTGATTGGAAAAAGGCTATAACGAATTATGCGTGTAAACATATGTAAAAATGTAACACCATCAAAACTCAGCTAATGAGATAACGTATGATAAACCAGAAGCACATACAAGTATGTTTTAAAAAAATTACTAATGAATCATTAGATAAATTCAAGGGAAACAAATGTAAAGAATTACGTGTGTAAACATATGTAAAAATGTTCACCATCAAAACGTCAACCATGATAGACTCCAAGAATCTACTTAGCAGCTACGAAAGACCAACTTCTTATCCAAATCCGAAACAAAATCCACACGAATGACATGGAAAAAGCTATAGCGACTCATCCTAAATTTAAGCAAAAAATAAAGTATATTATGACATTTAATAATGGTAACATCATTAGTAGTTCCTAACGCTAATTGACAAGGAAATATTAATAAACTAATCAGAAGAGTAGTTCATAACGTCAACAACGATAGACTCGAGCGAGGAATCTACTTAGCAGCTAAGAAAGACTTAGAATATAAAAAAAGCATCAAAATATCAAGGTGTGTAAACATTAGTGTTTGTTAAGACTAGCCGTATACTTAGAATCTACTACTAAGAAAAAGTCAGTGAGGCGTTTCGTCAAACACTTGGTCTACTGAAGCATTTTATCAAACACTTAGACAAATAAGCAATCAAAGACACATTCGAACACAATCAGCGTGAGTTCAACATAAGATTAAACACAGATAAGCTAAAAAATAAGCTGAACAAAATAAGAAAAAAAAAATAAGCTAAAAAATAAGCACCGTTGAATCGAAGCTTAAGAATGTTGTTTCCCAAATTGAAGAGTATTTTTGTTTATATAGACTCGAATTGTGTACTTTCCAAAATTAAAAAATAACCGAACCTTAACTGCGTTTAATTGTAATTTTTTTTAGTAACTTTTCTCTTTCTATGAAACTTTATTAAAACTGGAAAATTCAAAATTTTAGTTATGGAAAATGAAAAATTTGGACATACAATTAGACCTAAACATGTGATTGATGGAAGGTATGTTTTTAAGTCTCATTTGTAGGCATATATATCAACGCTCGTTAGTTATTTAAGTGGGTGTGTTTAGGATTCCTTATTAAAAAACATATTATTCATTTTAGATATAATTAATCAGATAATTATCATTTTGAAATTATAATAATTAGATAATCAATTTTTTTTAGTGTTTAAGAAATTTAGTTATTTGATAAGTAAAATGAATAAAATAAACTTCATTTTTCTAAAACACATTTTAAAAGCTTACTTTTTCAAAACTACATGTGTGTAGAGGAGATATAAGGGGTTTTTTGTTCTTTGAGTTTTTGTGTGATTTCTTTGTGTTGTTATCATGTCTGATCCCAAGAAAGGTGATCAGGTTGATAACCCTGTTAGTGATACTGAAACAGAAGAAAATAAAATTGTCATTCACACTAATGACCCATTATACTTACACCATACTGATACTAATGGGCAGCCCATTGTGAGTGTTAAACTAACTGGACCAGAGAACTATAAAGTTTGGGCTGCTGCATTTAAACTTGCTTTGCATACTAAGAATAAATTGGGTTTTATTGATGGTACTTGTGAGAAAAATAATGATGATGTTGTTTTGGCTAATCAATGGGATAGATGTAATGCTGTGGTTTTATCTTGGATCCTTGGGTGTATCTCTTTTGAGTTATACCAAGGACAAATTTTTTCAAGAAATGCTAAAGATGTTTGGGATGAGTTTAAGGAAACTTATGATAAGATAGATGGATTTGTGATCTATAACTTACATTACAAAATTTGTTCTCTTACACAAGCTAGGTCTTCTTTGTCTGAGTATTATCACACCTACAATAGTCTTTGGAGGCAGTTTGACTCCCTTGTCAATCTACCTTCTTGTAGTTGTGATAGCGCTCCTCAAATAAAGAGCCATACTGCTCTTATGAGGCTTATGCAGTTCCTTATGGGTCCTGATGACACTTTCAGTGTTGTTAGGAGCCAGTTGTTAACTGCTGATCCTTTGCCTGATGTTAAATCTGCTTTTGCAACTCTATCTAGGGTTGAATCTCATAAAAATAGTCTTGTTCATAATGGTAATGATAAAAATTCTGCTTCTGCTTTTGTGGTTAAACCTAATAATTGGTCTGGAAATAGAAATAATCAAAGCAAAGGTCCTAATAGAAATAATAATAATAAATTTGTTTGCACTCATTGTAATATGAATGGTCATACCATAGACAGATGCTTTGAGCTTAATGGATATCCTCCAGGTTTCAAGAAAAGAAATAATGGAGGATCTAATGTTTCTAATAATGCATCTAGCTCTGGTAATAGTGTTGATCAGGGATCTGGGAACTCTCTTCCCTTTACTACTGATCAAATTAATAGGCTTATGGCTTTAATTGGCTCTAAGGCTAATACTGGTGATGTGCAGTCTTGTGCTGCAGGTATGGTTTATGGGTCTAATCATATAATCAGTTTTGTTACTTGTAGATTTTTTAACTATAACTCTAATATAAGTACTTATAGTACATATATTGGGTGGATCTTTGATTATGGAGCATCTCAGCACATGATATTTTCTACAGCTCATTTATATGATGTAATTGATGTTTCTAAATTGAACATATCCGTGTCTCACCCTAATGGAACTGTTGAACATGTTAAACATATTGGAAATTATAAACTTTCTGATAAAATTGTGTAATGTGTTGGTTGTTCCAGGCTACAAGGTTAGCCTTATATCTGTTCATAAGTTGGCCAAAGCTGATAAATTTGTTGTGTCATTTACTGAGGCAAGATGTTTTGTTCAGGATTCTCTTCAAAAGTCCCTTCTGGGGACTGGTAGTGAAAGCAATGGTCTCTATTTATTTGATTCAGGTAGGAAATTTGTTAATAGTTCCATAACTACTTGCTGTTTGTCTAAATGTATTTGGCATAACAGACTTGGTCATCCCTCTGACCAAGTTTTAGCTATCTTAAAAGATAAAGATCAAATAGAGTCCACTAATGATGTTCAACCTTGTGATGTTTGCCATAAGGCTAAACAGACAAGGGATCCTTTTCCTTTAAGTGAACATAAAACCAAGTCTTTGGGAGATATTGTTCGCTTAGATGTTTAGGGTCCATATAAGGTTAAAAGTAGAGATGGTTATAGATATTTCCTTACTGTGGTTGATGACTATACTAGGGCTGTGTGGTTGTACATGCTCAAAGGGAAAAATAAAGTCTTTAATAAAATTGTTGAGTTTTATAATCTCATAAAAACTCAGTTTGATGTGTCTATTAAGGTTTTCAGAAGTGATAATGGATCTAGATTTATAAATCATAATTTTGAAACCTTTGTTAAAAGTAAAGGCATGATACATCAAACTACTTGTGTGTATACTCCACAACAGAATGGTATAGCAGAAAGGAAACATAGACACTTGCTTAATGTTGCAAGAGCTCTTATGTTTCAGGGGGGATTAACTTTGAATATGTGGCCTGAATGTGTTCTTACTGCTGTTTATCTCATTAACAGGATTCCTAGCTCAGTTCTCTCTGGAAAAAGTCCTTATGAAATGATATATAACCTTGAACCTAATATCTCTTATTTTAAAACTTTTGGGTGTCTGTGTTTTAGTACTGTTCTTAATAATATGGATAAGTTTGCTGCTAGGAGTGAAAAGTGTGTTTTTATTGGATATTCCTTTACTAAAAAAGGGTATAAACTTTTTAGTCTTGAGTCTAAAACTGTGTTGTTTTCTAGGGATGTAAAGTTTTATGAAATAGTATTCCCTTTCAAAAATGATGGTTGTAAAGGCTATGATGAAGTGAGAGATGTAAACTTAGGAAATAGAGGTAGCATTCCTAATAGATATGACTTAGCTGATAAAGTGTCTACTGATACTCCTTCCATTATTACCAGTCACTCTCAGGGGTCAGACTCTATGAGTGATAAGAATCATAGTGTTGGAAACCAGAGTGGTCTAGGCAGTAGTGAGGCTAGTCCTATAGATCAAAATGTTGCCCTAAATGATGATGATTATGAATCTGAGGGTGAGGAATTTATAGAATTTAATCAGCTTTTTCAAAACAGTCCAGAGAGATCTGAGTTAAGAAGGTCAACTAGACCACACAAAGTTCCTGCTAAATTTGATAACTATGTGCTTGATAAAAGAGTTAAGTATGATATTAATACTGTTGTGAGTTATACTAATTTGTCTATGCATAACTTTGTGTTCTCTAATAACCTGAATAAAATCCATGAGCCTAAATTTTATGATGAGGCTGCCAAAGACCCTAGATGGGTTGAGGCAATGAATGAAGAGATGGAAGCTCTTAACAGAAATAATACATGGGTTATTGTTGATTTACCTCTTGGTAGAAAACCTGTAGCTTGTAAATGGTTGTGGAAAGTAAAATACAAGTCTAGTGGTGGTGTAGAAAGGTTTAAAGCCAGAGTTGTGGCTAAAGGGTTTAGTCAGAAAGAAGGCATAGATTATGAAGAGACTTTCTCTCCTGTTGTTATACTTGTGACTGTTAGATGTCTTCTTTCGGTGGCTGTGCATAATAGTTGGCCAGTATATCAGTTAGATGTTAACAATGCATTCCTTTATGGAGATTTAGATGAAGAAATTTATATGAATCTTCCTGAAGGATATGGTTCAAACTCTAACAAGGTGTGTAAGCTGACTAAATCTTTATATGGATTAAAACAGGCACCTAGAAAATGGAATGAAAAACTGACTAGTGTTTTAACTGATAATGGTTTTTTTCAAAGTAAAAGTGATGTGTCATTGTTTACTAAGACTGAGAATGAGGCATTTGTTGCCTTATTAGTTTATGTGGATGATATCATTATAACTGGAAATAATGATAGTATGATTAATGACTTAAAAGAATATTTGAGTTCTAAATTTAAAATAAAAGATCTTAGAAAACTCAAATATTTTTTAGGCATTGAAGTTCTTGATACTGATTCTGGACTATGTCTTAATCAAAGGAAATATTGTCTTGAATTGCTCTCTGAATATGGTATGCTAGCTTGTAAGCCAGCTAAATCTCCTATACCTGATCCTTCTAAGAAAAAGAAAGTTTTTGTTGATAGTGATGAGGATGTTATTCTTGATAATAAAACTTGTTATCAAAAAATTGTTGGCAAGTTGATTTATCTTACTCTGACTAGACCAGATATTGCTTATGCAGTACACTGTCTAAGTCAGTTTATGCATGCTCCTTATAAATCACATCTTAACTTGCTTTTCATGTGCTTAGATATCTTAAAAGTTCACCTGGAACTGGTATATCTTTTAAGAAGCATAATTGTTTGAATCTTAATGCTTTTGTAGATTCAGATTGGGCTAAGTGTAAAATAACTAGAAAATCAGTTACTGGATATACTGTTTATCTAGGTGAAAATCTTGTATCATGGAAAAGCAAGAAGCAATCTGTTATAGCTAAATCTTCAGCTGAAGCTGAATATAGAGCTATGAACAGTGTCACTTGTGAAATTATGTGGATCATTAAGATCATGAAAGATCTTAAGGTTGATATTACTCTACATGTGCCTATCAGCTGTGATAGTAGTTCTGCAATTCAAATTGCAGCTAATCCTGTGTTCCATGAGAGAACAAAACACTTTGAAATAGATTTATACTTCCTTAGAGAAAAAGTTTCAGCAGGATTGATTAAAACTTGTAAGATCAAATCTGAAGATAATATAGCTGACTTATTCACTGAGGGATTATCTATCAAAGATCATAAGTGGTTTTGTGAGAAACTGACGCTTATTGACTTGTACCAAAACTCAACTTAAGAGGGGGTATTAAAAGTATAAGCTGAGTTTGGAAAAGTTTCTATTCTTCAAGGGTAAGTAAGGTAAGTTTTTTACTTTATATATAATATTTTGTGCTGGTTTTGCTATTTATGGAAGTGCAGGGACTATAAGTGACAAGTTTGGAAAGTGAGCAGCTGTTGACTCTTGGGCTATATATACATCGCTTTATAGCTTTTAGGGTTAATCGTTTTACTTATTTTTCTCTCTCACATTGTTATGGTCGCCATTGTTTTACGATCTTGAGTTTGTTACGAGTTATTCAGATTGTTGGTGTATATTGATCTTGCCTGTAAGATCATTTATACACATCTGGTTGTATTATTTTCTTCCTTTCTGTTTTGTATGTTTGATCAAAAAGCTAGGTATCACATTTGAAGTGATAGCCTAACGTAGTTAATAAAAATAATAAGGGGAGGTTGGTTGAATCATCTTGATTCGTGTTTTTTGTTAATGATCTTTAAAATCGAATATATTTTATACTCCATCCGTCCCATATTAACTGTCCACATTACTATATTTGATTGTCCCATATTAAATGTTCACTTCTAAAAATAACCATATAAAAGTAACCAAACTTCCAATTCTACCATTTATTGAAAACAAAAGCTACTTCATTAATTAAGCAAAAAGTCTACACTAATTTTCATGCAAGAATTACAAAGAAAAACAAAAGCTAGTACTTCCATTCTTTTCCATTCTTATGCTTCTGGGAAGATTTGTTTTCCTCACACAATTCGTACGTACATTAACTATGGAGTACAAAAGACATAAGACATGACATGCACTCTACGTTTTTTCCGTAACATTTTGCTACTGAGCTACATATACAACAACTTGATTTATCAAATGTTCATCACAGTCAACTTGTAGTGGCAGCCTCACTTGACGTTCCAATCTAGCTTTACCGATATGTGGCGTTTGATAATTGTTGCCACCGCGAACCTCCATAATGGCTTTCATACACGTTTGTAGAGTTAGAAAAACGTTTTTAAGTTCATGCGATGACATTCTCTCGAATGAGCCTTCGACCGCCGAAACTAATTCATCAATATTTCTCAATACTTGTTGCTCTTGAAGTGATGAATTGCACGAAAGAAACCAAGGTCTAACACATTTAAGTCCGGACTATTCGGTGGTTGAAAACGAAGGCGAATGTCAAAGCCATCTCGAGATGCTTCTTGGAGAAACTCATAATCATTAACATCAATATGAGGTTTCGTATTATCTTGTTAAATAAATATTGGACATGTGTGACCTTGTGGCCATTTAGCTCGAATAGCCGGTAAAACTTTGTGAATCAACCATGACCTCGTTACATCTTTAGTTACGGATAAAATAGGCTTCGTTTCCAACGTTCCCGCAACGCGGTTTTTACTTGAACGTTTTGCCGGTTCTAAGGTTGTGAAAGGGAAGATACCAATCTTTTCGGAAAATATTTCATTTCCTGACGTATCAAATCGGGGTCGTGCAACCGCGGAAAGAAACATGACTTTTTTTATAAACTTTTTCGATTGACATGTTCTTAACGGCTCTTCCTCCCCGGGAAGAAGGTAATATCGTTTTGATGGTTTTGACATGTAAAACCATTTTTCATCAATATGTATAACATTAAACATATCGGCAAATTTTGGAGTAGTACCTGGTAAAAATGGAGTAACCATTGATAAACAAAATTTCAGCCTTGCTATTTTGTTCTCATTAGTTAGAGCCGGCTTGATAGCATTTGTATGTGGCCTAAGCTTGCCTTCTTTGACTCTTCTATGGGTGGTCGATTTCGAAACGCTGAGTGAGCTTGCAAGAGAACGCATATTGGTTCGACGACACAATAGAATCGTCAAAACATGTGAAAAATCTATTTGTACCCTTTTCGGTCCAACAACATTTGGCCTCTTCAAAGAGAAATCAACTGTTAACCCATTTGAAAGTTGATGTTGTGCAAGATGCCAAATCCGACTCACGGTTCGTTTGGATACATCATACTTCTCTGCTAGAAGAGTGATTGATCCCTTTTTTAATATTCCATATAAACTTTGTTGCAATAATGAGTGATAAATTTCTTGACGTTGAGAATCAGTTAAATTGGGTTTAATGTAATAGATTCTACTGTCCTCTATATTTATGAGGAAAATAAAGAATAAGATTTGAAGAAAATGTCATAGAGCAAACATGTACTGTATGAATAATGAATACATAAAGGATAGGATTTAGAACAACATGAAAGAATATTTTGGTAGGTAGCAAAATGGACGTATTTGAGATTTGGCTATGTAAAAATGGCGCTTAAATTTCCCTCCAAAGTTTAGCTAAGTTTTTCCATATTTTAAAAGTAGACATCAATCTAAAAAGGTTGACTTTATTCACTTTTATTTTGTCAGTGTTAAAAGTACAAAAGTACGCAGGAGTGCAAAGATGTTAGGACAAATGAGTCATTTGGTTTTTTAAAAGTGTCTTGGTTATATCAAACCCGTCACCCACCCACATAGATTTTTTGAAATCCATCATCTACCCGTCACCCACAAGTTAGTATAAATTTCTACCCATACCTATACCGTGGGTAAACCCATGGGTTAATGCATTAAAATAGAATCACAAAACCTTGATATGCATGTAAACTAGATATTAAAATGAGTAATTAGACACCAATTGTTTTTGCAAGTATCAAGTTGATAAAAGACTTAAACATGTGTCTCACGTTCACAAAAGACTCAACAAGAGAATCCATTGTTATGTATGGACACATATATGTGATGGGTAAAGGAATGCATTATGGATTTGTGGTGTATGGATGATGGAACATGACTCGTCTTTTAGAAAGCTATTCTCAATTGGTGAAGAAGTAAATATAGTGGGGTTTAAAGAGAATAGTGAAACTCTATTGTTGATATTTACGACCCCTGCTCACAACAAATCAAGAATCTTGGTATTTCTAGAGAACTAGAGGAGGGATCATTCTTCATGGGCTCTTACAAGGAATCACTACTTTTTGCTTGATCATCTAAATTTACATATGTATTGTGGCGATAGTTGATCAAATCGATGAAGGCCACGTTTTAACGTGTGAAGTTACATAGTTATGTTACCTAAGGAGCCGAGGAGGATGAGCCTATTTTGTAGTTAAGGTGTGGAAAATCACTTTAAGCTATTTTAGTTGTTTATCATTCCTTTAGTGTTGTTAAGCAATGTCATTTATGAAATGTTATCATATTGTAGATGCGGTATATTACATGTTGAAATCAATGTCATTTACGGTTCTCAACTTTTATGTGATTTATGTTATTCAATGGATAGTTCACTTTTGATGATTTTTTTGGAACAGGGAATGTCCTTTATAGATGTCTTATTCCTTATGTAATTAATGATTAACAAGCGTTTTAGATGTTTATTACATGTTGAGATCTAAATAGCGCTCTTTGCTTTGTTATATTCTCCTCTCGTTTTGCTTGGGGGTCTATTTTTAATAATCTGTAAATACGAACATGTGTTTATCTGTCATTGAATATGCAATATTTGAATGTGTAAATGCTTATTTGTGAATAAGAAATTATATTCATGTACTTCGGCTCAGATTATAGTGTTTGGAAGCAGTGGTGAGCTACCTTGTAAATACGTTTACATAGATCTTTATGTTACAGAATTGTATCTTTGATTGATCCTTTCTTGTGTATATACACATAACAACCCGTTGTTGCTTCAATACGGTTTAGTGAATTACTTCTAGTTCCTAGAAGCTGGCCAACAAAGTTAAACTAAAATTCCAAAGTCAATAAGAATATCTAACAGCAAGATTCGCTTCACCGTGCATAAACTAAGACTAGCTGGAACCTCTGCCATAACACATGATTTATTAAAGTGTACCATAATTATTATGAGTGTAAAAGCATTCAGCTAGTAAGACCCGCCGAAGCCATGGGGCTCGGTATTCTATGTCGCAGCCCGTCGAGCTCATTGAATCCTTGTCCTTACAATATAGCAGAAATCCGCAAGATTTCTATAGAAAAACAAAATGGACGGGTTGGGTAACGTGTCAAAATAGGTTCGGTTCAAAAAGAGTATTTTTAGCACAAGTCGGGTTGACTCTAAACACTTTTTGTCCAAATTCCAGAATTTTTACTTGTAAAAAGTAAAATAGTTCATGCGGTGAAGGTGGTTCCTGACCTCTAGAGCTTCAGTCCAACGCTCTCCCAACTGAGCTATCACCGCAGATATCTATATACTTTATTTAGATAATTATATAAAATATATTTTTTGTATAAAAATAATTTTATAAAAAAAAGATAAAATGCGGTGAAGGTGGTTCGAACACCCGACCTCTAGAGCTTCAGTCCAACACTCTCCCAACTGAGCCATCACCGAAGTATATCTATATATTTTATTTAGATAATTATATATAATACTATATTTTTGTATAAAAATAATTCTATAAAAAAAGATAAAATGCAATGAAGGTGGATCAAACACCTGACCTCTAGACCTTTAATCTATCGCTCTCCCAACTGAGCTATCACCACGACATATCTACATATTTTATTTAGATAATTATATATAATACTATTATTTTTTGTATAAAAATAATTTTATAAAAAAAATCAATGGATTGAACACCTGACCTCTAAATCTTCAGTCTGGCGCTCTCACACTAATCACCTTCTTTAATGATTATTCTTAACATGTGTTGCCGCAAGCCAAGTTGGATTTTGACGTTGTTGAAATTTCTTCATTAAATACAAACATATGTTTATCTGTCATTCAATATGCAATATTTGAACGTGTCAGTGATTATTTGTGAACAAGAATTAAATGATATTCATGTACTCCAGCTCAGGATTAGCGCAGTACATTAAAGGCATGAGTAGAGGCTAGGCAATGTTTGAAAATGTCATGAGTTCTTGTGTAAAAATTTTTGTGACAACCCTAGATTTTGAGATTCTCCATTAGTGACTGTTTGACTTTGATCATGTGCTTAGTGTGCATTTATGTGCTATATGTTTGTATTTGAGCCTTTGATTTGATGTTAGTCATCGTTCGTGTATTGCGTGGTGCATTATATAATGTTATGATGGGGATAGTTCGTGCTCATGAGTTCACTTGGATGCAACTATGATAGAATATGGTGTTATTTTATGTTTTTACGTATAAGTGTAAGTATTATAGTAAATCGTATTTTTACGATTTAGGGTTTAGCGTTTAGAGGTCTCGGATGAGGTATTTAGTCACTGGAATAATTTACGGGATGGTTTTAAGTTATTTAGGACTTAGTTATAGAGTTTATTTCATATTTTAAGAATTTTCATAAAACTGTATATTTTACGTATTTTACGGTAATCGCATAAAATTGATTAGTTAAAAGGTTTAGGTGTAATTAATTAATTAAGGGATTAATAAAAAAGATATAATTGAGGAGATATTAATTAAAAACGAATTTAATAATTAATTAAAAAAAATTATATTTTTGGAAAATATTTTTGTATGGTCGGTTTAAAGAAGAAAAAAAAGAATGGGTAAAAGCCCATTAGAATTTGTATTAAATTAGGAAAAGACTTGTTTAAAGGGTATAAATACATTGCTGCTAAAAAAACGCAGATCTCTCTCCAAAGAAAAAAAAGGGGTAACGTGGTCTTTACAAAAAAATTAGGGTTCTACCAATAATCTTGGTTTTGATAAATTAAAGATATAATCTTAATTTAATTCATGTTTTATTAATTAATCATGTTTACAATGTTAATTAACCATCATTGAGATGATTAGGATTTTGTGACTTTTCTGGGAATTATAGTTATTTAGATCCATTAATGATTTTAGGGTTTGTGTTAAGAATTTAAGGATAATTAATGATGTTTAGAGGGTTAGTGCATAAAGGCGTAAAACCGTCTGATTTTTAGGGTTGTCTTGTGTCGACTGTTTCGGGCAGTAGGTAGCACCTTTGGTCGAGTTTCTTTTTTTTTTAAAATTAAGTTCAGAGTGTATACTTTTCAAAAGTGTAAGGTTGGTCTAAAATGGAGTGTGGGAAGGTCGCCAAATAATTTTTACAAAAACAGTGCGCTGTTCAGGAATAAATTTGGATTTCGGGAATTTTAGTCAAAACCTAACCAAATGAATTAGATAGCCAAAGATTTTTGATTTGGGAACTCTTTATAATATATTTGAAAGTACTGGAGGTTTTCAATAAAATTTATATTGTTTAGGTCGGGCTTTTGGTGACAAATATTTAGCATGTACAGAAAATCAGTTTTGGTGAAAACAACTTTTGGCGTAGAGACTAAACGAAAGGGTTAAACGTGTAGGTAGAAAGTAAAATTGGTTTTTGGAGTTCTTAGATCATATACCAACATAACTCCAGTAGGGTAGGAGCCAAGTGTGGTGTTAAGTTCACTTCATGTGATCGTTTAGTGACTAGTAAACTGTACCGGGGAAAAACTGGACTTTACGTATAGAATAGCTTGTAGTGGGAGAACTAGATAGTGGAGATTGGGGGATTAGATTCATCTCCTTGGTTGTTACTTAACTTAGGTGTTACGACCTGAGCTAAGTGTGCTGTGTATGATTTTATAGGTTTGCGGGAGTGCTAGCTTGCTGTGCTATCAGGTGAGTTCATAGTCCCATTTTCACTGAGTTTTTAAATGTTTTCTTCTAGTATGGGATGGAGATAACACTTGTGGTGTTCTTAAAATATTTTGTACTATATTTTTAAAAAATGTTGGACATAGATGTGTTATTATGTGACATACGTGCTTATGTGTTTTTTATGTGTTTTGTTATGTGTTTTGATATGTGAATCTTGATTGGGTTATGTTTTGGTATGGTACATAGAAGTATGGGCGTCTATGAGACTAGTTGTGATGTGTGTAAAGCGTGGGGCACAATCCGTCCTGAGTTCTGAGTACTTGTGCATCGTCTCCTCGGAGGCAAAATATCTCGACAGGGATATGGTTCATCTTCCACAAGTGGTGTGGGAAAGATCCGAATAGTGTGGTGCATTGTTCTTGTATGTGTGACGCGATACTTCTTGATTGCTATAGTGTGGTGCATTATTCTTATTGTGTGTTCTTGACTGATATAATTATGTTTTGTTTATGGTTGTATGTAACATGATTATCATATTTTGGTCCATTGCTTTAACTTGCTTTCTTCAACTTATTTACAACGGTTGACAAGGTTTCTTAAGATGTTTTGATAACTTAAACCTATGTTCTCACCAACTTTATGTTGACATATTTTAGTGTCATTCTCAGGTGATAGTTGAGAAGGATGGTGTTAGAAGTGGCTAGAGTTTAGAGACTGCTAGAACTACATTAGGAGGAATCCCTTTCCTCTTAGTTTTTATTTAATGTTTGAATAAGTGGTACATTTTAGACACATATATGTTTGATGTGTGTTATTTGAATGTCTTTGGTAAGAGGTAGGCTTGTTACCTACTTACCTAGACTCCTGCATTGTTGAGATATTGTCATGACATTTGTGTCACCATTTATGATATTTCAATTTCATTTAGTTCTCTCTATACACACGCTATTATTGTGATGATATCCATATGACGCCCCCCATATTCCGCCATGGTGGGGTGTGACAGAATGGTATCAGAGACAATGGTTATAGAGAATTAGGCTGCCTAGTCGCGTAGCCTAGTATATAGCTTAAGGGTCCCTGCATATAGGCGTCATAGGGGTATGCGTGCATTTTATAATAACTGATGTGTTTGGATGTTATTTTTGTGATGTTTATTAAATCATGAACTACTATGGTTCATACTTAGCTACATGTTATTTTCTTTTTGAGTTTTGACTAGTGCGGGTTGAACCATAGTCGTGTACACTAGTCATTGTTAGATTTCATTTGATTATGTTTTCATGTTTTTTTTATACATTTTGAATTTGTCTACGCTGGTTCAGCTGGATTACTAGTTTATGTGTTTCATGGATTGGCTACGTTATTATATGATAGATGGAATCTGGACCTTATGTTATGTTGTGGATTATGTGCTTATATGAGTTGTAGATCTATGTGCTTATTTGAGTTGGTAGACTGATGTGTTATGTGTAGTATTAATTCTTATAAGTGTCATCATAGGAAGGAGTGCATTAGTGAAAGGGGACTGGTATAAGTATGGTGGCCAACATAGTTATACAAGTACCATGACATCAATGGATTCCAAAGTATGGTTGCATGAAAGAGGGTTAATACATGCTTGTATAATATATGTTAGATGGATTTGAGTGCATGTACGCCTATGCCTATATATGTATATATCCCTTCTACTTATCGCTTGTATTTTTAGGATGGTTTGCTAGTTCTTTTCTCTTTGGGATGTTCAAATTCTGTAGTAGCGCATTTATCGAGTCCTCATTTCACGTGTTTGTTTGTACGGTACTTTTGGTGTAGAGGCTATTAAGAGGGTGGAGATTTCTTTTTGGAATAACGATATCTTTTGTTTTGAGTCTTACATGGTAAAAAAATGGAATTTGCAAATAGGTAAAATAGTTGTTTGTAGTCGGTGAAATAAGGGTAAAATGTCGGAACCGTGTTTGAAATAAGTTGAAATATAAATTTTTTAACATATAAGCATGACTTGTTTATAAAAAACATTCTGGTTTTGATCACATAAAGCTAATGATCTTTAACTAAATTCTTGTTCTTATTTAATTATATATATTAAAATCATATTATTAATCATAGGAGGGGTGAGAGTTTTTAATTTTCTGGTATTAAAATAAATTAAGGCTCGACTTTGGTAATTAATAAGGGGTTTTATGGTTTAAAATCATTTTGGTCATAACTTATTCGTTTTTGAAGCTTTTTAGGTGATTCAAAAGCCTAAAATTATGTACTCGGAACCTACTTTTCAAATATTCAAAGAATGTTTAGTACATGGAGTTCCGTGGCTAACTCTAATTAATTGTACAAGTGTCGAGTTTAAGGTTAATTTTCAGACAACATGGTTTAAACTTGTGTTTTGGGTATTTTGGGTTATTGAACATGTTGGTCCCTTGTAATTAGTACTATACTTAAGTATACTAAGTATAGTCCTAACCCATGGTTAAGTAATGCAATAAACTTAATACAAGTAAGTAAATAACACAAAGGTTTTCAACGTTTAACTCTTAGCTTTATTAAAGAATTATACCCTATTGTACACGAAGCTACAATAGGGATTGAATAGACAATGTGTGGTTTTGTGATCTCCTCACTAACAAGCTAGTCCAATCCTAACGATTGCTAAGCTTGACGATTCTATCAACAGGAGTTTAGAACTCAAGTGTGTAATCGTGTTTGGAGGAAGGAAAACTTGTTTGTGAATGTCTAAAACATTAAGTGCACAAACTTATTTTCTCTCCTTTACAAGCATCCTATTTATAGAAGGAAAGTTAGGTAGAAGACAATAATTGCCCATGTGCAATTTGTCTTATTGGTACAGTGTAGTATCTTGTCTTACCCTATTAAGTAGTAAGACGTAATTCCTTTACACTTGTCAGTACCCCATCTATCCCAAAAGGGTAAGTCACGCTAATTGTGTGATGTACTTCATCTTGTCACAATTCAACTTATCCCGCCTTTTCTTCAGTCTTGGAGAATGCTTGTTTTCTTCAGGGAGATCGTATGAGGTTCAGTGAGTCTATTGCCACAACTCACTGAAAACATCACCTTCTTCTTCGTCATAGAAGACATTCATTGAGCTTCGCCTCTCTGAATGCTTGAGTCTTCCTTATAGACTCAGTCTAGGAACTCGAAGGCAACTCACTGAGTGACTGTTCACTCAGTGACCTTGTTATGTTCAAGGTTAATAATTCACTTAGGCTGATTGTTATTAAATCCTTCAGGGAGGTCATTAGGTACTAAATTGACCTAACAATCTCCCCCTATTTGGATATAAAATTTGCCTAAGTGAAATTGTTATAAGTGAGCAAAGAGGCTTCTTCTTATTACAAACTATTCTACTTGATGAAAAGACTTGATATAACAAAGTACTTCATTTTCATTCATCATTACATAAGACTGAATAGTCTGATACAAGAAACATAAATAAAACAAAAGATTACAGTTATTCAGGAATCCATTGCTTCCCTCTTCACCCTTGATGACTTTAACACATTTTCTTTGTCGGGCCTCCTAGCAATTATCTCCCTGAGCTTCTCAGCAAATCTTTTATTCTCACCAGTCTGAACTTGTCCAGCCATCACAAGAAAGATGAGAACACTCTTAGTAGTGCATTTCTCTATGTCACTCATTCTTTGAAATGGTTGATCCCCAAATACATCAATGAAGAAGATACCCCACTCAGGTTCTTCTATAACCATGTTGTTCACAAAGGGGACATTTTCAGGGAGAGTACGATTGCAATCTAACCCATGGATCTTAGTCTCAGCTTCTAGCTCAACTCTTTTTCTCTTTCTTCCCTGAGTTTTGGTAGGATCCTGTTCAGTTAAAGGAAGATCTTCAGTGATTCTTAATTGTTCCTTCATCTGATTCAACCTCTCATATCTCTTACTGAGAGAGTTGAGTATCTCAGGGACACATTTGTTTGTTTTGGTCCTAAAAATCCTTCCCATTTCGTCCCACTCACTGAGACCGAAATCATTAAATGAAAATTTATTCATAACTTCAAAGTTCCTCTCATCATTGTTTCTGTAGACAGATACTGAGACTGGTGTGGTGTGAGGAATGATCTGAAGGTTAGTGATTGGTTCAAGCTTTCTTCTTTGGGTAAAGACTTTGGTGTATTGGTCATACAGTTTCTTAAGTTGGGTGGTTCTTTGTTGCTGCTTCAAGACCATTTCATCCTGAATGGCCTTGAGTTCTTCTTCTTTCTTTTGGATGAACTCCTCTCCCCCTTTCTTTCTCAGCAAGACCTCAGGGTTACCACCCACTTCTTTCACAAACTCAGTGGATACCTTCAAGATCTCAGCCTTTTTTGCTTCATTAGCCTTAGCCGACTCCATTCTATCTAGGTACACTTGGATTTGATCAAGAGTCATTTGGTACATTATTCCATTTATCTCATATGGTACCAAGACACTGGCATCAGGATCAGGCCTTACTTCCCTTGAAGCTTTTACAAGTTTCTTTGGTGGAGGTGTTAGGGTTTCATCAGTTATACCTTTGCCCCTATCTAACTTAGATACTGAGGGCTCAGGGTTGGGAGGAATTGAGTTTAAGGGTTGGGGTTGTGCTAGTCTTTCCTGCTCCCCCTCAGTGTGAGAAGGAGGTTCAGTCTAAGTTAACATCATTGGTGGCACATTCTCCTCCTTAAAAGTTGAAGGATCAGCCTGACTAATCCCAACTTTTGCCCTTTGTGAGGATCCTGAGGTGGTGGAGGATCCCTTGAAAGCCTGAAACATCTCAATCACCATTTCCTTCATAGACTGAGTGTCTGCTTTGATAGTTTGAACATCCAACTGAATAAGGGATTGAGTGTTTTATATGGTGGTGATCCTTGTCCTTAGCCTAGGAATATCAGCTTCTTTTAGGGATTTGGAAATGTCAAAGAGATTGGTGGCATTAGCCATGTATCCTTGTGCAACCCTTGACAATATGAACTCTACTTCAGCATCCATATGAACATCCTCATAGATGGCATCACATTTCCCTTTCACCACATCCAAGTCAGACTTGAGAGAGTCTAACATAGTGAAAACCTCAGTGAGCCTGTCCACCTTCAGTAACTTAAGTAATTGACCAACTCTAGAATTGGACTCAGTGGTACTAGTGATCAGTCCATCCAGAGTTGTCTTCAAGGACACATTTGCTTCGACAGTAGGAAGAGCATGGTTAAGGAAGTTGATGAGCTTCTTCTCTTGATTTTCATGACTATTGTTAACAGAGCTGATGAATTCCATTTGGTTACTTACCTGAATTCTCATCTTCTCCTCAGCCACGTCAAACCTATCACCATACGTCCTGAACTCATCAAGGAGTTCATCAGCCTTTGAAGCCAAGTCTTCATGAACTTGAGTGACCTCAGCCTACAAGGCTTTCAAAACTTTCTCATCCAGAACCACAGTCTGAGTCCCCAATGGATAGGTGTCAAGTTTTGCCTCTTGGGAGGGCTTTTTCGGTACCTCAAGGGAGGGCTCTTTTTGTTCGGATGCCTCAGGGGAGGGCTTTTGTTGAGCCTCAGGGGAGGGCGGTATGTCCTTGAACACGGGTGGGGACTGTGGCTTCTGGTCTGATTGAGAAGGGGCCTCAGTTTCAGGTTCATCCCCAGCCTCAATCATATCATCGTCGTCACTGAAACCTTGGAGTAATTCGTCAGGCTTCTCGAGTAAACTTATAAAATCTGAAAAGTTCAGTGAACCCTTAGGTTTATCCAGCTCCCCTTCAAAAGAAGGTTTGCCTTTGTTATCGTCACTCCCTGCCCCAAATCCTGAGGCTTGGGATTTAGCCAACTGATACTCAGGGGCAGTTTGTGATTGATCAGTTGTGAAGGTAAGATCCCTATCAGCGGGGTGTTTTACCCATGGGCGTCCCTCTGAGTCTTTGGGATCAAGAGTGGTTTCCTCAGGCAAAGACTTTTGTTTTAGTGTGCCTTCATCGGGAGTTGTGGAGGTGAGATTCCTATCAGCGGGGTGTTTTACCCGTGGGTGTCCCTCTGAGTCTAAGGAATCAAGTTTTAGGTCCTCAGGCAAAGACTTTTGAGCTAGTGTGCCTTCATTGGACTTGGTAGAAGTGACAGGCCTATCAGCGAGGTGTGTTACCCGTGGGCATCTTTCTGAGTCTTTGGCCTTAGTTTTGACCTCAGGCAAAGGTTGTGATTTACGAGTGCCCTCATCGATCTGAGTGGAAGGCAGTCCCGTAGGAGAAGGTTGTTTGTTTCCTTCTCCATCAAGAGGACCAGTAGGTTGGCCCGTCGACCCTGACTGTGATGTATCAGGGCCTCCCGTAAGCTCTTTCCCTTGGGGTATTTGAAGCTTGGTCTGAACAAGGGTAGTCTTTTTAGCCTTGGTCTTTTTGGGTCGTGCCTCAGAAGCCTCAGGGCCCTGTGCCTTTGTTGGTTTGGTCTTTGGCACAGTCTGAGTCTTCTTGTTCCCCTTCTTTGGTTAGAAGGGAATGGGAGACACGGATGATTCACGACTGGTCACCTAAGTCATGTGAGCCGTCAATGCAATGGGGTTGACTTCAGATGGGTTCTTTGAAAAGTTTGTGGAACTCAGGATGGGAGTAGAAAAAACAATGAATTTTTCCTGAGTGTAAAGGGAACCCAGTAACCGTTCTAAGGCGCATGATATGAATCTTTGGTAAGAAACATATTTTTGCCTAGACTCCTTCAGGAGCCTGGTTACGAGATAATTATAAACAATCTCTCCTATGTCAATCTTTAGTTCATTAATAAGACTGTAGATTAGCATCTGCTGAGTAGATATAACTTGCTCAGTAGATGATTAGTTCCCACCGATCACCTGAAACACAAAAGTGACCAGGATCCTCCAAGCCATGGGGAAAGCAGTTTTGATCAATGGGGTTTTAGTCACAAGTAACTCAGGGACCCCGATTTCTTTCAGTCCTTTTTTAACTGACTCAGTGTCAGGATGTGCAACATACTTTCCATTGTTATAATCAAGTCCACTGCTTTGACAAAATGTTTTGAAGTCTAAAATCAATGGTGTCTTCCCATTGTTTGCAGTAAACATGATGACACAGTTCTTATGTGACTTGATCTCAGACCCCTGAGATCCTTCAGGCCCTTGGGTAGGGGTTACAACCACAACCGTAAACCAGAATTCCCTAAGATATTCATGGTAGAAGACTGAGGGGATTTTTTGTAAAAGCATCAGCCCAATCATAGTTTTTCAAGAATTTGCAAATTGGTTTGTAGGCTGATACACTACTAGGGTAATTGAAATTTCCCTCATAGTTGTTTCCTGCAAAATGGACACCCTCATGGGTGAGATGTTCAGCCTGAGGGGTATATTTGATAGCCTTGGACATTGCCATTAAAGATAGCTTTTAAAGATTTGAAAAAGGACAATGGTAATTTGTGGAAATCAAATCAAGACTTGTTTCTTGTTATAATACAACAAGATTCACCAAGTGACCTAATGAGAACTTTTGCCTTATAAAAAGGATCAAGAGTTATAAACAATAGGTAACTTTGATTGTTTGTGCTATATAACAATAAAACAAGTGATCAATGTGATTTCCTTTTTACAAGAAACCTTTTCTGGAAACTCGTTTGAACACGCACACTTATTCTTTGAGAGAAAATTTTGGCAGAGTAAAATTGCAAGTTCTTTGTGTGTGTGTTTGTTTTGATTGTGGGGTATTTATAGGATCGGATGTGAAAGAGATTTTTATTTGTTATAATTTCTTTTCACATCCGCATTTAATGAAAGCGTACAAGTGGTCCCCCTATTTTCTTAGCAACTGTTCCATTACTGCAAAGATAACACTTTTTGCAGAGATGACGTGGGGTCACGTGCATTTGAAAGGACGTTTTTACAACAGATTTTGCTAGAAAAAGGGTAAGCATTTAATTCTTAGTGGGATACTTGACATGAGTGACCCCTTGACTGGTTTATGACAATTTATTGAAGGAATATATGTTCCTTATTTAATATTGTGACTCACCAACTAAGGACATTAAGTAACTAAATCCTTAAAGCATTTAGTTACATCATTTAATGTACCTCAGTGTCAAGGGGAAGACTATAAGAGATATTTACTCAGAGAGAGGATCAAGAATATACGTTCTACTGAATCCAATGTCATCAGGGGGTCTGATTAATCAATATTCAGCAAACCAAGTTCAGCTTTCAGTCTAGTGAACGTTGGTTCATCCAAAGGTTTGGTGAAAATATCAGCTAGCTGATATTCAGTGGGGATGAAATGTAATTCAATATCTCCTTTTAAGATGTGATCCCTAAGGAAATGATATCTTATGTCTATGTGTTTAGTCCTTGAATGTAGGACTGGATTATTTGAAATGGCAATTGCACTGGTGTTGTCTCAAAATAGGGACTACTTTGTATTCCACATTATAGTCTCTGAGTTGACTTTTCATCCAAATGATGTTTGCACAACAACCAGCATCTGCCACGTATTCAGCCTCAACAGAGGACATTGCGACTGACTGCTGTTTCTTTGCACTCCAACATACTAGCTTCCCACCTAGGAATTGACATGCACCTGAGGTACTTTTTCTATCCATGTTTCAACCATCATAGTCTGAGTCTGAGTATCCTTTAAGATCGAAGCCTGAGCAACGAGGATACCATAGACCCAGTGAGGGAGTACCGTTCAGGTACCTGAAGATTCGTTTAACAGCAGTAAGATGTGATTCTTTGGGATCAGCCTGATATCTTGCACATAAGATTGTTGAGAACTGAATATCAGGCCTAGTTGTAGTTAGGTACATCAATGATCCAATCATTCCCCTGAATAAGGTTTGATTGACTGGTTTACCAGTAAGATCAGGACCTAAGTTGTTGGGGGGAACCATGGGAGTCTTTACTGAAGCACACTTAGAGATATCATATTTCTTAAGTATTTCTCTGGTGTATTTTTCTTGACAGACTGAGATCTCTTTGTCCCCCTGTTTGATTTGTAGTCCAAGAAAATATGTTAACTCACCCATCATACTCATTTCAAATTTCTTTGTCATAAGTTTTTCAAACTTTCTACAAAGATCATAGTTAGTAGATCTGAATATGATGTCATCAACATATATCTGAACTAGTAGAACATCCTCCTTGGTTATGAAGATAAACAAGGTGTTGTCTATCTTCCCCCTGACAAATTTGTTCATTATCAAGAATGTAGAGAGAGTTTCATACCATGCCCTTGGTGCTTGTTTCAGTCCATAAAGGGCTTTGTCAAGTTTACAAACATGGTTTGGGAACTCAGAACTCTCAAAACTAGGAGGCTGAGCAACATAAACTTCTTTAGTGATCTTTCCATTCAGGAAGGCACTTTTTACATCCATTTGGAAAACTTTGAAGTTCATGTAAGTAGCATAGGCAAGGAAGATCCCGATGGCTTCCATTCTTGCTACAGGGGCGAAGGTTTCCTCATAGTCGATCCCTTCAAGTTGACCACACCCCTGAACAACCAGCCTAGCTTTGTTTTTAATGACAATTCCATCTTCATCAGTCTTGTTTTTAAATACCCATTTTGTACCAAGAGCTGATTTCCCTTTGGGGAGAGGAACTAGTTTCCACACTTTGTTCCTGAGGAATTGGTTGAGCTCTTCTTGCATGGCCTCAACCCACCCTGGATGTGTCAGGGCCTCTGAAACCTTCTTTGGTTCAATTTCATAGAGAAAGTCTGCAAACAGACATGCATGGGTTGAGGCTGCAAAGAGTTTAGCAGCCTGACTGCGTGTGAGCATCCCCTCAGATACATCACCAATTATATTTACACGCTCTATATGTTGTTGTCTTGATCATCTGTCCTGAGGACTTGGATTAGAGCTTGTCGATGGTTGGTGATTATCAGGGACTAGAGATTCAGTACATTGTACTGGGACATCACCTCCTTTTAAAGGATTTTCAGTAATAGGGGATTCGATATTTTCATCACTTGTCTCTTTAGTGTTCTCATAGATGGGTGAATCGTTTGATTCATCAGCTTGAGAAGTGATAACTTCAGGGACATGTTGAGGTGTGATTAAATTATCAATTGACCTATTGTGAGGTGATATATGGAAGGATATATCATCATCAGTTTGATACTGCTTTGAGGGACAATGTTCATACTCATCAGGAGGAAATCTTGATGAGTCATTGATCCCAATCTCTTCCATCGATTGATTTGTGAAGTTAATGGCATCCATACTTTCATCAAAGGTGACATGAAATGACTCCTCAATCTGTTGTCTCCTTGTGTTAAAGACACTGAAGGCTTTGGTGACAAAATAGTATCCAAGAAAGTATCCATCATTAGCTTTGGCATCAAATTTACCAAGATGGTCCTTCTGATTGTGAATGAACACAGGACATTCAAACACATGAAAGTAGCTGATATCTAGAATCCTTTCTTTGAATATTTCATAAGGAGTCTTATCATGTCTTTTGACAATAATACATATGTTCTGAGTATAGCAAGCTATTTTTACAGCCTCAGTCCATAAGTGTTTTGAAAGATTGGATCTATTAAGCATGGTTTGAGCAGCTTCAATGAGAGTTCTATTCTTCCTTTCAGCCACACCATTTTGTTTAGGTGTGTAAGGAGAAGAGAAGTTCTGAGAAATTCCTTTCTCATCACAAAAACTCTCAAGCTCTTGGTTCCTGAATTTAGTTCCATTATCAGTTCGTATTTGAACTTTAGTATCATTTTGAGTTTCTACTTGCCTGATAAAAGACATTATGAATTCAGGAGCTTGACTCTTCTTTTTCAGAAAGTATACCCAAGTGTATCTAGAGTATTCATCAACAATCACAAGAGTGTATTTCTCATGATTTATAGATATTGGACTGACTGGTCCAAATAAGTCCATATGAAGATGAAGACACTTCCTGATAGAAAAGTTTTGTTTTGGCTTGAAAGAAGCTCTCTTGTGTTTACCTTTTTCACAGGCTGAACAAGGCTTGTCTTTTGAATACACAAGAGAAGGTAGGCCAAGAACTTTGTTTTGTTTTGTAAGTTTGTTCATATCTTTGAAATTTAGATGTGACAGTCTCTTATGCCAAAGCCAATTGACAGAGTCTGAGGCTTTAGCAAAGAAACATGCTCCTAAATTTGTTACAGATGACATGTCTAGGACATATACATCATTTATTCTTGGAGCAGTCAACACAATTTCTTTGTTAGCATTGAAGATTGTACCTTGCTTATCATCAAACTGAACGATGTACTTAGCATCACACAGTTGGCTGATATTGATGAGATTGTACTTCAGACCTTTTACAAACGTCACTTTTGAGAAAACTATTCCACCACATTTAATTGAACCATATCCCTCAGTAACACAAGATGAATTATCACCGAATACTACCTTAGGACCTGGTTGCTCTACGTATTTGTGCAGATAACTTTTGACCCCTGTCATACTTCTTGAACACCCACTGTCTAAGTACCAGACAGGCTCCTTGAAGTGTTTCTGCACAAATAACGAGGTGGATTAGTTTCTCTTGTGAGCCCACTTTTTAGTAGGCCCTTTGGCTCGAAGAGCCTGACGTCTTTCAACTCGTTTAAAGTACTCAAACTCAGCATGATCTGAGGTAGAATGAACATTGCTTCCACATGTTTTGTAGCTTAGTCCGACTGAGGATTCAGTACTTTGAGATGACTCAGCTAGCATTCCTCTTCTGACCATGATGATTCTATTGTGTCCTGAGGTAGTGTGATCATTGCTTCCACAAATCTCACACTCAGGGTAATATACACAATCATCAGGTCTATGATCGGGAATGCCACAATGTGTACATGGTGGGTAAGGCTTAGCCTTGGATTTTTTGGTTTGTTGTGAGGTGGGCCCATAGTTGTAAGGCTGAGCATTGTATCTCTTAGCATTTTTAATAGAAGCAATGTGCATCTCATGATCTGCTGTCCTGTGATCTTCACTTTTACATTTCAAGCAATAGAGAACTCTATAGCAGTCGTCAGTGGTGTGATTTGTGTAGTGACATAGCTCACAGGTGGGTTTCTTTGTTTTAACTTTCTTAGAAGACTCAAGTTCAGTTTTGTTACTTGTTGATGATTCAGGCTGTGAGGACACAGATGTTTCACCCTGAGTTTTAGAGCCTGAGTTCAGCTTCTCTTCTATGAAAAGTTGGAACAATCTACTTAACTCCTCTTAATTTACAATAGGAGTAGAGTTGACTGAATGTTTAGGAGTCACTGAGGGAGATATAGGTTTGGTTGTCTTTTCAGTGACAGTTCCTGACTTAGTGTAATCTGGTATCACTTTTGAGTCTTTGTTTGTTCAATACAACCTAACCCAGCTCTTCCTCTAGGTGAGTGTTCTTGATAAGACAATGGAATTAGTTCAGAACATGGACTTGCTCCTTGAAGGTTTTTCAAAGGAGGTAGAGGAGTCTGAATGTCTTAAGCAACACTAGATGTTTCAGTGTTACTGACTTTATCAATCTCTTCATTCAGACCAAGTTTTTCATTAATAGCCCGAGATTCCGGAATTAATATTTTTCCAGTATCAAAGTTAGGCAAAACACTCTCAGGGTTTGATCTCTCAACCCAGTCTTTCGACTTAGGAATCATTTCATGATCAAACCCAACTGAGGCAGGTAGAAATGCCTTTTCACTCATTTCCTTAGTAGGTGCCTTTTCAGTGAGTTGTCGTGCCCCAAGAATTTTCTTCTTTTGAGCAGGTATTTTACTGTTTATACATTGAGAAGCTAAGGTAGAGCTATTTGTCCATTTCTCATTGATGCGTTTTTCTTCCTTAAGTTGTTCTTGAAGAGCATGATTGATTTTAGTAAGTTCAGTGTTCTGAAGTTGACAGCTTACTGCTTCAAGTTTAGCTTGTTTTAAAACTAAAAAATCTTCTCTACATTTATTTGATTCAAAAACAAGTTTATTATATTTTAACAAAAGATTCAATCTCTGCTCTTCAACAAACGATAGGTCAATGTTAATATACTTAAGGAATTTTTGCCAATCAGATTCTTCATCCATAGAGAGAAGCATGTTTACCTTTCTCATGGTGATGTCAACCCATTCTCCATTTCGAGCATGATTCTTTCCAACTGATAATTCATCATCAACTAGAGCCATTAACACTTGATACCTGACTTCCTCCTCTTCTGAGGACAAATCTTCATCATCCCAATCAAAAGTTTCAGCTACCAGCCCTTTAACTTTGTTCTGAGCAGGCTTTTGAGTCTGAGCAACAGTAGGTTCAGCTTCCAAGAGTGCAACTTTTACTTTAACCTTTTTATACTCAGACCTATAGTCTTTCTCAATTTTCTTACTATTCTGAAAACTTTGGTTAATTGGTGAAGCCTGAATTAAGTTTGGTGTAAACTTGGGTTGAAAATTATCATTGCCTGATGAAAAATTTTGATTTTTATAAGAGGCCAATGGGTTTTTTGAAAGACAATATTTAGCAAAATGCCCAGTTTTACCACATCGATAGCAATCCACTCCCTCAGTGGATTGATTACCAGCAAATATAGTTCTTTTGATATAACGTTTGGCATTTGCCAACATGGCCCTTTCATGATATTCCCTGTTCAAATCCCTTATGTATTCAACACTAGATCTTTCATCCACCTCATCATCTGAGGTTTCCTGAAAATCTTGAACAATTGCATTTGAGTAAAAAGTAGTTGTAATGGGGCCATGATCAATTTGGGTAGGTTTGGCTGAGGTGTCTGTTATTAAGGCCTTCTTGGACTCAGGATATCTTCTATTTATTAGATTATCTTCATAGATAAATCTCCCATAAATATCTACAAGATCTTGAGTCTGTATGTGATTAGCATTTCTCAATCCTTGAGAAAAACCAAGCCATTTTTCAGGGAGACTGTTCACAAAAACAACATTGATTTCATGCTTAGATAATTTCACCCCGTCATTCGTTAGCTCATTGAGCAAGGTTTTATACCTGGTGTAAGTCTGAGGAAGTGTTTCAGATGGTTTGGCCCTGAAAGTGTTATATTCTAACTTCAGGTCCATAATCCTATTTTCTTTAGTGTCAGATGGTCCTTCGAAACTATGAACAAGATATGTCCAAGTCTCTTTGGCCATCTTACACTCGATGACAGCCTCCATAATATCGTCAGGAAGACAAAATATTATGATGCTTTTGAGACGTTCATCTTGATTGACCACTCTTCTCTCATTGTCAGACCATTGGTTTTCAGGTTTGTCATCACCAGCTGCTGTTTTTGGTTTGAATGGACCATTCTTAATACAAGTTATGTAATAAGGTTCCATTCCCGTCAAATAACATAGCATTCTTTTCTTCCATTTGTTAAATCTTTCAACTTCTAACTTAGGAGCGTTAACAGAGTAACTCGCTCCTTTTTTGTTAACAAGTTGGGGTACATTACTTTCAGCCATAATGGATCAAGGTTTTAAAAACTTTGAGACGATGGTTAAAAGTTTTATAACCCTACCGCTCTGATACCACTTGTTGGTCCCTTGTAATTAGTACTATACTTAAGTATACTAAGTATAGTCCTAACCCATGGTTAAGTAATGCAATAAACTTAATACAAGTAAGTAAATAACACAAAGGTTTTCAACGTTTAACTCTTAGCTTTATTAAAGAATTATACCCTATTGTATACGAAGCTACAATAGGGACTGAATAGACAATGTGTGGTTTTGTGATCTCCTCACTAACAAGCTAGTCCAATCCTAACGATTGCTAAGCTTGACGATTCTATCAACAGGAGTTTAGAACTCAAGTGTGTGATCGTGTTTGGAGGAGGGAAAACTTGTTTGTGAATGTCTAAAGCATTAAGTGCACAAACTTATTTTCTCTCCTTTATAAGCATCCAATTTATAGAAGGAAAGTTGGGTAGAAGACAATAATTGCCCATGTGCAATTCTTGTCTTATTGGTACAGTGTAGTATCTTGTCTTACCCTATTCTAATTAGTAAGACGTAAGTCCTTTACACTTGTCAGTACCCCATCTATCCCAAAAGGGTAAGTCACGCTAATTGTGTGATGTACTTCATCTTGTCACAATTCAACTTATCCCGCCTTTTCTTCAGTCTTGGAGAATGCTTGTTTTCTCCAGGGAGATCGTATGGGGTTCATTGAGTCTATTGCCACAACTCACTGAACCCATCACCTTCTTCTTCGTCATAGAAGACATTCATTGAGCTTCGCCTCTCTGAATGCTTGAGTCTTCCTTTTAGACTCAGTCTAGGAACTCGCAGGCAACTCACTGAGTGAGTGTTCACTCAGTGACCTTGTTATGTTCAAGGTTAATAATTCACTTAGGCTGATTGTTATTCAAACCCTTCAGGGAGGTCATTAGGTACTGAATTGACCTAACAGAACACTTGGAGGTTTAACATAGAGATGAGTTGGGATAGAATTTGAGAGTTTTTTAGACCTTAGAATACGTGGTTATATTTTGATGAGTTTTAATTTATGGTATTTATGAATAAGACTAAAATCGGGGTGACAGTTTTAAACCCGTCGAGTTATGTGACGACTCTTACCTTAGTTTCAAGACAGTTCTTGTTTGATGAGTTGCGAGATTTAGTTAGGTTGGTTACATAACTTTATGGTTTTAATAAGTTTCCTTGCGGACGGTTAAGGCTCATGTGTTATTGGTTGAGATTATTTTAGTATAAACTGAGTTCACGTTTGAACATGAAGGTTTTATCAGGGATATGTATCCTCGTTTGTTTGCTGAGAATAATTTTGAGTTTGGGAGTAAATCTCGGGACGAGATTTATATTAGGAGGGTTTGATGTGACAACCCTAGATTTTAAGATTCTCCATTAGTGACTGTTTGACTTTGATTATGTGCTTAGTGTGCATTTATGTGCTATATGTTTGTATTTGATCCTTTGATTTGATGTTAGTCATCGTTCGTGTATTGCGTGGTGCATTATATAATGTTAAGATGGAGATATTTCGTGCTCATGAGTTCACTTGGATGTAACTCTGATAGAATATGGTGTTATTTTATGTTTTTACGTATACGTATAAGTATTATAGTAAATCGTATTTTTACGATTTAGGGTTTAGCGTTTAGAGGTCTCGGATGAGGTATTTAGTCACTGGAATAATTTACGGGATGTTTTTAAGTTATTTAGGACTTAGTTATAGAGTTTATTTCATATTTTAAGAATTTTCTTAAAACTATATATTTTACGTATTTTACGGTAATCGTGTAAAATTGACTAGTTAAAAGGTTTAGGTGTAATTAATTAATTAAAGGATTAATAAAAAAATATAATTGAGGAAATATTAATTAAAAATAAATTTAATAATTAATTTAAAATTTATATTTTTGGAAAATATTTTTGTATGGTCGGTTTAAAGAAGAAAAAAACAGAATGGGTAAAAGCCCATTAGAATTTGTATTAAATTAGGAAAAGACTTGTTTAAAGGGTATAAATACATTGCTACTAAAAAAACACAGATCTTTCTCCAAAGAAAAAAAGGGCGACGTGGTCTTTACAAAAAAGTTAGGGTTCTTCCAAAAATCTTGGTTTGAATAAGTTAAAGGTATAATCTTAATTTAATTCATGTTTTATTAATTAATCATGTTTACAATGTTAATTAACCATCATTCAGATGATTAGGATTTTGTTAATTTTCTGGGAATTATAGTTATTTTGATCCATTAATGATTTTGGGGTTTGTGTTAAGAATTTAAGGGTAATTAATGATGTTTAGAGGGTTAGTGCATAAAGGCGTAAAACAGTCTGATTTTTAGGGCTGTCTTGTGTCGAGTGTTTCAGGCAGTAGGTAGCACCTTTGGTCGAGTTTATTTTTTTTAAATTAATTTCAGAGAGTCTACTTTTAAAAAATGTAAGGTTGGTCAAAAATGGAGTGTTGGAAGGTCTCCAAATAATTTTTACAAAAACAGTACGCTGTTCAGGAATAAATTTGGATTTTAGGAATTTTAGTCAAAACCTAACCAAACGAATGAGATAGCCAAATATTTTTGATTTGGGAACTCTTTATAATATATATGAAACTACTGGAGGTTTTCAATAGAAGTTATGGTGTTTAGGTCGGGCTTTTGGTGGCAAACATTTAGCATGTACAGAAAATTAGTTTTGGTGAAAACGACTTTTGGCGTAGAGACTAAACGAAAGGGTTAAACGTGTAGGTAGAAAGTAAAATTAGTTTTTGGAGTTCTTAGATCATATAATAACATAACTCCAGTAGGGAAGGAGCCAAGTGTGGTTTTAAGTTCACTTCATGTGATCGTTTAGTGACTAGTAAATTGTACCGGGGAAAACTTGGACTTTACGTACAGAATAGCTTGTAGTGGGAGAACTAGGTAGTGGGGATTGGGGGATTAGATTCATCTCCTTGGTTGTTACTTAACTTGGGTGTTACGACCTGAGCTAAGTGCGTTGTGTATGATTTTATAGGTTTGCAGGAGTGCTAGCTTGATGTGCCATCAAGTGAGTTTATAGTCCCATTTTTACTGAGTTTTATATGTTTTCTTCTAGTATGGGATTGAGATGACACTTGTGATGTTCTTAAAATGTTTTGGTACTATATTTTTAAAAAAAATTTAGACATGGATGTGTTATTGTGTGACATGCGTTCTTATGTGTTTTGTTATGTGTTCTGTTATGTGTTTTGATATGTGTTCTGATATGTGAATCTTGATTGGGTTATGTTTTGTATGGTACATAGATGTATGGGCGTCTATGGGACTAGTTGTGATGTGTATGGAGCGTGGGGCACAATCCGTCCTGAGTTCTGAGTACTTGTGCATCATCTCCTCGGAGGCAAGATATATTGACGGGGATATGGTTCATCTTCCACAAGTGGCATGGGAAAATCCAGATAGTATGGTGCATTGTTCTTGTGTGTGTGACGGGATACTTCTTGATTGTTATAGTGTGGTGCATTGTTCTTATTGTGTGTTCTTGACTGATATAATTGTGTTTTGTTTGTGGTTGTATGTAACATGATTATCACATTTTGGTCCATTGCTTTAACTTGCTTACTTCAACTTATTTACAGCGGTTGACAAGGTTTCTTAAGATGTTTTGATAACTTAAACCTATGTTCTCACCAACTTTATGTTGACAGATTTTAGTGTCATTTTCAAGTAGGATAGTTGAGAAGGATGGTGCTAGAAGTGGCTAGAGTTTAGAGACTGTTAGAACTGCATTAGGAGGAATCCCTTTCCTCTTAGTTTTTATTTAACATTTGAATAAGTGTTAAATTTTAGACACCTATATGTTTGATGTGTGTTATTTGAATGTCTTTGGTAAGAGGTAGCTTGTTACCTACTTACCTAGACTCCTGCATTGTTGAGATATTGTCATGACATTTGTGTCACAATTTATGATATTTCAATTTCATTTAGTTCTATCTATAGACACGCTATTGTTGTGATGATATCCATATGACGCGCCCCATATTCCGCCATGGTGGGGTGTGACACATTTAGTGTTTGGAAATAGTCCCGAGCTACCTTGTAAATAGGTCTACATAGACTTAAGTAGCTATAGTTGCCAATTTTCATAGTGCACATTAACAAACCAGGGGACGGTGCTTTGTATGAGCAGCAAGAGTCTCCACAAGTCCACAACATTTCATTTTTATAGTAAATTACCGTCATGTCAATGTGTATATGACTCTGTACTTCCACAATCCAACAAAACCTTGAACATTTATGACAGGCTTGTAAATTAACCTCTGAAGGCTGAAAACCACTGCAAAATATCAGATACTAAATAACCGCTGTATACATAACATAGTTGCTGTTTCCAATAGTATGTGGCATAACTGTCGTTTTCGCTTGGGTTAATGAAACACGATCCTTTGACTCTTAAGAGGCAACTGATATTTTTGTTTTTTGAAGTTATGCTAGTAAAAGTTGGAGCTATAATCTTGACCAGCAACTTGAGTACCCGAGTCACTATATAGAACATACAACGTGACTGTTTGTGCTATCCTTTTAATTGTGACGATTCGTGCCACTTGTGTTGAATGGTGACACACTGCCACATGGACCAGGACTCTCTTCTCTGGAATTCGAGTTTAGTATGGCTACTGTGATAGAATAATAGGACTCGTCCTAAAAATGAATAAACAACAACGAGGACATGGAGTAGAAAATTGTGCAACAAACTAATTTTATAGTGAAGAGGTTCACATATAGTTTATTGGCAAACATTCGACTTTTTTAAAAGTCAAATGATGCAACTAGTAAAGACTGAAGATAATAATTATGAGTAACATATATAAGCAGCTCTTTAGTTATCTCCCGTGCTTGCCTCAACCTTAAATCAACAAGGCTTGGTGGCAAAGCAGCCCGACCAAGTGCTCATTGTCAAGGCTTCCTCTTAGCTTATCTTCTACTTTAAATAGCATAAGATACATAATCATATACGACGTATTGGATTTGAAATCACATGAAATCAGATAGTATAAATCTTTATGTTATAGAATTGTAGAACCTTGTGGGGATCTTTAATTGATCCTTTTTCGTGTATATAAACATGACCACCCGTTGTAGCTTCAATACGGTTTACATCTAGTTCCCAGAAGCCGGCCAACAAAGTTAAACTAAAATTAAAGAGTCAATAGGAATATTTAACCGCAAGATTCCCTTTACTTTGTATAAACTAGGACTAGCTGGAGCTCCTTGCAAGTCCATTGCCGTTCCGGAGGCCCCAATCAACCTCTGGCATATTACATGATTTATTACAAGTGTACTATAATTATTATGGGTGTACACCAAGTTTTAGTGAATTACTTGGTTGTAGCATATTACATGATTTATTACCCGTTGTAGCCTCAATACAGTTTAGTGAATTACTTTAAGTTCCCAGAAGCTGGCCAACAAAGTTAAACTAAAATTCCAAAGTCAATAGGAATATCTAACCACAAGATTCGCTTCACTGTGCATAAACTAGGACTAGCTGGAACCTCTTCCATAACAAATGATTTATTACAAGTGTACTATAATTATTATGAGTGTAATAGCATTCAGCTAGTAAGACATGCCGAAGCCATGGGGCTCGGGATTCTATGTCACAGCCCGTCGAGCTCATTGAATCCTTGTCCTTACAATATAGCAGAAACCCACAAGATTTCTATAGATAAAAAAATGAACGGGTTGGGTAACGGGTTCGGTTCAAAAAGAGTATTTTTAGCACAAGTCGGGTTGACCCTAAACACTTTTTGTCCAAATTCTTGAATTTTTACTTGTAAAAAGTAAAATAGTTTATGTGATGAAGGTTGTTCGAACACCTGACCTCTAGAGCTTCAGTCCAGCGCTCTCCCAACTAAGCTATCACCGCAGGATATATATATACTTTATTTAGATAATTATATATAATATATTTTTTGTATAAAAATAATTTTATAAAAAAAGATAAAATGCGGTGAAGGTGGTTCGAACACCTGACCTCTAGAGCTTCAGTCGAACGCTCTCCCAACTGAGCTATCACCGCAGGATATCTATATATCTTATTTAGATAATTATATTTAATACTATATTTTTGTATAAAAATAACTGAGCTATCACCACGACATATTTACATATTTTATTTAGATAATTATATATAATACTATTATTTTTTGTATAAAAATAATTTTATAAAAAAATCAATGGATCGAACACCCGACCTCTAAATCTTCAGTCTGGCGCTCTCACACTAATCACCTTCTTCAATGATTATTCTTAACATGTGTTGTCGTAGGCCAAGTTGGATATTGACGTTGTTGAAATTTCTTCATTAAATACAAACATGTGTTTATCTGTCATTCAATATGCAATATTTGAACATGTAAATGATTATTTGTGAACAAGAATTAAATGATATTCATGTACTCCAGCTCAGGATTAGAGCAGTAAATTAATGGAATGAGTAGTGGCTAAGCAATGTTTGAAAATGGTCATGAGTTTTTGTGTAAAACATTTAGTGTTTGGAAATAGTCCCGAGCTACCTTGTAAATAGGTCTACATAGACTTAAGTTGTAACACCCCATTTTGATAAATGGAATATCACAGGATAATTATGGCGTGCCATCAAAGCATCCAAGGTAAATGTCTAAAACATTAAATGACCATAAAAGAATCCGGAAACAAACATCGGATCCAACATAAGCTCCACACACGAAATGCATAAGTAGAATGTAAGGAAAGGACTAAACAATGTCAAGCAAAGCAAAAGTATGTAAATGCATTAAAGAATGAAAGAAGTCTGGCTTCTCATTCCATGCACGTACTCTTGAAATCCTAGATTTGTCCTTTAGTACCCGCCGTATTGGGACATGGAAAGAGAAATACCGCTGAGCAATACGCTCAGTGTGCAGATATATAACATAGAACGTAAAGCATAAACATAAGCAAGTAATGAAATGAAATGAATAGCAGCGGAATAAATGTATGTCTTGGAAACTTGGTTTAAGTTCATAAGACTGGTTTATATTTCTGAAAAGACTTATGTTTAGTTTATCTTGAAAATATGTATTTTAAATATGCCCGGAGCTCATATAGGTCATGTTATATCAACGTGCATGAATACTTAGACGGGTGACCTCATCATGCAATTAGAGGGGCTGCCTCTAATTAATATATAAAATGAGTGGAGGGATCAGCTCTTATAACGGATGCAAGACACACACCGCAGTTACCATGAAATCATATTAAATTGTCATAGGATCCACCCATTCGCCCCACATGATAATAGTAACATAGGCCAGATACTATAAAGGGACGTTGTGAGCAATCACTCTCACCCTAGAAGAGTCATAACATCGGTGTCTCTAGTGCTATGGTTATGGAACCCCCATAACTAGGTGAAACCGGCATGCATGTATATAGCTCAGGAAATCTAAAATAATCATAACATATACTGATGTGTTTAAGACACTTAACTACTGGGGAAAACAGATGGCTGCAAACGGGGAAATCCAAAGTATGGGAAAGAATGTCCTTACTGAAAGACGGAATATCCGTACCTTATGTCTAGTAAATGAAGACGAAAATGAACGTAGAAGATCACTCCGACTTCACAATAGCTACATAATGAAGGGACATTAATAAGAGTCGGTTTTACTTATACATACTTGTTAATTAGTTTACTTGACGTGTTCATACTTATTACGCTTGTTCTTGCCTTGTTTCATGTTTTTATAATGTGTTTCTTATAGTTTCATGCGTTTCATGTTTTAAGTGTTATAGTACTTGTTATAACATAATGAGTAACTTTTTAAAACTAGCTGGTTTCTATATATAGTAACTTTCCAAAACTAGCAGGTTTCCATATATAGTAACTTTCCAAAAATAGAAATTTTCCATAATTAGTAAGTTTCCAAAAAAGAAAGTTTCCATATTTATAATGTTTCTGTAAATAGCATGTTACCATATTTAATGTATTTCCATAAATAGCATGTCACTGTATTTATTGTATTTCCATAAATAGCATGTTACCATATTTAGTGTGTTCCCATATTTACCATGTTGCCATAATTAGTATAATTCCATAATTAACATGTTTCTATAATTAATCGTATGCTTATTTTATATCATTTATAATTATACTATAAAGTTTAATAATTAATAAATACTTAGCTTAACTTATTATTATTAATTAATAATGTCATGTCATGTTATTATAAGTTAATATTAATTAATAATATTACATATTTCATGTTATTAAGCTTTACCATAAAAGATATTAATTAATTAACCTAAGTTTTAATTAATTAAATCTATGCTCCTGAATAATTAGCTAATTAATTATTATAACATAAGTCTATTTAAATAAATGTACATACATGTTATATCATGATTTTATTTAAATAAACATAACCTAAGTTTTATTTTAATTAAACCAAAATTATTTAATACAATTAATTAATTAAAACATAACATAAACTATTTTCACATGTCGGTTTAATTACGTGTTCATGAACAATATCAAGTTCCCGAGCCCCAAAACCTGAGACCCGACAACCGAGCACCACCGCTCGAAGGCTGTGGCCTCGCTGCCGTGACTCGTCCGAGCCACAAACACCTCACCGAGAGCCTAAGGATCTCGGCTTGTTGTTGTGCTCGAACCAAACGATCTCCAGCCCCCCGCTGGGTCCCCCCTGCTTGCGATTATTACCCACCGAGCCCCTCATGGGCCTCGGCTTCCCACTGCTGGGCTAAGAACCCCACCATGGGTCTTGGTCCTTGCGGCTGTCAACAACAACACCACCGACCACCATGGGTTGCGGCTGGTGGTTCATATCCAATGCCGACCCCCATAGGGTTGCGGTTGTTGGTCACACGACACCACTGAGACCCCTTGTGGTCTCGGTTGGGCTGCGATCAAGACAACCAAAAACCCTAACCTTTCTTTTATTTTTTTTCATCTTGATAAATCTATGATTTTATATGTTCTTGATTGTTTTTAATGATCATACATAAATTAAATAAAAACAAAGAAGGATTTGAGTGATACATGTTGGAAATTCACTTTATGTGTGACGACATTTAAGAATTCCCATTAGTTATCATAGTCATACACGCATAGACTAGATTAGGAAACTATGTTTAGTTTAGGCGGTGTGTGACTATATATACCCCTCCAAGGCTTCCAAGGAGGGGTTGTTGTTGCTTGTGTTTTCATTTTCATTTAATACATTTTTCTCTTTTCTTTCACACACAACCTCTCTATCTCCATCCATGACTACCACCACCATATACCACCCTACTAGACCACCGGATCCATAAATGGCAAACCCACAATTGGCATCAGAGCCACGTTTCAATCCTTGGATCGTTGTGTTTTTTTGTTATTGATTTTGGTGGTCAAAATTTTTTTAGTGTCTCGAATCTGTCATATTTTTTTGTCACAGGTTTTGATTGTTGTCCAATAATCATAACGTTTTGTCTCTATTCATAAAGTCCTTTGTCTAAATTGATAACATTTATATGTTTATCAGTTTTGATAGTTTTGTCATATCGGGTTCATAGCTGGTCACAGTCATTAGATATCATTTTTTCAAGTCAAAAGTCAACATCTTTTTCCTGGATTCAATCTTATTTTTACTAAACATTGTGTCTTAATGGTCAAAGGATTTTTTTTCTGGTAGTTTTCATGCTCACGAAGATGAAGATGAGCCCAGAATTTCCCAGAAACCCAGATTTGCCCAGAAAAGCAAGATCCTGAAAATTAGGAAAAAGTACATTCGGATAAGATTTCAGTTGGTCACATTCCGATCGGAATATTGCGATCGCATAAACTAGGGATTTATACTTGCGATCGAATATTCCGATAGCACACGTTGTGATGGAACCATTGCGATGGAACCATTACGATGGAACCATTGCGATGGAACCATTACGATGGGTACCATCGGATGGGGCACATTCTGTTGAGATGGCTTCCATTATGTTGCGATAGGGTGTGGAACACACTGCGATGGCATGTTTTTAAAACATTGTGATGCAGTTTAAAAATAATGCGATGGCTGATGATTTTTTTCTTTAAAGAAAATACTATGACCAGTTTAACAAATACTCAGACCATGTAGTTTAAAAACATTACTCGAGACCTAAACCAACTCTTGTCCAAAACCAATATTACTCATCCCCCTTATAACTCCAAAACATATCCACATCTAAACCTATCCCATTATCTCCTAATCTTCCATCGCATCTAGACTCAAACCAAAACAGTAAAGTTACTTGATCTCAGATCTGTTCTATAACAAAGAAATTTTTACAAGATCTCTTTTGAACAATACATCATCATGGATCTGTGTTGGGATCAACCCAAATTGATATTCGAAATAAAACAAAGATTAATAACAAACGTGTTATAACCTATTTGTTTGTTTCGTTTATGAACCAACATGCAATCAGAACCATCTCAACCTTACCTGAGACCCCCCACATAGGAGATCTTGAAGTCGCGTCTTCGTGGTGTTTCGACCAAAGTTGAATTTGATATGTGGTTTGATGATTACAGTCACAAATGAACCTTATTTGATTCGTGTGTAAGTAGTTTGAGATTCATGGGATTTGGGTGGCTGTTAATATGAGATTGGGAGAATTATTATTTAGATGGTGACTGGTTTTCTGAAATGAGATGAGGACGGAGGCTTTGAGGATTAGTTGAGATTAGATGAGTGTTTTATTTTGTGGCTCTGTTTGATGGAAGAAAGAGAAGGGGCGGTGTTTACTATGTGTGTTATGATTAGGTTTAGGGTTAAATGGGAACTGATTCATTGTGCTAATATATTACCCTAAACAATCCTGATGGACCGGGTTCTACTCATTTGCAAAACTGATGGGCTATATGATTTAACAATCTCTATACACGAATTTTTATCTCAAAAGTATTCATTTTGAATAAAATTTGTGTATTAAGATATACTTTGTTTATAATCGGGACGTGACAAGGTAACAAAGTGTAAACCCCGTAAAAATAAGATCATAATTTAATTTTATTTTTCGAGTATTTTTGAAGTATATGATAACATTAATTATTATGAAGTTTAACGGTTTAAGTTGATACCAATATTGAACGTTTTATTTTTACATTCTGACGAGTAACGAGGACTACTAGTGAACATTTACGAAACTTGTTATTTATTTTCTATAATTTAACGAAGATCGTGTTAGCTAAATTCAAATTTATTTTGAATATTTCCTTTTAGTTTATGAACTGAGAAATTTAAAATTTTTACGTTTACGTTTCATAAATTAAATAATTATTATTTAATTACTTGTAATATCTTTTGACGTTTTAAAGACGGGATGAGCGAAAATAATAAAAATAATAGTTGAAACAATTCAAAACTAAAACTCTGAAAATATATGAAGAAATAGTATTTTTCATTATATCTTAAAACGTTGCTAATAACGTGAGTATTAGATTTTACGTTTTATTTTTACGGTGAAATCTAACCGAAATAGCTAGAAATGATTAAATGGACATTTAAATAAATAATAGCAAATGTTTTCGAAACGCGACGAAGTAAGGACTCATTTTTATTGGAAAAATGATTTTAAAAACGATGGCGCAAGTCTCGTGTCTTGAATCGTCCCTTAAGTCGTCCAAACGAGCCTAGAACGCTTATTGTACAAAAGTAAACAAAACACTTACAAAATATACCCTTAACTATTAACTAGTTGCCATTTTGTTTTATATGGTTTTAATATAAAAGTAAAAATACCCTCATTTATTTCATTTTATTCAAAGCAAAAACACACACATCTTATAAAAAGCTCAAGCTTTCATCAATGGCTTCCACCGAAAAACTTTTCCGGTGGTGTTTTTCCGGCGACCTCCATATTTTTCGGCGACCTTCATTTTTTCCGGCCAAGACCAAAAATGCTCCAAAACTCCAGATCTATCCATGCATGGTGGTTACATCAAGTGAAACTTGTAGATATAGTCCGGATCTATCCATGCATGGTGGTCACATCAAGTGTTGACAAGATCTTGGATGGTTGCTTGCATGCATCACTCACTAGTACCACGACTTTGATAAGCCTCGTAAGATCTACATCTCGTACTTATTTATTATTCCTTTTATTTTTTTTCTTGATCTTATATATATATATTCCGAATATATATATGTACGAAATGGATTAATGAGTATTGAGACATTGTATATGAAATTTTGAACACTAAAGTTAAAGCTAAACAAGCCCTAGTAACGATTTGATTTATAACGATTTTTGAACCATAGCAAAAACAGATTCCATGTCGAACTCAGTGGGTCGGGATATTGAAAAACTTAAATATTAAGATAGATAATTGTTTTGTGATTAATTCCCCGGGTGGCTCGTCCCGTGACGAATTTTAGAAAGCAAGATATGACCAAAATAGTAAAAACTTGTCAGATCTGAACATACTGTTTTGATAGACTGTTTTCTTGTAAAAATCATATACTGACCTACGATTATGTAAAACTAAAAGTTGTAGATAAAATCATGAAGAACCTGAATCCATCGGATGGTTTATCAATTCCTTACGGTTTGGAAATGATGGCCAAAATAGTAAAAACTAGTCAGATCTGAACATACTGTCTTGACGGACTGTTTTCTAACATAAGAACTCAGAATCATTGAAAAAGGTAAAACTGTAGGTTGTAGATACAATCATGATCAATTCAAATCAATCGGATGGTTTACCAATTCTTTACGGTTTGGAAATGGCGGCCAAAATGATGAAAACGAGTTTGGCTGCCCAAAAACAGCCAACTCTTCTAAGTTAAGAAATGGGTTAATTAGCTATGAAAAGTATAAATTGGGGATAATTAGATATATGATCAGTAAAGTACATGAGTTAATAATGATTTTAGTAAAAAGAACACACTTAGATGATTTAGGGTTCAAGAGATATGAACAAATTAGCGGGACATGTCGGGAAAATTATAATAAACGGATTATAACTCATTAACGTTAAAAAGTGATGTTTTTCATACAAACCGGCGTGGTAGGACCCACTTGTAGGGAATTTTATACTTAGTTATATACTGATAATTATGGAACCTGAGACCCGACCAACGTAAAATATTAAGTGTACGTGTTTGTGATGCGTTTTAGAACCCAAAAACTATATAACATGGACTTAGGCCATAAAAGCCCAACTTACACTTCTAATGGCTATTGGACCATTATTCTACCTGAGATTTATAACCAATTTAGTGTAGTATACTGAATTTAAAATGGACTTAAGTCATATACTTGGGTAGTGGACCACTATTGGGCTTATGATAGGCTAAAAGTGTCAAATTGGATATTACACTAAAATGGTTAAGTTTTCACCTAGAAGTTTTATAAAGAATCATAAAACTTATGCAATGTCCAAGAACTTATTAAGATATACTTATTACATATATGTACGATTTATTTCTTGTCTCGAGTCTAAGACGCACCTCGTTATCTTTAGGTCTCGTGTGATCATGTATCGACTGTTGACATTTATTCTTGATTGACGTTCGTTCTCTATTAACTATTGTGACGATTGTATCAGGTGAGTTCATAGCCTCGCATTTAAATCCTTTTATGTTTTATAAACCCGCGAGGGGGATACATGCTTGTTTTAGAAAATCGAACACAAGTAGTTTTATTATGTGAACGTTGCTATGAGTGTTATGTTGTGGCCTTTCCTTCATGGACCATTAATTACCGATAACCGGTAAACGGCAGTACAATAATAGTAGATCTATTTTGGCCTAACGACCTGTCTGGAGTATGTTTTCTTGCGAGGATCATACGAGGATATATTGTATTTAGTATTGTGAGTGTCTCACTCCAGGTTGGGCACACGGTTAAGGTTCGGTTCGTTGCTCTAGCATCGTTTGATTATTTCATGAATAAAATGTTTATTAAGCTTGTGTTCAAAGTTATTGTTGATATACTCTATGGATTCACTCAGCATTTTTGTTGACTTTTAAGCATGTTTATCTCAGGTTTATATTGGCATGCTTGGATAGGATTGGATGCGGATATCGAAGGAAGTGGACTTGGTGAACTTTGTACATTGGATAAAAATCTTTTATTTTAAAAAGATTAAAAATTGTATATTGCAACTTATTTGAAAATAAGTTTTCTTAATTTATTGGGACCTTGTAACTCTGATCTTTTGATGAAATCATCATTGGTAAACGTTTCTTTTAAAATACGTTTACTGTGACTCGTGAGCTTGTATTATGCAGTAGCACCCCAATGTTGTATTCCGTTGCGTTGTAAATTTGGGGGCGTTACAGATTGGTATCAGAGCTCGAGTCATAGCGAACTAGGTCGTTTTTCAAAACATGGACTATGACTGGTTTCGAAAAATTTTCACGAGTCATTCACCTATGTCTGATATCCGCGCGTGCAATCCTTCCCGCTTCTTTATGTGCTTTGTGCTAGGCCTTTAATTATATATTTTATACCATATGCGTGCGTGGTATAAATTGTAATTATATACGTACGATACCGTTCTTTGACGAACCATTAGATCTCTATTTACTCCTTTCGATCCTCCCTATGGACGTACTTTCGATTGTAATATTTATACTAAATAACGGTGTTTCCATTATCATCTGATATGGTTAATTTTGTACATATGTAATATATATACGTTACGATATTATATATATATATATATATATCTATATATATGAAACATGGTTAGGTTTTGTTTGTGTTATGGTTTGGTTTTTCTCTGTTGAGCCGCGACTAAGGAACGCAAGAAGGAGGCGAAACTATTTCCTCTCTGATCTTTTTAGTGAATCAATAAACGTAACCTCTATTACCAATATAATCATTTGTTTTACGACATAACTTGTTGTTGATAAATGTTTATGATGAAATCCGTCGAAAACTTGCTTAAATTAGTTGAAAGAATGGTTGAGAAAATTTCACGATTTGAAACGCGTGTATACATGGGTCTAAACATGATATAAAATGATTTTTGGGTCAAATATAAACTTTGGCATGTTTCATAATATACGCTCGTGAGTGGGAACTTGTCACGTATTTGGAGGTTTGAGATTTTGTAAAAACTTATTGTTAAATTTTAAATAAGATAAAATTTATTTTTACGAATATTTTAACATAAGACAAAGCTTGTATTTTGTTATAATAAATAAAGTTGAAGAAAAACCAAAATATACACTTTAAGTGTAAATTTAAATACTTGTAAATTATTAATTAAAAGTTGACATAATTTTTGGAAGAGCGATTCGTGCATTTTAGAGTCAGTTTTAGCCATCCGGCAAAACACGATTCTTGTTCGAAATGTCGTTGTTACCTAGAAAATCTTGTCATATCTTAGGTGTATCTTGACTCATAGTGTAAGCAATCTCAGTAGCAAATATATTGCTTGTTCACCTCATTCAGTCTCATTGATTCTTAATTTCTACTCTTTATACTTGCATTGATCCTTGATTCCAAACCACCTTTGCGTCATTTTATGAAGTAAAAATTTCCAAGAATATATATTAATGTATAAAGTATTTTATCGAACCATATACCAAATTGCGTTGATATTTTTTTTACAAGAAGATGAAGGAAAAATATGTTTCCCAAGAAAGAATATACAAATAGTTGATGTATTTCTAGAAATAAGGGTAAAAATAATTTCTGATTTCTATGTCACGTGATTTACTTATTTTCAAGAATAAGTCAAAAACCCTCATAATCTTGTATGTCGTGCAATAATCATAAAGTTTCTTTTAGTAGCGTCGAATATGTCGTCACGTGGTCCTCAATTATGCGTAGCCTCGCTAACTATGCATAATTCGGGAAGAGTCGTGATGTATTAGATGTGTCGTTGCTCGGTCCTTAATTATACATAGCCTAGCTTACTATGCATAATTCAGGAAGAGCCACATCGTGTCAGATCAGTCGTTGCATTTAAAATTGTGGTTTTGAATAAATGTTTGTGTGAGAACACTTTTAAATGGTGGATCCTTATGCAAGTAATCATGTTCGATTCGATTCCGTAAGAACATGTTCCAAATTCTTTGTGTTCCTTGACATCTTCTCTTTCGATTGGTGTTGACTTAGAAAGTCACCTTGACCGAATATTTTCGTAAAACATTTTTATGTATCATGTACAACGTGTGAATCCCGTCTAAATCACCATGTTGGTGACGAATTACCAAGAAACCTCGTACCGAAACTAAGGAGAAATTTTAAAAAGAATCAGCAGACTGCCAAACAGGAGGAAAGCCGAGTTTGTGTAACTTCGAGGCCATTGAAGAAGACTTCTTCCCCCGAAACATATGTGTTCGGTCAGCTTATGTCACGGACGAATCTTCATAGACTCGAGTTTTGATTTCGAGGTGTTTGATTTGTTCCTATTCTGCCTTGTGAACTCGAATACCAATGTAGAGTGCTGACTCGTATACCAACGTAGGGTCACACAAGGATGGTTAAAAAAGGAGAGCCTTCGGCGCGAGAGCCAAGCACAATGGTCGGATCCTACTAGATCCAGTGGTGTCGTCCGTCATCATAATCTGTAGGGAATAAAACGGTATGCGATGGATAGTTGAAGTTTCTCGACCAAGCATCGGTTGATGAAAGACAATCCGGTTTGCCGTGTTCGTTAATTCAATTGAGGAATCCTTGTGCTTGACTCGATCCCGTTTGATCGTGGATGATCAAACGGCGGATAGCCATAGTTGAAATTATGTGCAAAACCTTTGCTTGTTATGTGTTTATGTGATATGTGACTTAGTCGAGTGGTCGTACGTTGTGCGAGCTCGAGGCGGCATTGTGAAATGCTGTCCGATCGGAAGGTAACGCGTACCTCTATTACTTTGGGTATGTATCCGTATGAGAACACATATTGTTTTGGCTTTAGTCGAGTGGTCGTACGTTGTGCGAGCTCGAGGCGACATAGTGAAATGCTGTCCGATCGGAAGGTAACGCGTACCTCTATTACTTTGGGTATGTATCCATATGAGAACACCCCGTAATATTATTTTAGTTTTAGTCGAGTGATCGTACATGGTGCGAGCTCGAGGCGACATTGAGAAATGTTATCCGATCGGCACGTAACGCGTACCTATATTACCTTGGGTATGTATCCGTGTGTGAGCACCCTCCTATGACAAAAGTCGTTTTTGGATATGCATCCATGGCTATCAGGCCCGGGAAGATCCTTTAACCTACAAACTTTCTTTTGACTGGACTTATTCGAAAATCCTGTCAAATATTCATAATTATCATGACTTGACTATTCAGCAAGCATGAGTTAACTTGATTGAACTGATTGAATTGGCATGGCTTGGTTAGTTTGCAAGCATGTCGTAATGTGATTATTTGTGCTTAGTGATAGCATTCAATGTTTTAGTTTACGTCGTAGTGCGTTTGATGGAGTAATGTATACTCCGAATGATTGCTGCTTCGAAGAAATCTCCTTTAATGGAAGGTTTCCCTAGCGATAATGTGATTAGGTGATTTTGTACGATTAGTTACAATTACCTTGTTTTAAGTAATTTTGTAGCGCATTCGATGAAGTTATGTACTCTCGAGAAGATTTTCTATGACGTGATATCTTTTAACGAGCCCCGGGACGGTGCTCCCTTAAGGTGGTGAGGATGTAAACCCCGTAAAAATAAGATCATAATTTAATTTTATTTTTCGAGTATTTTTGAAGTATATGATAACATTAGTTATTATGACGTTTGACGGTTTAAGTTGAAACCAATATTGAACGTTTTTTTTACGTTCTGACGAGTAACGAGGACTACTAGTGAACATTTACGAAACTTGTTATTTATTTTCGATAACTTAACGAAGATCGTGCTAGCTAAATTCAAATTTATTTTGAATATTTTCTTTTAGTTTATGAACTGAGAAATTTAAAAATTTTACGTTTACGTTTCATAAATTAAATAATTATTATTTAATTACTTGTAGTATCTTTCGACGTTTTAAAGACGGACTGAGCGAAACTAATAAAAATAATAGTTGAAACAATTCAAAACTAAAACTCTGAAAATAAATGAAGAAATAGTAATTTTCATTATATCTTAAAACGTTGCTAATAACGTGTGTATTAGAGTTTGTTAGTGCAAACATTACGATGTTTAGCCGATATAATCTCTTCGTGTTTTGTTGATGACAAACGTATAATTCGCAATACATTATGTAAAATGTTAAGGTACTCGTAATCACTCAAGAATACATTTGTATACTTCTCTCGACACCTCCAAGATCGCATTCGGCATGAATCACTCATGGTATGTACAAACATGTCATTAACCTAACTAAGTGATCAAGGATTAATATTTTCTTAAAACTCACATTTAATCAAATGTGACAAAAGATTTTAATTAACTTTATTTTAAAAAAAATATTTTATTAAAAAGAAAATGGAAATTTGAATTTGGCATATTCCATATGCCAAAGAAATATCCTTTGAGGGTATAAACTACCCCAGATGGCATATCCCCACTAAAGGACAAATTTGCACGGACTCCAACGCGGAGGTTCCTTAAAGGAACCGGCAGTTCCTTATTGATAAGGAACCGCGGGTAGAGATAAGGAACCGCGGGTGTTTCTGACCGTTGCAATGTTGCCCTATTAATAGTGGATCATTTCCAGATTTTCTTTCAACCTTTTTTGCACAATTTCTTCAAAAACATCTTTAAACCCTTGATTAGTTAGTTTAGATTAATCTTGTTTAAGATGTGATTCTCTCCTTCAATCTCCTCATCCTCTTAAGTGCAAAGAGAAGATCACTCACACATTTGTGATGTTATTAAAGATGAAGTCTTGATGAAGATCATCATGTTCATCATTTTTATTTGTGTCTTGTGTAGATCCAATGTATATGTGTATACTTGGATCAATCTTGTGTAGATCCAATGTATATGGGTATACTTGGATCAATATTGTGTAGATCCAATATATTTGTGAATACTTGCATTAGTTGTGTTAATCCATTGTATTTGTGAATACTTGGATTAAGTCTTGTGTAAATCCATTGTATATGTGTATACTTGGATTTATGTTGTGTAGATCCAAGTTACATGTGTACACTTGGATATGTGTTTTATTGAGTTGTAATAGGTAAGAGTTGTGAGTTCTCACTAAACTATAAAGTGATGTGGTTGTGTCTTGTGAGTTCTCACTAAAATATAAAGTGATGTAGTTGTGTCTAGTGAAGTTCTCACTTAGCTTCAAAGTGAAGAGTCGTGAAGATTGGTTCTACCTTTCGATTAGAACTCGACATCTAGCCTTGTGTCGTAAAATGGTGAAGTAGGCAACGTTGTGAAGATTGGTTCTACCTTTCGATTAGAACTCGACATCTAGCCTTGTGTCGTTAAATGGTGAAGTGGGCAACGTTGTGTAGATTGGTCCTACCTAAGATTAGGACTCGACATCTAGCTTAGTGTCGGAAATTGTGTAAGCGAAGTGTATGGTTTTCTCCGCCTTGAAAGGAGTTTTGTTGACTAGTGAAGTAACTCTCGAGTAAGGTGTACTCGAGGAGTGGAGTAGGGCGAATAGGAGCTTCGTGACCGAACCACTATAAATCATCACGTCGGTACTTTCATTTACATTTATGTCTTTACCTCTTTAGATGTATTTAGTTGCATGATAGTTGTTGTGTGTTGTGTGCATCTCATAATCTAAACATCTAAGTTGCGGTAAAGCTAAGGCCTAGTACGTGTGTGCTTCATGTTTAGATTATGGTCAAGTGTACATCACTTAGTCTAAACATCCTAGTTGCGGAAAAGCTTATGCTTAGTACGTGTGTGCTTAATGTTTAGACTATTGCTTGATGTACTCTTGATTTGATGTGTTTGTGTGTTTACTTACTTGTAGTATTTATCTTTCAATCAGACACATCTCATATCTAGTTAAGCTTGATCGAGAATTTGATACAAAGGATTGTTAAAGTTTAACAAGTAACAAATGGCATCGTCCACTGTCGGCGGTTCCTTAAAGGGACACGCGGTTCATTAGTGATAAGGAACCGCGGGTATGTTTAAAGAACCACGCACATAGAATTATGCGAAATGTTCTAAAAAATGAACTAGAAACTATTCAACCCCCCCTTTTAGTTTATACAATTGGTATCAGAGCGAGGTTATTCAAGATCTTTGAAGTATATTGTACTTTAAAGCTTGGATCGATCTTTGCTCTCTTTATCAGAACAAATGGTTTTTAAAATGAAAACGATTTTTAAAAATAGAGACGATCTTTGTATCAAATTGTTCATGAAGAGTGGTTACTTATCAAATGTGTTTTTTTGTTTCATTCGTACAAGTTTTGGTGTTAAATAAACTTTTTATAATAGCTTGAATTAAATCTTTTCATGTTTGGAAGTATAAAAATCTTTTGTGTCATAATTAACTCTAAAATACGAGTTCTATGTGTCTAAAATGATTTTTAGAGTCCTAAGTCCTTCCAAAAAGTTACCAAATGATTTTGGCCAAAAACCCCATTTTTGTCCTCTGGACGCGGTTCTTTATCTATTCCCCACGGTTCCTTATCAATAAGGAACCGCGGTCAGTCCGACACAGATTTTTGAAAACTTTGAAAAATCATATAAAATCAACCGTAAGTCCGTAGAAGTCGTACCACCCGTCATTTCGAACGTAATTGAATTTTCTTTCAATTAAAAATGCTTCCAAACATTTATTCAAACTTTAAAATTTGGATGGTTTCTAAGTTCCATACTTTGTCCAAAGTATTGAGCGTCGGTTTGTCGTAAAACTTGTGTTTTACTCTTTTCTATTATGTTGGACATCTCTTGGTGATATATATTTGAAAATTGATATATTTACAAAGTGTTAAACTTAATTAAATTTTAAATGGGTCAAAGACTATTTTCAAATAAAATCAAGCTATGAATACTTTGTTGTATCTAACACTCAAAACATGGACGAATGCTCTTATGTGTTAAGCTAATTGTTTGTGTGTGTTTCCTTGTGTGTTATTATTATATGTAGACATTATTAAGTGTTCCTTGCTATTTGTAGTAGTATTTCTTATATGTCTAATCTCTTGTGCCTTGCTTGGTATTTGTTAGTATCTAGTTTTTCCTAATTAGGATGTATGCTAGACTTCTTGCATTTTAGTTGCAACATTATGTGTGCATTGCATATAGGATTAACATCTCTTGGTTTACAAATGTTACATAAACATTTTGTACACCTTGGAATGTTCTCTAACACTTTTAGGTTTGAAAGCTTTGGGAGCTTGTCAAATCTTTTGATATGGGTCGTCTTACTCGATCATTGTCTTATTAGTTCAAGTAGATTAATGTCTCACTATAAAACATGAAACACCCTTTGAAAATCTTAGCTATTTTCTCTTAAAGAAGTGTTAGTGGGAATCAAGAAAGATTTTAAATATATATCAATTCATTATTCAAATTACGATTGATATCATTATCGAATCTAATTGACATATTTTTAGTGTTGACATGAATGTGGGCTATTAATAATATACATTGGATCATAACTCACACTTGTGTTGACGATGGTATATTGAATCTACTTGTTCAAATTATTAGACATGTTTTGTTTAATAATTTCTTATAATGCACAATGGAGTCGGTTTGACAACTTGGATGTTTCATCCAAAATACTCAAGTAATTTATATTGCAACGCAATTGGTAAATGTGTCATTTCTGGAAGACCAATCAAGAGTGTTCTAACAAATTGTGTAAACTTGGTTTGTACAATTCAATGTTATTGGCCTCAAGATCTATTAAGGTAAATAACCTTAACTAGACTCTTTTGTCAAGATATGTAATAGTGCATTCTTAAACCCCATTAGGTCATGCATTGTGTGGTTATGCAAGTTTCATCCTTGCTACACTTCATTAGGCAAATGTAGGAATTACGTTTTGTCTAACATGAGAATGACTACTAAAGAACCTATTGCACTAGAAATTCCATTTGACCTTATGGTTAAATTACTTCATGTGAGAAGTTGAGTTAGTGTATAACTCGTAAAAATGGTTATGCTTAGCCGTAATTGAGCACCTCTAGTGATAGTCTCATACTCATTCTCTAAATTGATTAAATGACTCTTCCTAATTATGACTAATGATAGTTTTCATCGATGAACTTTGTATGTCATTAGGAGTCTTTTTCGTTTGTATCCATTAGGTTTTTCTTAGCTTTTTTTTAAGTGCTAATTGAACCTATGTGTTTTTCCTTTGTGTGTGTTCTAGTTTTTATTGCTCTTTAGCATAACTTTATGATAAGTTAGACTAGAATATTAGGATTTGTTGAATTGGAAAAATTCCCTTATCCCCCAAAACACACCTTCTGTGGGCGGTTCTTTAAATAACCCACGGTTCCATATCGTTATGGAACCGTGGGCAGAAGCATTCAAAAACGGGTTTTATAAAACTTACCAATTGTTACAACATCTTTTGAAATCTTTGTTTTAAGCCTTTGATCACTCCCAAAATATCTTGTTCTTTCTCCTCTTAACCCTAAGCATTTTTTCATCTCTTTCTCACCTAAGCAAAATGTCTTATTTACCAAATGAAAGCCTTGATTTTCCACCGAAGAACACACATTTCAAATCTCTTCTCCTTCTAAGGTAATTGATTTTGGAAAGTCTCCTTTCCACCACTTCCCTTTTCTGTTCCTCTTCCATCACATGATAAGGTCATGCATCATGGAACATATTGTCATTATTGTCAATATCAACATCTTTTCATGTCTCATATCTTTGATGTGTTGAATTACAAGATTATCACCAAGCCTTTTTCAACCAAATTCCGCTACCACTTTGTCTTTTAATTAAGCATGTGTGTTGCTTATTAATTAGACATCTAATTTAAGCAAATCTTAGAGTTCTAGTGTAACTAGAATTAGAATTATGCTTAAGTTATAGGCTCGTGTTTCATACATAGTTGTATGATCTTTATGTTCTTGTATTTGTTTCATTATTTTCAACATGATTTATCTATGTGTCTTGGATCTTGTTGTTATTGTGTTTCTTTATTTTCTCTTATTTTGAGTTCTTTTCTTAAACTACTAAGAATTAGGATTCTCCTTGGAGATTTACACTACATGTAGCTTGATTTGTGATATCTAGATACATGACTTGCTTGTATGTTACATGCTTATATATCTTCTTGCTTATCTGCATGCTATATTCTTAATTGCTTAGTTAATGAATGCATGCTTATTATAAAGGTTTTGTCTTTGTCAAGTAATTCCGATATAATATCTCTTAGATGTGTCTAACTTATGCATGTCCTTAAATGCTAAGTGCTAACATGTTTTACTTATCCTCTTTTTTGAAGTAATCATGTTTCTTGCTTTCCATATGTGTTAATTGTGCATCTTCTCTACATTAGTTTATTGTAGACTTTATTAAGCTTGCCATTTCTAGATAAGTCTCTAGAGTACATTTAGCCTTGCACATTAATCTCTATGGTTTTTGTTTTGATTCTTGCTTAATTGCTACTACATGCTTATGCTTACATATTTATGTTTACATGCTTATGCTTACATGCTTATGCTTACATGCGTATGCTTTCATGCTCAAACCTACTTGCATTTAGGTCTAGGAGTGATGGACCTCTTTTCTTAATTTTGCATGCTTAGTTGAGTTAGGTTTTACTTTGTTAAATTTTAAGTAAACCGCCATCTCCTTTGTGTTGCATATAAGCATTTACTAGGATCTTTTCTTTTAATGTATATCCTTCTTCTCTGATTACATTAGGCATTGCATGAATTATCTTATGTGCTTACTTGATTATGTGTTAGATTTTGTGCTAACTCTATCATGTCTTTTTGAACTTCTTTTGAGTTTCTCTTGATTTATTTTAATCATGCCTCTCTAAGTCGAGTCTCTTTCTCTTCTATCCTTCTAAACTAAGTTGAGTCGAGCCTCACCTTTTCCTCATCACGTAATTGTTCTATGAACATTCACAATGATTGAGAAGAGCTACGAAACTTTGAGCATGTAGTTTATCATATGCTAAACACCATCCATCTTGGTACTTCTATTATTTGGCTTATTTGATCTCTTTCTTTATATCATTGAGTCATCTTTTTGGTGTCAACATTCATAAGCATCCTTGCCTATAATGTCTTTGGTTTTATATTTTTTGTTCTTCTCGTTTTTTTAGAGTCAATTGAGGTTAAAATTTACAATTAGATTGGGTGATTCCAACAATTCTAAGTTTTTAACCTTTTGAGAGGATTTTGGTTAAATCTTGAATTTTCTTGGGTGATTCCAAAAATTCTAAGCTTTTAGCCCTTTGACATATTATCATTACAATTAGTATGGATGTTTTTTCTCTACCTCTATTCCAACAATTGTGAATTGATCTTGTCAAGATCCTCTCCTTTGACTTGATTTTGGATTGATAGCATCGCGTGCACACTTCTTTCTTCAATGCTTGTCATTGTTTCTGCAAACGACTTGTTTATCATCCTCATTTTTCTTTTCATCATAGTCCTTCTTTCTCTCTTTTCGACTATGTGGAATTGTTTTTATTGTCCATGTCATACTCTCTTTAGTTTGGTATTTTTTGCCATGATATTAAAGTGGAGTATGTCCTCTCGACAATATTTTCTCTTTTTAAAAATTGGACATTTTTTTCTCTCTATAGTCCTTTTTATATTTTTTTGGTGTCACCAAAATAAGTTGGGTTCTCTTTTCTATCTAATAACCCTCTTATTTTTCTTAACTTGTCATATTTTTTACACTTCTAAAAAGTTAAGGTTGTTTTAGCTTTCCCTTGAGTCCCTCTCTTTGTACTCAAGTTATTTAAAGCTAATTCCGCTTGGGTGACATTGCTATATATATATGCTCTTGTTCACTAACTATGTTTTGTAGGACATCTAACCCTTCTTTGTAGTTTGTCACTTCTCTTGCTTTGTTGGTGCCTCAGGCAAGGGGGAGTTCATATCACGGGGGAGCATTTTTAAGAGTTCAACTCATTACATTTGCGATCGTTGACTCACTTTAATTGCATTCATCGAACATCTTGCAAGTAATGAATTTTGGAATCTCGAAGATAAGCATATTATTATGCATAGAGTTGGTTAACCTATGGTGATTGAAGACTTCACTAGGATGACGCAAGCTCGATATCTTTGGATGATGGGTCTACGGTTTGTATTCTCGCTTCTCAACCGTCAACCACAATGGATGATTAGCTTTTTCTGAATGCATGTTCTCTCGAAGTTGATCCTCTCCTTCTACAAATGAAGACTACCTTTTTGATTCGACAAAAGGGGGAGAAGTAAGTGTAAACGAGTAACTTATACATTTTAATATGCGTTGCGGTTTACTTGTTTGTCATCATCAAAAAGGGGGAGATTGTTAGTGCAAACATTACGATGTTTAGCCGATATAATCTCTTCGTGTTTTATTGATGACAAACTTATAATTCGAAATACATTATGTAAAATGTTAAGGTACTCGTAATCACTCAAGAATACATTTGTATACTTCTCTCGACACCTGCAAGATCGCATTCGGCATGAATCACTCAAGGTATGTACAAACATGTCATTAACCTAACTAAGTGATCAAGGATTTATATTTTCTTAAAACTCACATTTAATCAAATGTGACAAAAGATTTTAATTAACTTTATTTTTAAGAAAATGTTTTATTAAAAAGAAAATGGAAATTTGAATTTGGCATATTCCATATGCCAAAGGAATATCCTTTGAGGGTATAAACTACCCCAAATGGCATATCCCACTAAAGGATAAATTTGCACGGACTCCAACGCGGAGGTCCCTTAAAGGAACCCGCGGTTCCTTATTGATAAGGAACCGCGGGTAGAGATAAGGAACCGCGGGTATTTTTGACCGTTGCAATGTTGCCCTATAAATAGTGGATTATTTCCAGGTTTTCTTACAACTCTTTTTGCACAGTTTCTTCAAAAACATCTTTAAACCCTTGATTAGTTAGTTTAGATTAATCTTGTTTAAGATGTGATTCTCTCCTTCAATCTCCTCATCCTCTTAAGTACAAAGAGAAGATCACTCACACATTTGTGATGTGATTAAAGATGAAGTCTTGATGAAGATCATCATGTTCATCATTTTTATTTGTGTCTTGTGTAGATCCAATGTATATGTGTATACTTGGATCAATCTTGTGTAGATCCAATGTATATGGGTATACTTGGATCAATATTGTGTAGATCCAATGTATTTGTGAATACTTGGATTAGTTGTGTTAATCCATTGTATTTGTGAATACTTGGATTAAGTCTTGTGTAAATCCATTGTATATGTGTATACTTGGATTTATGTTGTGTAGATCCAAGTTACATGTGTACACTTGGATATGTGTTTTATTGAGTTGTAATAGGTAAGAGTTGTGAGTTCTCACTAAACTATAAAGTGATGTGGTCGTGTCTTGTGAGTTCTCACTAAAATATAAAGTGATGTAGTTGTGTCTAGTGAAGTTATCACTTAGCTTCAAAGTAAAGAGTCGTGAAGATTGGTTCTACCTTTCGATTAGAACTCGACATATAGCCTTGTGTCGTAAAATGGTGAAGTAGGCAACGTTGTGAAGATTGGTTCTACCTTTCGATTAGAACTCGACATCTAGCCTTGTGTCGTTAAATGGTGAAGTGGGCAACGTTGTGTAGATTGGTCCTACCTAAGATTAGGACTCGACATCTAGCTTAGTGTCAGAAATTATGTAAGTGACGTGTATGGTTTTCTCCGCCTTGAAAGGAGTTTTGTTGACTAGTGAAGTAACTCTCGAGTAAGGTGTACTCGAGGAGTGGAGTAGGGCGAAGAGGAGCTTCGTGACCGAACCACTATAAATCATCGCGTCGGTACTTTCATTTACATTTATGTCTTTACCTCTTTAGATGTATTTATAGTTGCATGATTGTTGTTGTGTGTTGTGTGCATCTCATAATCTAAACATCTAAGTTGCGGAAAAGCTAAGGCCTAGTACGTGTGTGATTCATGTTTAGATTATGGTCAAGTGTACATATCTTAGTCTAAACATCCTAGTTGCGGAAAAGCTTATGCTTAGTACGTGTGTGCTTAATGTTTAGACTATTGCTTGATGTACTTTTGATTTGATGTGTTTGTGTGTTTACTTACTTGTAGTATTTATCTTTCAATCAAACACATCTCATATCTAGTCAAGCTTGATAGAGAATTTGATACAAAGGATTGTTAAAGTTTAACAAGTAACAAATGGCATCGTCCACTGTCGGCGGTTCCTTAAAGGGACACGCGGTTCATTAGTGATAAGGAACCGCGGGTATGTTTAAAGAACCGCGCACAGTGAATTATGCGAAATGTTCTAAAAAAATGAACTAGAAACTATTCAACCCCCCCTTTTAGTTTATACAATTGGTATCAGAGCGAGGTTATTCAAGATCTTTGAAGTATATTGTACTTTAAAGCTTGGATCGATATTTGCTCTCTTTTTCAAAACAAATGGTTTTTAAAATGAAAACGGTTTTTAAAAATAGAGACGATCTTTGTATCAAATTGTTCATGAAGAGTGATTACATATCAAATGTGTTTTTTTGTTTCATTCGTACAAGTTTTGGTGTTAAATAAACTTTGTATAATAGCTTGAATTAAATCTTTTCATGTTTGGAAGTATAAAAATCTTTTGTGTCATAATTAACTCTAAAATACGAGTTCTATGTGTCTAAAATGATTTTTTAGAGTCCTAAGTCCTTCCAAAAAGTTACCAAATGATTTTGGCCAAAAACCCCATTTTTGTCCTCTGGACGCGGTTCTTTATCTATTCCCCACGGTTCCTTATCAATAAGGAACCGTGGTCAGTCCGACACAGATTTTTGAAAACTTTGAAAAATCATATAAAATCAACCGTAAGTCCGTAGAAGTCGTGCCACCCGTCATTTCGAACGTAATTAAATTTTATTTCAATTAAAAATGCTTCCAAACCTTTATTCAAACTTTAAAATTTGGATGGTTTCTAAGTTCCATACTTAGTCCAAAGTATTGAGCGTCGGTTTGTCGTAAAACTTGTGTTTTACTCTTTTCTATTAAGTTGGACATCTCTTGGTGATATATCTTTGAAAATTGATATATTTACAAAGTGTTAAACTTAATTAATTTTAAATGGGTCAAAGACTATTTTCAAATAAAATCAAGCTATGAATACTTTGTTGTATCTAACACTCAAAACATGGACGAATGCTTTTATGTGTTAAGCTAATTGTTTGTGTGTGTTTCCTTGTGTGTTATTATTATTATATGTAGACATTATTAAGTATTCCTTGCTATTTGTAATAGTATTGCTCATATGTCTAGTCTCTTGTTCCTTGCTTGATATTTGTTAGTATCTAGTTTTTCCTAATTAGGATGTATGCTAGACTTCTTGCATTTTAGTTGCAACATTATGTGTGCATTGCATATAGGATTAACATCTCTTAGTTTACAAATGTTACATAAACATTTTGTACACCTTGGCATGTTCTTTAACACTTTTAGGTTTGAAAGCTTTGGGAGCTTGTCAAATCCTTTGATATGGGTCGTCTTACTCGATCATTGTCTTATTAGTTCAAGTAGATTAATGTCTCACTATAAAATATGAAACACCCTTTGAAAATCTTAGCTATTTTCTCTTAAAGGAGTGCTAGTGGGAATCAAGAAAGATTTCAAATATATATCAATTCATTATTCAAATTATGATTGATATCATTATCGAATCTAATTGACATATTTTTAGTGTAGACATGAATGTGGGCTATTAATAATATACATCGGATCATAACTCACACTTGTGTTGACGATGGTATATTGAATCTACTTGTTCAAATTATTAGACATGTTTTGTTTAATAATTGCTTATAATGCACAATGGAGTCGGTTTGACAACTTTGATGTTTCATCCAAAATACTCAAGTAATTTACATTGCAATGCAATTGGTGAATGTGTCATTTCCGAAAGACCAAACAAGAGTGTTCTAACAAATTGTGTAAACTTGGTTTGTACAATTCAATGTTATTGGCCTCAAGATCTATTAAGGTAAGTAACTTTAACTAGACTCTTTTGTCAAGATATGCAATAGTGCATTCTTAAACCCCATTAGGTCATGCATTGTGTGGTTATGCAAGTTTCATCCTTGCTACACTTCATTAGGCAAATGTAGGAATTACGTTTTGTCTAACATGAGAATGACTACTAGAGAACCTATTGCACTAGAAATTCCATTTGTCCTTACGGTTAAATTACTTCATGTGAGAAGTTGAGTTAGTGTATAACTCGTAAAAATGGTTATGCTTAGCCGTAATTGAGCATCTCTAGTGATAGTTTCATACTCATTCTCTAAATTGATTAAATGACTCTTCCTAATTATGACTAATGATAGTTTACATCGATGAACTTTGTATGTCATTAGGAGTCTTTTTCGTTTGTAGCCATTAGGTTTTTCTTATCTTTTTTTCTTAAGTGCTAATTGAACCTATGTGTTTTTCCTTTGTGTGTGTTCTAGTTTTTATTGCTCTTTAGCATAACTTTATGATAAGTTAGACTAGAATATTAGGATTTGTTGAATTGGAAAAATTCCCTTATCCCCCAAAACACACCTTCTGTGGGCAGTTCTTTAAATAACCCACGGTTCCATATCGTTATGGAACCGCTGGCGAAGATAAGGAACCGCGGGCAGAAGCATTCAAAAACGGGTTTTCTAAAACTTACCAATTGTTACAACATCTTTTGGAATCTTTGTTTTAAGCCTTTGATCACTCCCAAAATATCTTGTGCTTTCTCCTCTTAACCCTAAGCATTTTTTCATCTCTTTCTCACCTAAGCAAAATGTCTTGTTTACCAAATGAAAGCCTTGATTTTCCATCAAATAACACACATTTCAAATCTCTTCTCCTTCTAAGGTAATTGATTTTGGAAACTCTCCTTTTCCACCACTTCCCTTTTGTGTTCCTCTTCCATCACATGACAAGGTCATGCATCATGAAACATATTGTCATTATTGTCAATATCAACATCTTGTCATGTCTCATATCTTTGATGTGCTGAATTACAAGATTATCACCAAGCCTTTTTCAACCAAATTCCGCTACCACTTTGTCATCTAATTAAGCATGTGTGTTGCTTATTAATTAGACATCTAATTTAAGCAAATCTTAGAGTTCTAGTGTAACTAGAATTAGAATTATGCTTAAGTTATAGGCTTGTGTTTCATACATAGTTGTATGATCTTTATGTTCTTGTATTTGTTTCATTATTTTCAATATGATTTATCTATGTGTCTTGGATCTTGTTGTTATTGTGTTTCTTTATTTTCTCTTATTTTGAGTCCTTTTCTTAAACTAATAAGAATTAGGATTCTCCTTGGAGATTTACACTACATGTAACTTGATTTGTGATATCTAGATACATGACTTGCTTGTATGTTACATGCTTATATATCTTCTTGCTTATCCGTATGCTATATGCTTAATTGCTTAGTTAATGAATGCATGCTTATTATAAAGGTTTTGTCTTTGTCAAGTAATTTCGACGTAATATCTCTTATATATATATTCCGAATATATATATGTACGAAATGGATTAATGAGTATTGGGACATTGTATATGAAATTTTGAACACTAAAAATAAAGCTAAACAAGCCCTAGTAACGATTTGATTTATAACGATTTTTGAACCGTAGCAAAAACAGATTGCAAGTCGAACTCAGTGGGTTGGGATATTGGAAAACTTACATATTACGATAGATAATTGTTTTATGTTTAATTCCCCGGGTGGCTCGTCCTGTGACGAATTTTAGAAAGCAAGATATGACCAAAACAGTAAAAACTAGTCAGATCTGAACATACTGTTTTGATGCACTGTTTTATCGTAAAAATCATATACTGACCTACGAATATGTAAAACTAAAAGTTGTATATAAAATCATGAAGAAGTAGAATCAATCGGATGGTTTACCAATTTCTTACGGTTTCAAAATGGTGGCCAAAATAGTAAAAACTAGTCAGATCTGAACATACTGTCTTGACGGACTGTTTTTTCACATAAGAACTCAGAATCATTGAAAAAGGTAAAACTGTAAGTTGTAGATAAAATCATAAAAAAGTCGAATCAATCGGATGGTTTACCAATTCTTTACGGTTTGGAAATGGCGGCCAAAATGGTGAAAACGAGTTTGGCTGCCCAAAAACAGCCAACTCTTCTAAGTAAAGAAATAGGTTAATTAGCTATGAAAAGTATAAATAGGGGATAATTAGACATATAATCAGTAAGTACATGAGTTAATAATGATTTTGGTAAAAAGAACACACTTAGATGATTTAGGGTTCAATAGATATGAACAAATTAGAGGGACATGTCGGGAAAATTATAATAAACGGATTATAACTCATTAACGTTAAAAAGTGATGTTTTTCATACAAACTGGCATGGTAGGACCCACTTGTCGGGAATTTTAGACTTAGTTATATACTGATAATTATGGAACCCGAGACCCGACCAACGTAAAATATTAAATGTACGTGTTTGTGATGCGTTTTAGAACCCAAAAACTATATAACGTGGACTTAGGCCATAAAAGCCCAACTTACACTTCTAATGGCTATTGGGCCATTATTGGACCTGAGATTTATAACCAATTTAAAGTAGTATACTGAATTTAAAATGGAATTAAGTCATATACTTGGTTAGTGGATACTATTGGGCTTATGATGGGCTAAAAGTGTCAAATTGGATATTACACTAAAATGGTTAAGTTTTCACCTAGAAGTTTTATAAAGAATCATAAAACTTATGCAATGTCCAAGAACTTATTAAGATATAATTATTACATATATGTACGATTTGTTTCTTGTCTCGAGCCTAAGACGCGCCTCGTTATCTTTAGGTCTCGTGTGATCATGTATCGACCGTTGACATTTATTCTTGATTGACGTTCGTTCTCTATTAACTATTGTGACGATTGTATCAGGTGAGTCCATAGCCTCGCATTTAAATCCTTTTATGTTTTATAAACCCGCGAGGGGGATACATGCTTGTTTTAGAAAATCTAACACAAGTAGTTTTATTATGTGAACGTTGCTATGAGTGTTATGTTGTGGCCGTTCCTTCATGGACCGTTAATTACAGATAACCGATAAACGCTGGTACAATAATAATAGATCTATTTTGGCCTAACGACCTGTCTGGAGTATGTTTTCTTGTGAGGAGCATACGACGATATATTGTATTTAGTATTGGGAGTGTCTCACTCCAGGTTGGGCACACGGTTAAGGTTTGGTTCGTGGCTCTAGCATCGTTTGATTGTTCTATGAATAAAATGTTTATTCAGCTTGTGTTCAAAGTTATTGTTTATATACTCTATGGATTCACTCAGCCATTTTGTTGACTTTTAAGCATGTTTATCTCAGGTTTATATTGGCATGTTTGGATAGGATTGGATGCGGATATCGATGGAAATGGACTTGGTGAACTTTGTACATTGGATAAAAATCTTTTATTTTAAAAAGACTAAAAATTGTATATTGCAACTTATTTGAAAATAAGTTTTCTTAATTTATTGGGACCTTGTAACTCTGATCTTTTGATGAAATCATCATTGGTAAACGTTTCTTTTAAAATACGTTTACTGTGACTCGTGAGCTTGTATTATGAAGTAGCACCCCAATGTTGTATTCCGCTGCGTTGTAAATTTGGGGGCGTTACACAAAGTGACGTGACAAAAAGTCGAGACAATGTGACAAAATTTATTTTGACGAGACCAAGAAAAGCGGTTATATTTTTTAGTGGCTACGGATGTTTAATCGGGTGTTAATTATTTGAAGTTGAAGACGGATTTTTCGAAGGCGTGTACTTATTTTATCTTTCAAAGATAACTTGCTCGTGCTTAATCTTAGAATGAAGACTTGTTTATCTGGTTTCCGGGTTCGGGGTGGTTGGTTGATGAACCGGATAACTAGCACATTAATGAGTTACATTATTGTACTCCGTGTCACGCGCATAGTCGACGTGGATAATTTCAAGAGGTGTTGTGCTTATATACTTCTTCAGTAATGTATTGGGTACTTAGAGATTTCTTCACCGTTCTTCATTCAACAATTGTGCAAGCTTAAGTCACAAGGTCGAGGAATTCTTATTTAGTTTCACGTCTGGTATATCTGATTCATTCCATCAGTGGTCACTTCAAATTGCCTACAAGGGGGTTGGTAAAGATAGCCATGGAGAGTTTATGAGTAGAGAATTTCGATCAGCAGCTGATTCTCACAAAATATATAATTCTGCTTATTTATTATTCTCACGAGATTTCAGGTACATGTGCGTAAGATTTATTGCTGGTTCTGAGTTTCAAAACCATCAAGGGGGAAGAAGAAGACATATTGAACGCACAACGAGTACACGTGATGAACTTCATACCTTCTTTTGATTTGGAGACATTCCGGGAAGACAATTGTCAAAACCGCAAAGAAAATCAGTGTTTTAACTCATGGCGTTATCAGTCTCTAAACGGTACACTATTGTTCGATGTTTAATTGTTTTGAGGTTGCAATTATTCATCATCCTTATCCTATATGGAGAGATATGCACTTCCGGGACTTAATTCACTATGGTGCATCTCTAGAAGAAGATATGTGCATTTCCGGGACTTAATTGACTCTGGTGTTATGATGTCAACTTCATGAATGGGATAAAGTGTCTATTTCAGTATTTGAGCTTCATACATGGGATTGGTTTACTTTCATCAACTACGTGGGGGAAGAAATGTCTTGATTCTTTCTAGTATGCATAACTTGAACTCTCAGGGGAAGAAAAACTCAGAAGAATTATTCAAGCGTGAGAAGTGAAGTTGTTGATCTACTTGGTGTGCCCCTAACTTTCAATCACTCATAGCAACAGTATCATTTCATATGATGGGGTTTGCTTGTTAAATTTCGCTGTGCGCTTAATCATTCTAAGCTTTATTGAAAGCTTTGAAATTGCTTATGAGGATTGTCGGTTTAGGGGGAAGCTATTAAAAGCTTCTACATCAAGTTTATGTGGCATGAATTAGGGGGAAGTTAATTCAAAAGCTTCTCCTTAACCAGAAGTATATGGATTACTTAGCTCGTGTCGTTACAGTATTTCTACTACAAGTTACTTTAAAGATGAGTCGTTTTGAAGTGAAGACTTGAAGGGCCTCAGAAGACATCATCAGCATTGGACGCTTCATGGAAGCTTTTGTTCTTTATCATTATGTACTTGTTAGGAAAACTATTGTAAGGAATTCTACACGTCGTCCCATGGGGGAAGATTGTTGGAAATTCACTTTATGTGACGACATTTAAGTATTCCCATTAGTTATCATAGTCACACACGCATAGACAAGATTAGGAAACTGTGTATAGTTTAGGCGGTGTGTGACTATATATACCCCTCCAAGGCTTCCAAGGAGGGGTTGTTGTTGCTTGTGTTCTCATTTTCATTTAATACACTTTTCTCTTTTCTTTCACACACAACCTCTCTATCTCCATCCATGGCTACCACCACCATATACCACCTTACTAGACCACCGGATCCATAAATGGCAAACCCACAATACCAATTGTGGTTTGCTGTGGTTGCCGCGGCCAAGAAAGAAAAAGAAGGAGGAAAAGTGTTTTTAGTGTTTTAATAAATCTTCTGTGTTTATGTTTTGGTATCCTTATTTTATGTAAATAAGGATTTGGTTATTGGATTGGGCCTTTGGCCCTTTTCTTGCTTGTTTGGACGCCGTCCTACACACACACATAACAATTCTTTTATTTTTTGTGACTTATAATATTAGCGTGTGTGTTCGTTAAATGTTCGTGTTTTATAACTTGTATACTTTAAGTATTATTCGTGAATACTTATCATGCATTTATAATCGTGTTTACATACGTAATACTTACGATAATTAATTAATATACATATTGTTCGTATTAAATATTCATGATTCATGACGTATATTAATTAATTAGAAAGTTCAAATTTAACCGTAAATTCATGCATTTAATGATCTGAGGGTTATTAAAGCGGGTTTTAAAACTCTTCTCCTCTAAAAGAATAATTCGTCCTCGAATTAAAGATACGATACGCAGACGAGATAATAAACGCTGAAATGACACATAAGCTGGAAAGACATGTAAGCTGAAAAATGACATACCCGAGTCAGAACTGGAAATGAGGGTAAGAAGTCCGGATAGAATCCTCCGTTTCCCAAGTGGCTTCCCGCTCGAAATGATCCCTCCAAAGGATTTTACCGAATGGAATCGTCTTTCTCCTCATGACTTGTTCTTGGCGATCGAGAACTTTCTCGGGTTCCTCGATATATGATAGATCCTCTCGAATCTGCTCAAATGGATATGTAACTTTATGCAATGGATGGTAGTTATAACCTCTGAGTAAGGATACATGGAATACATCATGCACAGGAGATAGCTGGGGAGGTAAAGCTAGACGATATGATACTTCACCGACATGTTCAAGGATTTCAAACGGTCCGATGAAACAAGGACTGAGCTTGCCCTTGAGTCCAAAATGCTTGACACCACGTACTGGTGATACTTTGAGAAAAACATGGTCGCCGATATTAAACGCTAGATCTCTACGATGTTTATCAGCATAACTCTTCTGTCGAGCACGAGCTTCCTTTAGCTTCACCTTGGCGATGGCAACCTTCTCATTGGTCACGTCTATCATTTCTGGTCCTTCAAGGATTCGTTCTCCAACTTGATCCCAACAGATTGGAGCACGACACTTCTTGCCATAGAGCATCTCGAAAGGTGCACACTTAATACTTGCATGCCAACTGTTGTTATAGGCAAACTCAACCAAACAAATGTAATCATCCCAACTTCCTGACCATTCCAATGCACAAGCCTACATAATGTCTTCTAATGTCTGAATGGTAGGCTCCGATTGACCATCGGTCTGAGGATGAAAGGCAGTGCTAAGATTAAGTTTAGTGCCCCAAGCTTTCTGCATACCTTTCTAGAATTTTGACGTGAAATGAGGATCTCGGTCTGATATGATGTCTGAAGGAGTTCCATGTAGTCTTATGATATCCTTAAGGAATATATCTGCCAATTTGTTAACTGAGAAGTCCTTGCGAATTGGAAGAAAATGAGCTGACTTGGTTAAACGATCTACTATGACACATATAGCATCATGTTTGCTCTGAGTAAGCGGAAGTCCTATGACGAAATCCATGGAGTTTTTATCCCACTTCTACGCGGGAATCTCTAACGGTTGCAGTAAACCACTAGCCCGCTGATGCTGAATCTTATCCTGCTGGCAGGTTAAACACTTGGATACGAAAGTAGCAACATCTTGCTTCATGCCACTCCACCAGAAATGTTGTTTAATGTCATGATACATCTTGGTGGATCCGGGATGAATAGAGAATGGAGAGCTGTGAGCTTCTGTCAATAAAGCTTCTCGGAGTGTCTGGTCATCCGGAACACATAGTTTAGTTCCTTGCCATAAGATGCCTTCTTCGTCTACATAAAATTCTGTCTGCCGATCAAGATTCTGAATGACAACCCAAATCTCACCATCATCTTTCTGAGCTGCCTTGATCCGAGAAATTGAGTCTGGCACAATTCTCAGATTAACCCAGTACCCATGCTGTCCACGTATTAAGATTTCTATGTCTAGTCGCTCTAAGTCACGTGTGATTTCTTCCTGTATCTTGATGCCATTAATCATACCCGACTTCCTGCTGAGAGCATCTGCCACTACATTCGCCTTGCCAGGATGGTACTAAAGATTGATGTCGTAGTCCTTGAGTAGCTCCAACCATCTTCTCTGTCTCATATTAAGCTCTCTCTAATTGAAAAATTACTTGAGACTCTTGTGATCAGTGAAGATATCACATGATTCACCACATCGATAGTGTCTCCAGATTTTAAGTGCAAAGAATACTGTTGCTAGCTCCAAGTCATGGGTCGGACAATTTTTCTCATAAGGCTTCAGCTAACGTGATGCATATGCAATCACTTTCCCATGTTGCATGAGTACACAGCCTAATCCTTTACCCGAAGCGTCGCTATAGATCTGAAATCCACCTGTGCCAGATAGGAGAGTAAGAATAGGTGCATATACTAACCGCTTCTTGAGTTCTTCAAAGCTCTTCTCCCACTCAGTCGTCCAAACGAATTTCTCTCCTTTTCGTACCAACTTGGTCAAAGGTAAGGCTAGTCTTGAAAAGTTCTCCATGAATCTGCGATAATAACCAGCTAAGCCTAGGAAACTACAAACCTCAGTTGCATACGTCGGTCTTGTAAATTTGGTGATAGCTTCAACCTTAGCAGGATCCATAGTAATCTGTTCCGCGGAGACAATGTGGCCTAGAAATTCCACCTTGTTTAGCCAAAATTCACACTTAGAAAATTTGGCATACAACTGTTTTTGACGAAGGATCTGTAGCACAATACGTAGATGGTTCTTCATGTTCTTCCTTGGATTTAGAGAAGATGAGGATGTCATCGATGAAAACGATAACAAATGTTTCTAAGTACTCATGGAAGACGCGGTTCATAAGGTCCATGAAAACCGTAGGAGCATTAGTGAGTCCGAAAGGCATGACAACGAACTCATAATGGCCATATCTTGTGCGAAAAGCAGTCTTGAGAATATCCTGCTCTTTTACTCGCAGCTGATGATAACCGGATCTTAGATCAATCTTGGAGAAATGCTTGGCACCCTGAAGTTGGTCAAACAGATCATCGATTCGCGGTATTGGATAACGGTTTCTAATCGTGATCTTCTTCAGCTCACGATAGTCAATGTATAAACGCATGCTGTCATCCTTCTTCTTGACGAAAAGTACGGGTGCACCCCATGGTGATACACTCGGACGGATGAAACCTCGCTCCAATAATTCCTACAGCTGATCTTTTAACTCCTTGAGCTCTATGGGAGCCATGCGATAAGGAGCCTTAGAGATTGGTTGAGCTCCTGGAATGAGCTCGATGTTAAACTCTACTTCACGGATAGGTGGTATACCCGGAAGTTCTTTTGGGAATACATCAGGGAACTCTGAAACAACTGATTGATCTTGGATCGATGGAACTTCAGCAGTAATATTTTGAATTGAAGCTAAGAAACCCTCGCAACCATGAGATAGTATAGCACGAGCTTCAAGCATAGAGATGATTTGTACATACTTTCCTGGTATGAAACCATTGTGAATGTACTCTAGTGCTTGAACATCATCAAAGATAGGTATGAAAATCAATAGTAGCATGATGTTTGGATAACCAATCTATGCCTAAGTTGAGATCAAACTCGCACATATCCAAAGGGAGTGCGTCTACTGAGCGAATCTTATCATCAAACTTTAGTGGAAGATCTCTATACACTTGGGTGATACATACAGAGTCTTGCATAGGCGTGGATATACATAAAATATTCTCTAATGGCGTAGGGATTTTATTAATACTAGTGGAATACGTAGTGGATATGACTGAATGAGTAGCACCAGTATCGAATAAAACACACGCAACATGACCATCCATAAAGAGGATGATAGTGATAGTACATGAAGACTTATTAGCTTGGTCCCTTGTGGTAATGTAGACACGCCCCGAAGCTGGTGGCTTAGGAAGAGCATCACTAGAAGTACCAACAGTATCTCCCTTCTTGCAGTCCTTCAACATGTGTCCTGGTAGTCCACACTTGAAACAGACGCCGACAGACTTACGACATGGTCCGGGATGTCAACGACTACAAGTCGTACAGATGGAGTAGGTGTAACCTCTTGGAGGTACCCTTGCTACATGAGAGCATGTTTTAAGAAATATGCATGAGACATGATTACTTGGCATAAACATGACTGCACTGAAGTTTAAATGATAGTTTATAGATGAAGACGAGTTGTTGGACTGATGACCCTTAGCATTTTGGTCACATCCACTCGCAGAGTTCTTGTTTATGATGCTGACATGTTAGTATGTAAAAACATACAACAACTTAACATAGAAAAGTTTAAGAATTTAGGGACATGTTGTTGTTGGACTGGATGTTGTTGTTACGGTAATTTTCCTGTCATATCTATAGCGGTCATTAGATTGACCGTGCCCCTTGTTGGCATTCTGCTGAGTGGCCGGCTGGGACCGGTCTCCACCCTTCTGCCTGAAGATACAATTGGATAGGAAAAGGTATAAATGAACATAAAGATTGAAATGAAATGATAACGCTTGATGACTGAAATTTATACCTCTTCTCAGGACGAGCTTGTTCCTCGTAGTCATCACGCTCATGTAGCATTTCCAAGCTACGTGCTGCATCATTAACTTGTGCCACATTAGAGTGGGTAGAACTAAGTAAACGAGCTGCTATAGAGGCGTGCAGAGCCCAACGAAAGTGCTTAGCTTGTTCTTCCGTAGTACCGCCAACAACGTCTAAGAATCCAGCCAACCTAAGAAACCTCTACATAAACTCGGTGCTAGTCTCTCTAGTCCTCTAACGAATGGAGTGATAGTCTCTTTTGAGTCCCTCCTGCTCAGATGTTGGAAAGAACTGCCCATAAAACAAAGTCTTGAACTGCTACCAAGTCAACGCAGCTAGCCAAACATCACCTCCATTTGCTAACTTGTATGCCCTCCACCAATGCAAGGCATCACGTTCAAACTTATAGCAATCCAACCTTGCCTTGTAGACACCATCGCATCCATAGCATCGAAAATTTTCTCCATATGCGAAATCCAGTCTTCCGCATCAGATAAAGTCTCAGCTTTCTCAAAAGATCTAGGTTTCTGCTTGTTAAACCTCTTAAGCCAAGTGTGTAAAGTAACCGGTAGAGGAGGAGGAAGATTGTTCTGATTAGGAATGTTTTGGTATTCATTCCTAATCTGGTTCCTGATTTGAGGAAGCATTACCTGCAGAGCTACTTGAACAGCTGCTACTAGCTCTTGTTCGCGTGTCATGACCATCTGACAGTTTAAAAGAACACGAAATGATTAATCTGATTAGAACATATGATAAACATAAAGAATGCATGAAGAGTTTATGAAGGCATAGCCAACGAAAATGACATGATTTTGGGTAAACGCCTATGGGTCGGCTCACCAAAACAAAATTGACATAACGAGGATGAACGCCTATGGGTCGGTTCATCAAAAGAATATGACATGAGCTAATGTGAACGCCTATGGGTCGGTTCACCAAGCAAAATAATTCGAATAAACGCACATGCGACTAAATATGGCCAGTTATATACCAACCATTACATAGTCAAAATTTCGACAATAATGATACATGAAAGAAATGCATGTAAACAAACTGTCAGTTTTTAGGAAGACCCTGATGACTACCCACTAGTCACAAGTCAATTTTTAGAGCCTACAGGTCGAAACCAGGCTATGATACCATAATTGTAACACCCCATTTTGATAAATGGAATATCACAAGATAGTTATGACGTGTCATCAAAGCATGAAAGATAAATGTCTAAAACATTAAATGACCATAAAAGAATCCGGAAACAAACATCAGATCCAACATAAGCTCCACACACGAAATGCATAAGTAGAATGTAAGGAAATAACTAAATAGTGTCCAACAAAGAAAAAGTATGTAAATGCATTAAAGAATGAAAGAAGACTGGCGCCTCATTCCATGCACGTACTCTTGAAGTCCTAACTTTGCCCTTTAGTACCTGCCGTATTGGGACATGGAAAGAGAAATACGGCTGAGAAATATGCTTAGTGTCCGGATGTATAACATAGAACGTAAAGCATAAACATAAGCAAGTAATGAAATGAAATGAAATGAATAGCAACGTAATAAATGTATGTCTTGGAAACCTGGTTTAAGTTCATAAGACTGGTTTATATTTCTGAAAAGACTTATGTTTAGTTTATCTTGAAAATCTGTATTTTAAATATGCTTGGAGCCTATATAGGTCATGTTATATCAACGTGCATGAATACTTAGAGGGGTGACCTCATCATGCAATTAGAGGGGCTGCCTCTAATTAATATATAAAATGAGTGGAGGGATCAACTCCTGTAATAGTTGCAAGGCACACACCGCAGTTACCATGAAATCATATTAACTTGTCCTAGGATGCACCCATTCGCCCCACATGATAATAGTAACACAGGACAAATACTGTAAAAGGACGCTGCGAGCAATCACTCTCACCTCAGAAGAGTCATAACACCGGTGCCTCCAGTGCTATGGTTATGGAACCCCCATAACTAGGTGAAACTGGCATGCATGTATATAGCTCAGGCAATATAAAATAAACATAACATATACTGATGTGTTTAAGACACTTAACTACTAGGGAAAATAGATGACTGCAAACGGGGAAATCCTAAGTATAGGAAAGAATGTCCTTACTGAAGGACAAAATATCCATACCTTATGTCCAGTAAATGAAGACGAAAACGAACGTAGAAAATCACTCCGACTTCACAATAGCTACATAATGAAGGGACATGAATAAGAGTCGGTTTTACTTATACATACTTGTTAATTAGTTTACTTGACGTGTTTATACTTATTACGCTTGCTCTTGTTTTGTTTTATTACTTAATGTTTTAATCATGTGTTTCTTATAGTTTCATGTGTTTTAGATTCATGTGTTTCATGTTTTAAGTGTTATAGTACTTGTTATAACATAATGAGTAACTTTCTAAAAATAGCAGGTTTCTATATATAGCAACTTCCCAAAAATAGCAGGTTTCCATATATAGTAACTTTACAAAATATAAAGTTTCCATAATTAGTAAGTTTCCGAAAATAGAAAGTTTCCATATTTAGCATGTTTCTATAAATAGCATGTTACCATATTTAATGTATTTCCATAAATAGCATGTTACCATATTTAATGTATTTCCATAAATAGCATGTTACCATATTTAGTGTGTTTCCATATTTATTATGTTGCCATAATTAGTATAATTCTATAATTAAAATGTTTCCATAATTAATCGTATGCTTATTTTATATCATGTATAATTATACTATAGAGTTTAATAATTAATAAATACTTAGCTTAACTTATTATTATTAATTAATAATGTCATGTCATATTATTATAAGTTAATATTAATTAATAATATTACATATTTTATGTTATTAAGCTTTACCATAAAAGATATTAATTAATTAACCTAAGTTTTAATTAATTAAATCTATTTTCATGAATAATTAGCTAATTAATTATTATAACATAAGTTTATTTAAATAAATGTACGTACATGTTATATCATGATTTTATTTAAATAAGCATAACCTAAGTTTTATTTTAATTAAACCAAAATTATTTAATACAATTAATTAATTAAAATATAACATAAACTATTTTTACATGTCGGTTTAATTACGTGTTCTTGAAAAATGTCAAGTTACCGAGCCCCAAAACCCGAGACCCGACAACCGAGCACCACAGCCCGAAGGCCGCGGCCTTGCTGCCGTGACTCGTCCGAGCCACAAACACCTCACCGGGAGCCACAGGCTCTCGGCTTGCTGCTGTGCCTGAACCAAACGACCCCCAGCCCCCCGTTGGGTTCCCCTTGCTTGCGACTATTACCCACCGAACCCCCCATGGGCCTCGGCTTCCCACTACTAGGCCAAGAACCCCACCGTGGGTCTTGGTCCTTGCGGCTGTCAACAATAACACCACCATCGACAACCATGGGTTGTGGCTGGTGGTTCATATCCAACGCCGACCCCCATGGGGTTGCGGCTGTTGGTCACACAACACCACCGAGACCCCCTTGTGGTCTCGGTTGGGCTGTGATCGAGACAACCAAAACCCCCAACCCTTTGTTTTTATTTTTTTAATCTTGATAAATCTATGATTGTACATGTTCTTGATTGTTTTTAATGATCATACATAAAGTAGATAAAAACAAAGAAGGATTTGAGTGATACCAATTGCGTGTGACAAAAAGAGAATAAACACGAACACTTTACCATTATCAAAAAACAAAATCAAACGATCGTCCTTGTGGTTTGCTGTGGTTTCCGCGGCCAAGAAAGAAAAAGAAGGAGGACAAGTGTTTTTAGGGTTTTAATAAATCTTCTGTGTTTATGTTTTGGTATCCTTATTTTATGTAAATAAGGATTTGATTGTTGGATTGGGCCTTTGGCCCTTTTCTTGCTTATTTGGACGCCGGCCTACACACACATAACAATTCTTTTGTTTTTCGTGACTTAAAATATTAGCGTGTGTGTTCATTAAATGTTCGTGTTTTATAACTTGTATACTTTAAGTATTATTCGTGAATACTTATCTTGCATTTATAATCGTGTTTACATACGTAATACTTACGATAATTAATTAATATACATATTGTTCGTATTAAATATTCATGATTCATGACGTATATTAATTAATTAGAAAGTTCAAATTTAATCGCAAATTCGTGCATTTAATGATCTTAGGGTTTTTAAAGTGGGTTTTACATAAATAGCTATAGTTTCCAGTTTCCATAGTGCACATTAACAAACCAGGGGACTGTTCTTTGTATGAGCAGCATGAGTCTCCACAAGTCCACAACGTTTCATTTTTATAGTAAATTACCGTGATGTCAATGTGTATATGACTCTGTACTTCCACAATCCAAAAAAACCTTGAACATTAATGACAGGCTTGTAAATTAACCTCCGAAGGCTGAAAACCACTACAAAATATCGGATACTAAATAACCGCTGTATACATGACATAGTTTTCCAATAGTATGTGGCATAACTGTCGTTTTTGCTTGGGTTAACGAAACACGATCCTTTGACTCTAAAGAGGCAACTAATATTTTTATTTTTTGAAGTTATGCTCATAAAAGTTAGAGCTGTAATACCTTACCAGCAACTTGAGTACCCAAGTCACTATATAGAAGATATAGCGTGACAGTTTTTAGTATCCTTTTAATTGTGACGATTCATGCCACTTGTGTTGAATGGTGACACACTGCCACATGGACTAGGACTCTCTTCTCTGGAATTCGAGTTTAGCATTGCTACTATGATAGAATCATAGGACTCGTCCTGAAAATGAATAAACAACAACTAGGACACGGAGTAGAAAATTGTGCAACGAACTAATTTTATAGTGAAGAGGTTCATATATATTTTATTGGCAAACATTCGACTTTTTTAAAAGTCCAATGATGCAACTAGTAAAATTAAGATAGTAATTATGAGTAACATATATAAGCAGCTCTTCAGTTATCTCCTGTGCTTGCCTTAGCCTTAAATCAACAAGGCTTGGTGGCAAAGCAGCCTGACCAAGTGCTCATTGTCAAGACTTCTTCTTAGCTTATCTTCCCCTTTAAATAGCATAAGATACATAATCATATACGGCGTATTAGATTTGAAATCACATGAAATCAGATAGTATAAATCTATGTTATAGAATTGTAGAACCTTGTGGGGATCTTTAATTGATCCTTTTTCGTGTATATAAGCATGACCACCCGTTGTAGCTTCATTACGGTTTAGCGAATTACATCTAGTTCCCAGAAGCCGGCCAACAAAGTTAAACTAAAATTAAAGAGTCGATAGGAATATCTAACCGCAAGATTCCCTTTACTTTGTATAAACTAGGACTAGTTGGAGCTCCTTGAAAGTCCATTGCCGTTCCGGAGGCCCCAATTAACCTCTGGCATATTACATGATTTATTACAAGTGTATTATAATTATTATGAATGTACACCAAGTTTTAATGTTGTGTAAATAAGACATGAAGATTTAAAATAGCTCACTCACACACAAAAGTTACTGAGATGAAGAAAACTAATGAAATGCTTCCTATATTAAACATGACAAATGGCTTTAAATAGCCTTACACAAGCTACAAATTAGCAAGAGAAAACATATAACGTGGGTATGTAAGGCTTCCTAAAGAACTGGACATATGACCCACTCTACCATAATACTCGGTCAACTAAATACCAATTCAAATTACTTATTTACATTAAAACTTAAAGCCACTTAAGCCATGCACCATGCATACGTGAATATTTAACAAATGATTAATGCAACAATCACCCCCTTAATCATTTTGTTTACACTCTTTAGTCACAACAGCTTTAATCACCTTTATTTCGAACCATCTAGACCGTTCCCAGACACCCGACCTCCAACTCGGTCACGTCCAAAGTCGCTAGCTCAACTCCTTCTCAACACTTGTAACATGTCACATGGCATCCCGTTGGATACGTTCACTATCATCTAGACCCCTCACGGACCCACAGCCTCTTCTCCGACCACGCCCAAAGTCATCTCAGTTCGAACAACCAACGCCATAATGTTAACACCGTGTTGTTTCTCCAACACCATACTTCTCTTTGATCAAAACTAACAGCTACGGATCTCCTATGTTTATCATCGGTCACCCCATCGTCTTGGTACTCCTCGTCCCCTCACGACAACGGTCATACCAAAACACACCGTCCCCGTCTTATGTTGTAAAACAGTCCAATCAAGAGAAACCCGCAACCCTTAACGTCTTCAATTAAGCTTGTTCCGAGACACTTTTCCACCGATCAAGAAGACAAGGACATACCCACCTTTACCGTCTTCATATGCAAAACGAACTGAGTCACAAGCTACCTGCTTTTCTTTCCTGACTCTTCCCATTCGTTTATCCCGCAATCTCGGTTAGTCTATCGCTATTTCTGGAACAAGCCTGATCCAAGAGCACCCGTTTCTCTGTCGCGTCCGCCCTGCAACGAAGGGCTACACCTTTACTGGAAACTGACTCTCAAAACCTCCTTTGATCGAACGAAGCTCTTGATACCAAATGAAGATTTCAAATAACTCACTCACACACAAAAGTTACTGAGATGAAGAAAACTAATGAAATGCTTGCTATATTAAACATAACAAATGGCTATAAATAGCCTTACACAAGCTACAAATTAGCAAGAGAAAACATATAACATGGGTATATAAGGCTTCCTAAAGAACTAGACATATGACCCACTCTACCGTAATACTCGGTCAACTACATACCAATTCAAATTACTCATTTACATTAAAACTTAAAACCACTTAAGCCATGCACCATGCATACGTGAACATTTAACAAACGTTTAATCCAACAAGACACAACATTCAGCTAGTAAGACCTACAGAAGCCATGGGGCTCGAGATTCTATGTCACAACCCGTAGAGCTCATTGAACCCTTGTCTTGACAATATAGCAGAAACCCGCAAGATTTCTATAAAAAGAACAATGTCTCTTTGAATGTCCTCTGAACTAGAGAAACAAAATGTACGGGTTGGGTAACGGGTCAAAATGGTTCAAATAAAAAAGAGTATTAAACACTTTTTGGCCCAATTCCTGAATTTATACTTGTATGGTTGTATAAAATAACCAGTGTGTTAGTTATGAATACAAAATTTCTATTACAAACATATTTGTTTATTGATAGATTTTATGCATTCTAAGTACACTGTGGGAAAGATTTAGTCTGTTTGACCCATATCAGTAGTGTCAAATGGGTAAATTTTTCGACACCATCATTACCAACAATATAATGTTGTTTGAGGAGAGTTGTTATCTTTTCGACACCATCGTTACCAATAGTGACACCCAACATCGTTACCAAAAGCGACATACACTTTTTATTGTTTTATGTTTACCAAGATATGAGGAAGGGCAGGGGTTTCCAGCTTTTCAATTAAGGTCGCATGGTTTTCAATATACGTATGATCTTATTTTTGTCCCACATGGATAGAAAGTGAAAGTAGTAAAAAAAAATTACTTGTCGTGTGTTTGTTTGTCTTGATTTTCTTTTGTACTATATCTTCCCCCTCAAATTACTAACCAGCCATAAAGCATCTGATCTCCTCATATGAGGTTACAAGCTCGAACATCAGTAGGCACATACTAGGAGTTGTTGGATAATTCAAACACGAAACAAACAAACAAAATTCGAACAAACTAAACGGAAGTTTTTATTTAAACATCCTAAATTACAAAGAAAACTAATATCATTGGCTTCTAATTATAGTGAACCAATAACGTAAAACGTATCAGATATAAAAAAATAACAACACTTGTTGAACAAGCAAACCAAATTACCCTACGAAATGAACCTAAAGTCTAACAATTTCTTACAGGAGTTACAAGAGGTGGGTCAGAAAGGGTTACTAAGATAACGGAGCTTCCCACTCAAGTACTTAACGGTTTCACCACCTCCAAATAACATAGTTGTAAAACACTTAAACCTTCTCACAAAAAGAGGTCAATGTTCAAACCTTATCGAGAAAAATAGGAAAGGGTTAATGATTTCTAACTTGTCAATTTTTATTATTCCGTGTAGTCATCTTCTTTTATGCTATTAAAAACAAACTTTTTAAATTTGGATTTTTGTGTATATTTTGTGACAACTTTGCCCCTACTATTTTCAAATTTCAAAAGTAAAATTGGCATTGTACATGAAACACACGACATAAAATACACTCGAAATAACAAACATTTATAAGCTGGATACATTTTCAAGTCTTTAACCAAATCAGAAATGGTATTGGGATACCTTAATTAAGCCGCATACATCTGAGTAAAAAAGCTCTCTCACCAAATAATCTAAACGAAGAAAACTTATCCGTTTATCTTTTCACTTAACTCTTAGTTGTGAGGTCATATGGATAGAGAGTAAAAACAACAAGCCCTATATAATTCCAACCGTGACTCATAAGTTAATCAATTTGGAGATCTAACAAAAACCTGTTTGTTGTATTTCTTGTCTCGATTTTTTTTCTACTATTTCTTCCCACTCTAAGTTTTCTACGAGTTTTCAAACAACCTAGTTGTAACACTAAAGCACTTCACCTCCTCACAAAAGATCAATGGTTCAAACCAAACTAACTGCATATTTGGAGGTGATAAGAGAAAAGTCGAAAATGATCACGAGAATACCTCGATTAGACTGCAACAGACTCACCCTCTCTATATAACCTAAATGGAAAACTTTGTCGGTTTATCATATCACATTACTTTACTAACTTTCTGTTTTTAAATTTTTTTCCATTCAACTATTTGTTTTCTTTATTTTCCTTCACTTGACCCCTTTTTCATAACGTGGTGGGTTCAAAATTGCCACAAATAAACAAGGACCTACTTTGGTACCTATAAAACCATAGTTTAAAATGATAAGAATATATATGAAATATTTATTACAAGCCCAAAACATTAAAATAAAAAAACTAAATGATCCATGCCTAAAAACCCGAAACATAAATAAAATAAAACGAACGCTTAACTTTTGCCCAAACAAATGAGTTTATGAGATTGCCTATAGTGAATGAGTGTACTGGGTTTACATACGACGTCTTCAGGTTATCAAAAGGATAATCGCAATGGAAGTAGTCAGCTCACAATGTCGGTTTACAATAAAAAACACTATTAAAAATTCAGTAGTCGCTTCAAACGTGTAACTATGACAAATGATTATGTTAACGTATGTTTAGCCACATAAACAAGGAAATTAAGGCCCTAATTAGGAACAACACCTGGACCTTGTCTGAACTTCCTGTTGGAAGAAAAGCCTTAGGGTGTAAATGGCTGTATAAAATTAAATATGGGTATTCTGGGTTGACTAATAAGTACACGGCTAGGGTGGTGGCTAAAGGGTATGGCCAAAAGGAAGGTATTTACTTTGATGAAACTTTCAGTCGTGTAGTTAAAATGGTGACTGTTAGATGTCTTATATGTCTTGCTATGTTTAACAATTGGCCTTTGTTCCAAATGGATGTGAACAATGCATTTTTTATGGTGATTTGGATGAGGATGTTTATATGTCCTTGCCCTCTGGATTTGATAATCATGATCTCTCCAAAGTTTACAAACTGAACAAGTCCCTTTATGGACTTAAGCAAGCCCCAAGGCAGTGGAATGCCAAACTCAACATTGCCTTGGCTGAGCATGGCTTTGTTCAAAGCAAATTTGATTACTCTCTCTATGTTAAGCATTCAGGTGATACCTTTATTGCCATTCTTGTCTATGTTGATGACCTTGTGGTAACTGGAAATAACCTTTCTGAAATTAACAAGTTTAAGGTATTTCTTAAAAACAAGTTTATGATTAAAGATCATGGTCACATGAAGTATTTTCTTAGCATTTTGGTCTTATACAATGACCTTGGTTTATGTATGACTAAAAGAAAATACCGTCTTGATCTGATTCATGAGTTTGGACTTCTTGCTGCCAAACCTGTCTTTACTCCTCTTCTTAAGAATTATGTGCTTGCTGTGGAAAAAAGTGAATCTGATAAATGCCTCAGAAAAGATCTTTGATTATCAAAAACTTATTGGGAAGCTTATTTATCTGACACACACTAGGCCTGATATTTCTTATGTTTTCCAATGTCTGAGTTAGCACATGCATGCCCTTTTACAGTCTCATCTTAAAATTGCTTTAAGGGTTATCAAGTACATGAAGAACTCTCCAAGTACTGGTATCCAGATTTACAAGGATAGAACAACTTAATCTTTCTTGCTTTACTAACTCAGACTGGGCCAAGTGTTTGAAAACAAGGAAATCTGTCTCGCAATATTATGTAGTTTTAGGAAACACTTTGTCTCTTGGAAAAGTAAGAAGCAACCTACTGTTTCTAGATCCTCTACTGAAGCAGAGTATATATGTATGGCCAATGCTACATGTGAGATCATTTGGATCTATAATCTGATTAATAACTTGAACATTGCAAGTTTGTTTCATGTTAATCTTTACAGTGATAGCTCTTCGGCTATCCAAATTGCTGCTAACCCTGTGTTCCAAGAAAGAACCAAGCATTTTGAGGTAGATGTGCATCTTGTAAGGGAGAAGGTGCAATATGGTGTTATCAAGATTATTAAAGTTGCTTCAACATATCAAACTGCTGATCTCTTTACCAAAGGACATGACACTTCTCAACATACCAAACTGTGCAACCAGTTGGGTTTGGTGGAAATGATATTTCAGTATCCTTGATAAGTTTATGGGAGGATGTTAAAATTACAAACTTATTTCTATTTATATACTTTGTGATCTTTTTTTCTTTTGTGTTAAGTGAAGGTACTAAAGTTGCCATTCATTCTTTCTTGCTTTTGGGTTGGGCTTGGACTAGCCGTTGGAGCCCATCATTGGTTCATATGTCTTGGTTGAGTTATATACCTTAGCTGGTGCTAGGGTTTCGTTTATCACTCATACTATACACACACATTAGTGTGTGTTGCTCTCTCTATCTCTCTCTTATGGTAGCCATCCGAGGCTTAAATTGTGGGAGGATTTTCATCTTGTAATCGTTGAGTGTTAAGTGTTTATGTTGTGAGGAGATAAAATCAACCTAGTTAGGAGGATCTCACTTTATCTTTTTTTTTATATTTGTAGATTAACACTCGTTTCAGGTTTAATCAGTATTGTACTTGACTTCATTAACAATATTCACCAAGGGGAGGTTGGCTGGGTGATAGATTTGTGTTATTTCCTTGATTCTCATGTTTTATCAAGCGTACATAATAAGCATATCAGCTCTTCAGTTATCTCATGTGCTTGCCTCAACCTTAAATCAACAACGTTTGGTGGTAAATCAGCTTTGATCAATTGCTCATAGCCAAAGCCTCCTCTTAGCTTATCTACCTTTATATAGCACACGATACATAATCATATACTCGTAGTATAAGATTCGAAAACCACATGAAACCATATAAATTTTTTGTTCTTATAGAATTGTAGAACATTGTGAGGTTCCTTGATTATCCCTTTTCCGTGTATACACACATGAAATAAGATAAAATTAATCTATATCTTATAGAATTGTAGAACCTTGTGGGGATCCTTGATTGAGCCTTTTCTGTGTATATGCACATGTCAACCCGTTGTAGCGTGTATACGTTATTGTGAATTACTTCTAGGTCCTAGAAGCTGGCCAAAAAGTTAAACTAAAATCCAAAAAGTCATCTTAATGACTAAAACATGACAAATGAAAAAGGTATGATTGAGAAATGGAATGAGTAAATAGGGTTATCTAACTACAAGATTTGTTTTGTGTATATACTAGGACTAGCTGGAGTTCCTTGCATGTCCATTGCAATTTTGAAGGCCCCAATTAACCTCTGCCATAACACATGATTTATTAAAGTGATTATTATGAGTGTACACGAAGTTTTAATGCTGTATAAATAAGACACCTCTTGTGTCAAATCACTCCAGCTAGTAAGACCTATAGAAGCCATGGGGCTCATGATTCTATGTCGCAGTTCGTCAAGCTTATTGAGCCCTTATGTTGACAATATAGGAGAAACCCACAAGATTTCCATACAAAAACAATTTCATTTTAAATATCTCTTTGAATTAGAGAAAAAAATTGACAGGTTGGGTAACGGGTCAAAATAAGTTCAGTTCAAAAAGAGTATTTTTAACACAGGTCAGGTTCACCCTAAACACTTTTTGTCCTAATTCCTGATTTATACTTGTACAGCTGTATAAAAATAACGAGTGTGTTGTCTGTGAATAAAAAAATTATAAGTTCAGAATGTATTGCAAAGTTTGTATCTTTTGCTTTTTGGTGATGCAACGATAAACCCGTCAAAATACCATCAATGTTGATATGTTTTATGTTCCTTTGTGTAGGTTTTGTGAAGATGGTAGCTTTTAAGGAGATTTTGCCTCCCGCAAAAGCATCAACTACTAGTTTTCTAACTACTCGAAAAGGGTACGAAGGGTCTGGTAGGAGCCGTATTGGGTTTAAAAGGGGCCGGTAATCTGATCGGAAGGGTTGTCTGTATGCATTAGTCACCTTTATGTTCGAGTAAAACCTGGATGAGCGTCTGAGTTTTTTTTTCAGTTAAGAAGTATGCATTGTATATTTATTTTATTTTTTATTTTTATTTTACAAAATTTTTATATAAACATCGTTTGAACATGAGCTTGTATGTGTATTTAGGATCAACGCAGGGACGAAGCCAAGACAAAATATGATCGGGTGCACAAATTTTTTGAATCGTAATATAACAGATGTAAAAAATGAATTAAAATGAATGGTCGAAACACGTTCTGATTGACTAGGTGCATTTAGAAAAAATCGATGTTTTCTTCACAAATTAACATTAAATAGAAAAAATCCATAGGGGTCACGGGCACCCGCAGGAACCCCCTACCTCCGTCCCTGGATCAACTAGTCTCGTAGATTGAGAGTTGTAACAGATAATCTACCGATAGTTGTGTCTTGTGCAAAAGGTTCATAAAATGTTTACCTGTATCTTTCAAATGTTTATCCTACATTCATTCGTGAAAGTACTCCTAATGGGCTGAATACCATATCAACGGGTCTTCCACCCCTTAAATAAGGCATATCTTGTCTAGGAACTTTTTTTGAAATGATACCCTTATTTCCATGTCTCGCAAGTACTTTATCGCTTAATTTGATTTCACATTTTTGTAAAATATATTCATGAATACTTTCTTTTTTCTCTGTCTAATCTGTCTTATAACTCTGGACCCATCTCACATCGATAACCCGACCCCTACCACATATAGGTAGTTTTCGACAAGTTTATTTTAAAGTATATACCCGCATGCCAAGTATGGTTCGTAACAATCTACCTTCTGAAGCATACGATGATTCTTTCACCATTTCGGGCGTTATTTTACTTAATAAAGTATCACCTGTTTCCACCCAAGATCCCAACATTACAACTTCATTTTTATCTAAATTTCCGAGTAAATGGACTTCTAAATGTGGTACTTCATTAGTGAACCTTTTAGAGCCTTGGTTAATTTGAATTTCATATTTACGTTTGTGAAAAGAAGTATAAATATTTTCGTATACTAAGTGCTCGCTAATGAGTACTGCATCTTCAAAATTGTAACCTTCCCATGTCATATAAGCTACTAATACTTCCAAAGCGAGTACACTGTCAACTGTACCAGCATCATACGCTAAAACTTGTCCCTTTTAAATGCAATTACCCAGCTGAACCTCGGGTTTTTGTTGCATACAAGTATTTTTGTTGGACCGTTAATACAAAATTAAAGGAATACTAATAGTATCCCCATTACCTAATAAAAGGATCTTGTCAGTATTGGTATAGATAATCTTTCCCTCGTGTTTGGCTATAGCAAGAGACCCTGAATCTAGATAAGCCTGACCTTCCAATCTAGTTCTAACAATACACTTCTCCAACTGAGAAAGAGGGACTACTTAGCGTTGACTTACTTTGATATCTATAAAAGCATAGTTTAAAATGGCAAGAATAAATATGAAATGTTTATTTCAAGCCCAAAAACATTAACATATAAAAAATTAAATGGTCTAAGCTTAAAAACCCGAAACATAGAAAATAAAGCGAACACTTAATAACTCAGCACGCTAAAATGAAAATCGAACGTTTTAACTTTATACCAAAAGGATTAATACACAAAATCATTTCAAGCAAATGAGTGTACGAGATTGTAGACAACAAATGAGTGTATTTGGGTTCGCCATAGAGGCTATTCAAAAGGATAGTCGTCTTGGGATTGGTATACTTGCAATGTCGAGTCGAAAATTCAGGTTTATCGAAAAATACTATTAAATATGGAATAGTTGCCTCAAACGTTTTAAGTATGACAAAAGTGTCTATTAACGTATGTTGTTGGCTACATAAACATTTAATAAGCATATGATAGAGACTTCAAATATAAAGAAGAAACACCACTTATCATTTAGAACGATTTTGTGAAACGATGAGCTCTTTTGAAACACTTTCAAAATAAACCATTCTAAAATGTTACTCAAAAAGAGCTGGGTAAGTTGATATGCGCGCTCTATGCCAAGCGAAATAATATGATGAAACCAAAAACGAAAAATACTAGTTGGCGGTGTGTGAGAGTGGAGCGCAATGAGTTTTACACTCTTAATGCCACTTGTCAGAATCATCGTGTGGATTTTAAAGTTGCTATGTATAAAAGATGAGATACATGTCATAAATATACTGAAAACGCGTGTCAGACGCGTTGCAAAATCGTAAACACACACCAACTTAAATATAATTCCGCAAGTCCAAACACGTCTAAGGCAGTGTCCTAAATTTCATACCATTTAATTCCATAATTGTTCTTAGAAACATAAACCCTCAAACGAAAACCTAAAAGATGTTTATCAACAATCCTTCTGTCATCCAAGTGAAACTCATCAAAAAAGTTTATGATGTCAAATCATTGATTCCATTAGCGTCCGTTTTAAATCCATGGAAGTATATAATCGAAAACTCTAAGTTCATCAAAGGTTACATAGTCAATACTATAGCCGCAATCATGGCTACTAATAAAAATTTAATTATAATATGGACGATGAGGGAAAGTAATTTGTCTTGTAAACGATGATATTGAAACTTTTAAGGTACAAAAACAAGAGTTATAACCTACTGATAAACCAACAATAATTGGCGCTCAGATTTGAGAAGAGGTAAAAAACATCTACAAAATATAATAAAGGTGTGGGGATATGTACACGTAAACAATATATATTCGAAAACGTGTTGAGCATGTGGAGATGCACACGTTATACCTAAGAACAACAACTTATTATTATATAACGATATATTATTTAGGTGTTAAACTTTAGGGGTTTAAATTTAAAATATATAAGGGGATTTAGTATCATTATTTATCCTAAAACCTAACTTCAGAAGGCTTTTCTCTTCTCCGTGCGATTGTCGAATTCGGTTCTTTTTAAACAGTGACATAAACCCTAGAAATCTTTGATCTCGTGTGTATCACGGCGGCACATGACGTCTTTCAAAACCCAGATCCAAAATCTCCTCTCCAAAACCCACTTTTCAGTTTTCACTAGAAAAAAGTTTTTTAAAATGCCTGACAACATCCCTTTTGATATCCATATAGAAATCATCCAAAAAGTTTCTGACGTAAAGTCATTGATCCAATTCAGGTCTGTTTCAAAGGCATGGAAGGCTTTTATTGATAGCTCTGAGTTTATCAAAGGTTACGGCGCCCGTGACACACAGCCACGTAGTCACATTCTAAGCTACATAGATCAATATAATTGGGACGAAGATGCAAACTACACTTTTCTAGTAGACGAAACTCTAAAGGTACAAAAACAAGAGCTTGTTCCATCTATTATGTATCCTTTGCTAAAACAATATTGGTATTCATCCTTTCTTGGCGCATCTCAAGGATTACTGTGTTGGATTGGTCATAATATTGAATATGATAAAAAAGATATGGTTGTTATTTGGAATCCTTCTATTCGAAAATCATTTGCTATTTTTGTCCCCGTATATAATGGCCATCTGGGTCAGCTGGTAGAATATGGTTTCGGGGTTTGTCCCGTTACTAGTGACCCTACTATTGTTAAGGTTATAGGTGCAGATTATGCACCTTGTCATGCTGAAGTTTTTACATTGAGTTCGGGGGTTTGGAATGTGATTCCAATTGGTAATTTGCCACGACAATCAATTAAACTCATCCCATCATCTCGGGTAGTTATAGATAGGTTTATCTATTGGGGTGCATACGAAACTTTTACCAACCACGGTGAATATATCAGAAATAATATGCTTGTGTCATTTGATTTGATTACCAAGAAGTTTAATGTGGTAGACCTACCAAATAGCTTAAGAATGAATTATGTCTCAGTTTCTAAGCTAGGGGAATCCCTTGTTGTGTATGGACACATATGTGTGATCGGGAAAGGAATTCATTGTGGTGTATGGGTGATGGAGCATGACTCATCTTTTAAAAAGCTATACTCAATTGATGAAGAAGTAAAAATAGTGGGGTTTAAAGAGAATGGTGAAATTGTAATTGAAAGTGAAGAGGAGGGAAATACCACGGTTGATGTTTACGACCCCTGCTCAAAACAAATCGAGAATCTTGGGATTTCTGGAGGAATAGATGGGTCATTCTTCATGAGCTCTTACAAGGAATCACTACTTTTGCTTGATCACCCGGATTTACATATATACTGTGACGATAGTTGATCAAAATGATGAAGGCCACATTTTAACACGTGAATTTATAAAGTGCATGTTACCTAACAATGGATGGGCATAATTTGTAGCCAAGGTGTGGAAAAATCACATTCATCTATTTTAGTTGTTTATGACTGCTTTACTGTTGGTAAGCCATGTCATGTTATCAGATTGTAGCAAGGTTAGTGAATCAATATTCCACGGACATTTAATTTTATCAACTCTAATGTGATTTCTGTTATTCAATGGATAGTTTATTTTTGATGGTCTTTTGTATGACCGAGAATGTCCTTTATAGATGTCTTATTGCTTGCAATTGCATGTTGAAATCTTGATAGCGTTTTTGCTTTGTTTTGCTCCTCTCGTTTTGCTTATGGTCTATTTTGAATAATCTCTAAATACAAACATGACTTTATCAGTCATTAAATATGCAACATCTGAACGTGCAAATGCTTATGTGTGAAGAAGATATGATATACATGTACTTCAACTTAGGATTACAGGAGTAAATGGCATTAGTAGTGGTTAGGTGAAGTTGGGAAATAGTCATGAGTTTTTCTCTAAAAGATTTAGAGTGGTAAAGGTGAAAGATTTGATATTATACCGGAAAGTCTAGCATGTTGCTAGACAAAGTGTAAAATAACATAGCATAAAGTAGAAATAGAGCCGCGGCCAAGAATGCTTACATCAGTTAGAGTACAACTAGGAAGGCTGCAATGCAGTCGACCTCTAACTGCACCTGCACCCATTAGACTTCTTACTGGTAGGTAACAACACAAAGTAGTGATTGTAGGTTCAATAGCTTCTTCGATTCATGTCAACCAACTCATTGTATGCTCAAGTCTCTTGAAAAACGTAATTGATTTTAACTGAAATTTAACAACATTGGCTCAGCACTCTCAACCAGCAATAGTTCGTAACTCTGAAGGCTCACTGTGTTTTTGAGGGGGTTATTATTCAACATTTGTTTCTCATAGAAATTCATGTGATTCTGGAATGAATATTGTATGCTCAAGTATCTTGGAAAACATATAATTGGGTTTAAAAGGGGTCGGTAATCTGAACGGAAGTGTCGACAGTATGCATTGAACACTTTTACGTTCGATGATTAAACCTGGAGGAGTGTCTGACGGTTTTTTCTTTCAAAAGTATGGATTGTATTTTTTATTTGTTTTTGCAGAAAGTTGGTTTTAAGCATTATTCTTTTGTATAAACTTTGTATTTATAATCTACCCATAGTGTGGCTTGTGCAAAAGGTACCAAGATGATAAGGTACAAGTAAATTAAATGAGTGTGTAGCTCAGACTGCATAATGCAGTTCATTAATTTCCCTTTCGACAAACATGTGTGTAGCTGTTTGTAAAGTGTTCTTTTGTTTCCAAGTTTGTAAATTGTAAAACATAAACAAACATTTTTACCAAAAGGGACTCCCATTTTTTCTTGGTTTATGTTTTACCAATGCGTGACAAGGGCAGGGGTTTCAAGTTTTTCAATTCAGGTTTATGATCTTATGTTTTTCTCCCACATGGATATATAGTAAAAGTAGTGAGAGGTTTATAAGTTCAACCATAACTCATATAAGTCCATCAAATTAAGAATCATACCGAACAAAAATATGTCTGTTGTGTATATTCTTGTCTTGATTTTTTTTCCTACAATTTCTTCCCACTGTTTTCTGTTTCTTTTTAAAATCACAAATAGCCTAGTTGTAGAGCAGTTGTTATATTTGGGTAACAAGACAAGGGTCGGAAAAGGTCACTGTGATAACCGAGCTTTCCACTCAAGTATTCACCGCTTTCAAATAGCCTACTTGTAAAGCACTCAACCTTCTGCGATGTCAATGATCAAACCGCACTAGACTCACATTTGGAGATGACAAGAAAAGGGTCGAAAACGGTCACAAGATACCTCGATTAGACCGCATACATCAGAGTAAAAAAAACTCGCCTTCTCTGAATAAACTACATAAAACAAGACTTAATTTGATACCCTATGATCATAGTTTCGAATGGCCGCAATATGTAAAACTAAGTACGAGTATATAACAAGAATAAATATGAAATGTTCATTACAAGCCCAAAATCATTAAGCATATATTAAATGGACTAAGCCTAAAAATCCGAAACACAAAGAAGATAAAACGAACTCTGAATAACTCAACACACTAAAACCAAAACCGAACGTTTTTAACTTTTATGTATGACAAAAGCGTGTATAAACCATGTTGTTGGCTACATAAACACTTAATAGACATATAATAGAGAGACTTCAAATTAAAAAAAAATCACCATTTATCTTTATATTTGAAATTGAACGATTTTGTAAAATGATGCGTTCTTTTGGAACACTTTCAAATCTAAAATTTTACACAAAGAGAGAGCACAAGTTGACAATGCACTGTATGGAAGAACCGAAGAACATGGTGCTAATAAGGCCTATTGGCTCGGCCCACTTATTTAGGCCCGTTTGTCATTTAGGGTTTTCTTATTTTACAGTCTATTTAATGCCTTGTTCATGTAACATATTATTATCAAGTAATACAAGTTGTTAGTCGATGTTAAGTTTCTACATGGTATCAAGAGCCTAGGTACAAGTTGATATATATCGCTATCCTCCGGTCGTCAACTTGATGTTGGTGATTCGGAGGGATCTCGATGTTACGGATTTAAGTTTGTTGGGGCTGGGTGCACCTTTCCGCATGATTAAAACAAAATGTTCGAATTGATATTCGTATGTTCGTTGTGTCATTGTTGGTATTAGTTATTTGCGTCTGTCGCTGCAAGAAAAGTCAGTAAAAAAAAAGATAGTCATCCGTTTTATGTGTCGTCATTGGTTGGACTGTTATTATTGTTAGTTATGGTATAATAAAGAATATGTACTGAAGAAGGGCGTGAATTATTAATAGATGGGGCATAGTATTAGAATCGTTTTGGTCGTATATGGGTTATAATATTGTTAAGGCTTGGTCATTATATTGGTAGTGGTGATTAGTAGTTCCTCCGTGTTCCATTGATTGGTTAGTTTATTGAAGCTTGATTCGGTTATGTTGGTTTGGTTTGGTTTGTAATGGAATATTGCTGGTTTATTTAGAATGGGTTAGTGTTGGTGATGGTGCTATAAGTGATCCAACTATGTCTTGAGTAGTTATGTGTATCATCTCGGCAACATGGTTCCGTCTGATTTTGCATTTAGTTTCGCTTGTTCGTTTGCTCCTTTGGTTTGCTCGTCTGCTTGTTTGGTTCGCTTGTTTGCTCGTTTGTTCGCTTGTTCGTTCGTTTTTCTGACTGCCTAAATGCCAAGATCGAGACACTCTAGTAGTAGCCGTGTTTGCTCAGAATGTCAGCATTTGCTTGCCTGATCCCTCTCGCTCATCTTCGTGTTTATGTGACTTTGTGCTTTCCACCTAGTTTTGATTACATTGGAATGGGACTTCGTCTAGCACCAAGTCTGCACTCTGGGACACTTCGCTTTCGTTTGCTTTTCAGTTTTAGTTTATGTTTGGCAAACACTCAATGTTTACTGCTACAACATTGTGAGTTTGAGGGGAGATGTTAGCTAATAAGGCCTATTGGCTCGGCCCACTAGTTTAGGCCCGTTTGTCTTTTAAGATTTTATTATTTTGTAGTATATTTAATGTCTTGTTCATGTAACACATTATTATCAAGTAATACAAGTTGTTAGTCGATGTTAAGTTTCTACAAAACCAAAAACAAAATTTTTTTAGGTGGTAGTACGTGAGGGTGGAGCGCACCCACTAAAAGGATACCTCTTCACATTCATACGATCCAATTCAAGATTTGTTCAGGATGAGGCGAAGTACATTTGTCTTGTAGACGATGATAGTGAAACTCTTAAGGTGCAAAAACAAGAGTTATAAACCAATTGATAAACCAACAGTACGCGCTCAGATTTGAAAAAAGGTAAAATAATCTACAAAATAAAATACAAGTGTAGGATTATGTATACGTTAATAATATATGTCTGAAAACGTCTCGAGTTTATCGGCCGCACACATTATACGTGATAATGATAACTAAGTTGTAAAACCCGCATTCTTTTACCATGAACAGTACACTTATAATCGTACGTACATGATTAAAACTTACCTTATATAACATGTTTACGTTTCACGAATATTAATTACAAGTATTACGTACGTGTTATTACACGATAAGTATTTAATACGTATTAAGACACGATAATTATTATCAGCAATAATTATAATCACGAACATGAAATCATGAACGTAAATAATCACGAACCCGTTAATATGTATTTACGTAATTATTATTAAGACTACGTACAAGTATGTAATATAACACGAACAATTAAGAATAAAACCACGTAAAAACGAACACGAGAACAGTATCATATTAGACACGAGAAAACATTAGGGTTAACCTTGTGGGCCCCATCTACCCGCGGCAAGAACAAGGAAAAAGGGCCAAGCCCATGTAATTTTTACCAAAACAAGAAAAAGGAAAACATATTTTCATAATTACACAAAATTAGAAAATATCAAAACCCTAGTCCTTTTCCTCTCTCCCTTTGGCCGCCGGTCTAAGAACACCAAGAGGAGGTGTTTGTTGATGTTTGGTGATCCAATTCTAGTAGAATCGTTCGTGTTATTGTCCTCCTTTGGATTCACGTGTTGGTAACCTTTAAACCCTTTTTCTTTAATTCTTTTAATTATTTTTAATAGATCAAGAACACATGAAATCATGGTTTATTAAAAACAAGTAAATAACATGTTAATTAATCATGGGGTAAAAAAATCATGGTGTTTTCGGGTTTGTTTGGTTCGGCCGACTCAAAGAACCGAGAGCCTAGGCTCTCGGCTTGTTTTGTTTCGCACCAACAACCGAGACCAAGGGGTCTCGGTGTGGCTGTGGTGTCTCGGCCGCAAGAACAAGGGACCCCGACTTATGTCAAGGTGTGGTTTTGGCTTTGGGGGTCTCGGCTAAAAACAAACAAGCACCACCGGCATAAGCCGGTGGCTAATTATGGAAAGCAGGGGGAACTCAAGCCGCAGCAGCAGGGGGAACCACCGGCTAACTGCCGGTGGGAACTTTGCTTAGCCGGCGGCTAGCCGAGAGACCAGGGGAAACCACCGGCTGAAGCCGGTGGTATTATTGCGAAGGCAGGGGCAACCGACAAGGGCCGGTTTGCCACTGTTTTTGGTAGGTGTTTGTTTGATCCGGTTCACGGGTTTACGATCCGGTTCACGACATGCGTTAGTAAAAGAAAACACGGTTCACGGCTTAGTTTATTTTATAAGTTTATTTATTTACAAGCTTAATTAAATTAATTTAACATGTTGCATAATTAATTTTATTAAAACATGACTTGGGTTATTTTTATTATTAATAATACATGGCTTAAACCTAAGTAATTAAATCATGACAATTAGACTAAGTAATTAATTAATTATTAAAAACATGACTTATAATTAGTTAATTTCCATGACTTAGGTTATATTAATATATATATTAATATATGTTTTAACCTAAGTATTTTAACCACTTAATTTAATTAAATAATGTTATATTTAATTAAATCGTATAACTTATAGTTTATTTAAATAATGTTTTAATCACATGACTTAGCATAATTAATCAGTAAAACTAAGCTTATATTATTAGCTTATTAATTCAGCTTATTTCTAAGTATGGAAACTTTCTACTTCAGGAAACTTACTGTTTTTGGAAACTTCCTATTTTTAGAAACTATTCTAGTTTAAGCAGTTACTCTATTTTTGGAAACTTTCTATTTTTGGAAACTTTCTAATTTAGGAACCTGCTATTTTTAGAAAGTTACTTATTATTACAGTACAAGTATAATAACACAAGAATATCAGTTAATACTTAATCAGAAGACTTAAAACACATGATAAAAGCAGTATAACATTAAAATCAGTGAAACAAGACTAAAACATATAAAACAAGTCAAGACATAATATAATCAGATTACGTACGCAGTAACAGTATACTTATACACGTATCCTTCTATGTAGCATTAGTGAGATCGGAGAAGGATTTTCTTCGTTCATCTTTTCCGTTCACTGGACACAAGGTACGGATTCTCCGTCCTTCAGTATGGACATTCTTTCCTTATTAGGATTCCCCGTTGCAGCCAACTGTTTTCCCAATATATGTTTTATATGTTTTTGAATTGCTTATGTTTACTTTTAAATGCCTAAGCCATATACATGCATGACCAGTTTCACCTAGTTATGGAGGTACCATAACCATAACACTGGAGGCACCAGTGTTATGACTTCCTCACGGCGGAGTGATTGCTCATGGCGTCCCTTTCAGCTTTTGGCCATATTATTATATTATCATGTGGGGCGTATGGGTGCATCCTAGTTTACATGTTTAGCAGTATTATAAGGTGAATGAGGTGTGTGCCTTGCATCCTTCACAAGGAGTTGATCCCTCCTACCCAGACTTATATTAATTAAAGGCAGCCCCTCTAATTGCATGACGAGGTCACCCCTCTAAGTATTCATGCACGTTGATATTTCATGACCTATATTGGCTTAGTGGTTAATCAGTTAAACAATTTTCATAAGATAAACAAAAGGCTTTTCAAACTATAAAACCAGTTTTACTAAGTTATAACTTATTCATTTCCACTGCTATATGTCTTATATGCTTATATTATTCATGCTATGCTTGTATATCCGCGCACTGAGCGTTATGCTCAGCCGTTTTCCTTTCATGTTCTCAAAACGGCAGGTACGCAAGGACGTTCGTAGGCTTATCACCGTACGTGCATACGGATGGACGCTATCCAGATTTTATTTCTTTATGCATTTCCTTTACTTTACATTCAGTACTTTATTTCATTTCATGGACATTGTTTAGTCCTTTTCCATTCCAGTACTATTATTATTCATGTGTGATGAGTTCTACTTAGACTGTCGATGTTTGATTTCGGCTTATGTCTTTATGGTCAATAACTGTTTTTAAGACATTTACCTTGCATGCTTTGATGACACGCTATAATTACGCGTGACCCGCCATTTATCAAAATGGGGTGTTAGATAACTAATACACAACGATATATTAATTAAGTGTTAAACTTTAAAGCTTAAATGCAAAACCGAGAAAAGGGAACAAAGGATATACCCTTGCTATTGTAAGTGTATAAGGAGCTTTAGGATCATTAATACTAGGTTTTCACTTAGTTATGAAAGTTCGTTAAACCGATCTTTTCGAATTGATTACTAGTAGAAAGTGCGACTCAGTCGTTCTTGGTGGAAAATAAAAAAGGTTTGTTTATCTTTTTTAAGCTAAAAATGAAAATGTCGTTGAGTAAATAAGTAAAAAAGAAAGCTTGAAAATATAAACTAAAAATAAAGACTTTAAAAATAATTAAAAAGTAAATGATTAAAACTTATAAAAATGTAAACTTAAAAGATTTAAACTAAAATAATGCTAAGTAAAAAGGCGAGAAAAATAAAGTTTGAATTAAAAACTAGAAATAACAAAACCTTATCCTGAATAATTCTTCTGATGACTATCCGGAATACAAAATTCTGAGGCTTATCCGGAATAATGTCCAAACAGTTATCCGGAATAATTTGTTGTGCAGCTTATCCGGAATATGGGCTTTCAGGAGCTTATCCGGAATCTTTTCTTCTTAGGCTTATCCGGAACTCGTCTTTGGACTCTTATCTGGAATATACTTCAACAGCTTATCCGCAATCCACTGTTTGATCACTATCCGGAATAAGGTTCTGGTCACTATACGGAATGTATATCCGAAATAAAAGAAATACACCTTATCCGGAATCTTTATCCGGATAAAGGAAATATGGTGCTTATCCGGAAAAATGAGAATAAATGGCTTATCCGGAATATACTGAATTTCTTATCCGGAATCGTCTTCGGGTGCTTATCCGGAATATGTTCCGGATACTTATCCGGAATCTGAAATAGAGGACTTATACGCAATATTGTTTCCTACAGCTTATCCGGAATAAACTATTATGAAGCTTATCCGGAAAGAGGGTGGCGACTGTTATCCGGAAAAAGAGGGTTTGGTACCTCTTATCCGGAATATAGGAGACTTAGACAGATTTCGGAACAAGAAAACTTAGCAATAAGCAAAAATAAGCCAAAAATCAATAAGCACTTTACCAAAAGCTAAACCAAAATGATTTTAGAAAAAAGTGAATAAGCTAGAATTTAAAAACTTTTAAAATACTAAATAAGCTAGAAATCAAAAAGCACTTTTTATCAAAATATTAAACTTACCAAAATCATCAACTTATTTTTAAGAACTATTAATCATAAAAATTAAGAAAATAAGCAATTTAATATAGAAACCTTTTTAAAATCACCAATTCAATAAGCACAACCAAATAAGCTACACAATCAAATCATCAAAAAAAATAAAATAAACTACATGATTATCAAGATTAAAAAGATTAAGGAAGGTAGAATGAGAATTAAGGAAATAAGCTTGATTTGATTAAAGATTAATATCAAAGATTACAAGATTAAAGTAAAGATTTAATAAGCTTTAAAGAAAAACTAGAGAAAATTGAAAACACACTTAATAAAACTTAAAAATTAACTAAAAGACTAATTAACAAATAACACACTCCTAATGACATATTAGGAGGGTATTTATAGGAGGTGGGGAGATTAAGTGCTTAAGCTTTCTTCTTTCTTTCTTCTCGTCTCGACTTAATTTCTTTGTCTTTCTCGACGTCGTCTCGGGATTTGTCGATATAAGTTGAACTTGTCTTATAATTTTCTTCTATAATTAGACTTGAGTTCTTAGACTTCATTAAACTTCCGTCTTTAGACTTTTTCTTCGATAAATCTTCAGAATAGGCCTTCGACTTCCGTTCTTTTTGCATTCTCGATCTTTTGACTTCGTCTTTTGTCTTTTTCTTCGATAAAAGCCCGTGATAGCCCATGTTTTTTTCCTTTTGCATATTTTTATCCTGAAACACAATAAAAACACAAACCACGCATAATTCCGACTTTTACGACATAAAATACACGTTTTGGTCTTGTTATTATTGGAAATAAGTGGTAAAAGGATAAGTGTTTTCACACTTATTAATCATTATTTATCTTAAAATATAAAAAAGGTTTTTTTAATCCCTAGTTATTCTGTTCAAACAGTCGTATAAACCCTAAGGAATCGATGAAGGTCACGTTCTAACGCGTAAAGTTACATAGTTATGTTACCTGAGGAGCCGAGGAGGATGGGCCTATTTTGTAGTTAAGGTGTGGAAAATCACTTTCAACTATTTTAGTTGTTTATCATTCCTTTAGTGTTGATAAGCAATGTCATTTATGAAATGTTATCATATTGTAGATGCGGTATATTACATGTTGAAATCAATGCCATTTAAGGTTCTCAACTTTTATGTGATTTATGTTATTTGATGGTTAGTTAACTTTTGATGATTTTTTTAGAACATGTAATGTCCTTTATAGATGTCTTATTCCTTATGTAATCAATGATGAACAAGAATTTTAGATGTTTATTACATGTTGAGATCTAAATAGCGCTCTCTGCTTTGTTATATTTTCCTCTCGTTTTGCTTGGGGGTCTATTTTTAATAATATGTAAATATGAACATGTGTTTAACTGTCATTGAATATGCAACTTTTGAATGTGTAAATGCTTATTTGTGAACAAGAATAATATTCATGTATATCGGCTCAGATTAGAGTGTTTGGAAGCAGCAGTGAGCTACATTGTAAATACGTTTACATAGATCTTTATGTCACAGAATTGTAGAACCTTGTGGGGATCTGTGATTGATCCTTTTTCGTGTATATACACATGACAACCTGTTGTAGCTTCAATAGAGTTTAGTGAATTACTTCTAGTTCCCAGAAGCCGGCCAACAATGTTAAACTAAAATTCCAAAGTCAATAGGAATATCTAACTACAAGATTCGCTTCACTGTGCATAAACTAGGACTAGCTGGAACCTCTTCCATAACACATGATTTATTACAAGTGTACATAATTATTATGAGTGTAAACCAAGTTTTAATGTTTGTAAATAAGACACCTCTTGTGTAAAAGCATTCAGCTAGTAAGACCTGCCGAAGCCATGGGGCTTGGGATTCTATGTCGCAACCCGTCGAGCTCATTGAATCCTTATCCTTACAATATAGCAGGAACCCACACGATTTCTATAGAAAAACAAAATGGACGGGTTGGGTAACGAGTCAAGATTGGTTCAATTCAAAAAGAGTATTTTTAGCACAAGTCGGGTTGACCCTAAACACTTTTTGTCCAAATTGCTGAATAATAAAATTTGTTTATTGAAGAGGTTTTATGCATTCTAGGTACACTTTGGGAAACTTTTAGTTTGGTTGACCCATATCACTAGAGCATCAAATGGGTAGCTTTTTGGGAATACTGAAAACACTTTGTTTCAAAATATCTAATCATACAGGGACAATGTTTTTAATTATGAATAACAGAATGAGCTCATATATAACCTTCAGAATGTATTGAAAAGTTTGTGTCTTTAGCTCTTTGGTGTTGCAATGATAAATCCGACAAAAAACCATCAATGTTGCTATTTTTGGTGTTCCATTGTGCAGGTTTTGTGAAAATGGCAGCTTTTAAGGAGATTTTGCCGATCAACAGCTGCTACTTTTTAGGACCACTCGAGTGATCCATGGTTTAACCAAAGATACAGTGCTCCGACAGAGGACGAAAAACTGAGTTTATCAAAACTAATATATCCCAATTAATAACATGCCGAGACGGTTTAAGTATGCCATCAAAGGCCCAGGATTTCATTGATGGTGGAGCGTCCCCGTAGATTCATTATGACAAGGGAAATTTGATGTTTGACGCTATTTTGAAGTAGAATGAGAACTATAGAAAGATTGTTTATTCACATCACCGAGATATGATTCTGAAGGTTTTGAAAGATGATGAACAAGAACACGAGGAGGATAAAGATAAGCAGAAGGAGATTAAAGAGACGACGGAGCAAACAAAAGCATCTCTTGAGAAGATTATGATAGTGAAATTAAGTGCATCACGGCTCAAAAAATTTCAGGCTGAGTCTGGTACCTCACGTAATGGGTATGGCGTCTACTGGTATATCACGTACTGGTGAAGTCATGTACGATCAACGTTTATTCAATCAAGAAAGGGAATGGGTTCTGGTTCCGCAACCGACGATCAGTATAATGGCTATGATAAAGGCTTGTTAACTGTACAACCGACTTTGTCCACTCTATACAGGCCAATGATACGTATCGGATCGATTATAGAGATAAAAGGATAGATAGATTATACTAATGGGATAACCCGACCCCCTAATGGCTTATATTATTGAGATAAACCGACTCTACAATTAATTAATAAAACCAATACTTCATATTCATAAAACATAATCCCTGTTACAACCTAATACCCTATAAATAATAAAAGATAACTTAGTCCCTAAGATAATGCAATAAAAAGAAACTAAATAAACTAATTAATAATAGTTATATAGTAATGCAATGCAGGATCGTATCAATACTCACGCCCCAAAAACACCTTGTCCTCAAGGTGTTGCTTAAAGATGTAGCCTTGTGTAATCCCGGGATCCCAAACTCTTCTTTGAACTCCCCTCCTCTCATGTTGGTCATCATTAGGCCTAAAAATTTGAAACACGTGATTGCTTTTGATAATCGATTTTGTAAAAAAAATCAGGTCAAAATTTCACTTTCTTTCTAATGGATGATGATCGATCACTAGATTCCAAGTTATCCTTTCTTCATTCCTTATGTCACAATGAAGCCCCTCAGAAGCCCTTAAATCAAACCCAATGATAAGTTTTTCCAGCTCTGCACCCAAAATGTGTCCAACCATTTGTTGTTTTCTCAACGCATGAGAAGGTACATCCTTCTTTGGTACACGTGGCTCATCCCTTGTCATGTTCGTGTTGTCTTGGTTATTCGATTCTTTTGGAACCATAGTGCATGTGCCAATGTCTTTTGTATCCAGATCCTTAACTGTATTTTCCGTTTGTGGTAAGTTTTCCCCACCATAGACATCAACAGCTTCTTTTGAATATGTGACATGAACACCTTTAAGAGCGTTGCCTTTCGTCTCTTATTTCAACTCTTTTTTCACCTCCTCACCACTTGTATAACTTTGCCCGCTATTTTCTTCAAAACGGAGGGTATTTTGAATCGATTTTGCGGGTAACTTGGTTGTTACTGGTGGCGACATGGGATTCCGAAAAGAATCAATTAGATTTATCATCTTTTCAATCTTTTGATTCCACGCTTCACGCCTCTTATCCTCTTCAATCATTTGATTCCATTCGTCACGCCTCTTATTCTCTTCGTAAGCTCTAATATCCATTTGTTCCTGCCTCTGCGCAAGTACTTGTTTGTTGTCATATATATCCATCTCCATACTTTGCTGCACAATTGCCATCCTCATCTCAGATCTCACCGTCTCCTTGTGAACCTTTTTGTACTGCGCCATACTTGCTCGATGCTCCTCCATCATAACCCACCGCTCTTCCATTATATCTTGCCATGAGTATGCCATTGATAATGGAAATCAAAAGATTTTTGATGGTGAACAGTGGTTCGGATGGACAGTGATTTTTGGACGTGAACAGTGATTCGGATGAACAATGTCCGGATGAACAGTTTTTTTTAAAACCCTCGAATCAAAAAAGCTCTGATACCAATTGATACGAACCGGATCGATTATAGAGATAAAATGATAGACAGATTATATTAATTGGATAACTCGACCCCCCAATGGCTTATATTAGTGAGATAAACCGACTCCCCAATTGATTAATAAAGCCAATAATTCATATTCATAAAACATAATCCCTGTTACAACCTAATACCCTATTAATAATAAAAGATAACTTGGTCCCTAAGATAATGCAATAAAAAGGAAACTACATAAACTAATTAATAATAATTATTTAGTAATGCAATGCAGGATCATATCAATAGAAAGACGCTGATGATGAGATGTATGGTGGGGCCGATGAGCACCTCAAGAAGATCAGGAAGACTCACCGGTTTAGACCCGACAAGGGATTCACGAGTGCTGGTGAAAAGAGTTCACTGAAAACTGGGCCAGGTGAGTTTGAGAAAGAAATGGCTAAAGAAGGTGAGTCAATAGGAATATCTAACCGCAAGATTCGCTTCACTGTGTACTAGGACTAGCTGGAGCTCCTTGCATGTCCATTGCCGTTCCGGAGGCCCCAATTAACCTCTGCCACAACACATGAATTATTAAAGTGATTATTATGAGTGTACACAAAGTTTTAATGTTGTAGAACTAAGACACCTCTTGTGTAAAATCACTCTAGCTAGTACGACCTGAAGAAGCCATGGGGCTCATGATTCTATGTAGCAGCCCGTCGAGCTCATTCAACCCTTGTCTTGACAATATAGCAGAAACCCACAAGATTTCCATAAGAAAACAATGTCTCTTTGAATGTTTCTTTGTATTAGAGAAAAAAATGGACAGGTTGGATAACGGGTCAAAATAGGTTCAGTTCAAAAAGAGTATTTTTAGCACAAGTCGGGCTGACTTTAAACACTTCTTGTCTTAATTCCTGAATTTATACTTGTACAGCTGTATAAAAATAACCAGTGTGTCGTTTGTGAATACAAAATTTATATGTTCAGAATGTATCGCAAAGTTTGTATCTTTAGCTTTTTGGTGTTGCAATGATAAACCCGTCAAAAGACCATCAATGTTGCTATTTTTTATGTTTCTTTGTGCAGATTTCGTGATGATGGAAGCTTTTAAGGAGATTTTGCCTCCTGCAAAAGCATCAGCTGCTAGGTTTTCTGATCACTCGAGTGATCCATGGTTAAAGCAAAGATACTGTTTTCTGACAGAAGACGAGAAAGCCGAGTTTATCAAAACTAATACTAACCGATGATCGGTTTCAGTACAGGCCATTAAAGCCACATTATTTCGGTGATGGTGGAGCGTTTCCGGAGATTCATTATGTGCAGTATCCAATTGATATGGGTAAGAAGAAGGATTCAAATTCTAGGACGATGACGTTAACTGTAACTGTTGATGACAAGGGAAATGTGACGTTTGACATTATTGTGAAGCGGAATGATAACTCTAGGAAGATTGTTTATTCACAACACCGAGATATCATTCTGAAAGTTTTAAAAGATGATGAACAGGAACACGAGGAAGATGAAGATAATCAGAAGGAGAATGAAGAGACGACGGAGCAAACAAAAGCAGCTCTTGAGCAGATTGTGATCATGATAATAAGTGCATCACGGTTAAAAAATGTTCAGACTCGGTCTGCTGGTACATCACGTAGCGGGTATGGTGTCTGCTGGTATATCACGTAGTGGTGAAGTCATGCACAATCTACGTTTATTCAATCAACAAAGGGAATGGATTCTGGTTTTGCAATTGAAGACCAGTACAATGTCTCGTCACCTTTATGTTCGAGTAAAACCTGAATGAGTGTATGCGTTTTTTCCAGTTAGAAGTACATGTTAGAATGATTAAAACCCCATAAGAGATATGTATTATTCGTCCACAATATATAGTGGTAAAACCCTAATGCCTTAAACCCACAAACCGAGCTTGGGCCCATTTATTCACTAATACTCCCTCGCAAATCGAGCGGCGAAATCACGAAAGCTCGGACTAGAGTATTAAACTAGAATAAAAACAAAATTAAAACATTAAGCAAAGCACTGAAACATCTTATTCTTCTTCTTAAACTCCAATCCGACCAACACAAATGCACAAAGCCCTCCTACACAACATCTGATTCCTTTTCATAAACGTCAATTGTGGATTGTGACCTTTGCACAAACATCCAATCAAATAGACAACTATGTGGATTTGTGACCTTAGCACAAATCACCAACACACGAAGATGGAACGAACTAGTTTAGTTATTTTGTATAATTGAGTGGAAGATCAAATCTAAAGTTGTTAAGTCGGAAAAACAGTACAAACAATCGGATTAACACATAAAAAAAACAAATATAATTCTGTTTAAACATAAAACTAAGGATAGGTTGATAAAACCACATAAGAGATGTGTATTATTCGTCCACTATATATAGTGGTAAAATCCTAATGCCTTAAACCCACAAATCGGGCTTGTACCTATTTATTCACTAATAGTACGAATTGTATTTTTTATTTGTATTTTACAGAAAGTTGGTTTTAAGTTATATCTCAAAATTTTTGTATAAACATCGGTTAAACATGCACTTCTATGTGTATTTAGGATCAACTAGTCTGGTAGATTCATAGTTGTAACATATAATCTACTGGTAGTTGTGCCTTGTGTGAAAGGTTCATAAAATATCTACCTGTTTCTTTCATTTCATTTGTTTATTCTGCTGAGAAATAATGGTTGTGTTCATCCATTTAGCTAATTTTGTTTTGAGACTGAGCTTTGTTTGTAGCTTGTGACCAAGATGATAAGGTCCAAGCAAATTAAACGAGTGTGTAGCAATGCATGCAAGGGCAGAGGTTTTAAGTTTTTTTAATTAAAGTCACATGGTTTTCGATCTACTTATGATCTTATGTTTTTTTTCCCACGTTGTTATATTTGGGGTAACAGACGAGGGTAGGAAAAGGTCACTAGGATAACGGAAGGACGAAGAACATGATGAAACCAAAAACGAAAAAATGTTGAGTAGCTTCTGGAGTTTACAAAGATCAGAAGTGGTCAGAGCTATAATTGTACGTACTTGTAAAAAGTGGTCGGAGCTATAACTGTACGTACTTGTAAAGAACTTAAACGTGTCCTTTTTAAAAGATGAGCCAGGTGTCGTAAATATACCAAAAACACTTGTTTGGGTGTGTCTGGGTGTGGTGTGTGTGTGTGTGTGTGGGGGGGGGTAAATAATCGTAAACACGCACTCGCAAAGTGCCGTTGGGCTCGTGCCATGAGAAAAGTTGTGCTACATCACAACTTTTTCCTATAACATTAAACTCAAAATAACACCAAAAAGTACCTTATAGTTAACACCATACTTTATAGTGTTATGGTTAACAATTCATTTTAAATAAAAAACATCATATTTTATTAATAAAAATAAAAATTACATTACAAATAAAAAAACTTCAAAAACCAACCAAAATTTAATACATTTATTATTTAAAACCAACCCACCAGAATTTAACTCATTATTCAAGCTTAGCCCACCAAACTCTCATTTTTAAAACTTTTTTTTTACCCTAAATCCATCAAATCCCCATCCTCTTCCTTCTCTAACCACTCTTATAAAAAAAACGCATACCGAGAACAAAAAAAATACATATAAAAACTAAAATAAATAAATAAATCGAAAACACATCCCAAAACGCGAGCCACAGAGCGGTCTTCATGTCATGGGCTCGCGTTTTCACCACGACATCGGCCGGCTATTTCGATGCAAAGAACGAAATTGCATGCTACCACGACAACATCCATAACGCGCCATACATAGTCACACGAAACGCGGTACGGAAACGTGAAACGGATACGTGGTACGCATGGTCTTAAAATTCGGTACGAAGAGGTAGGCTTATTTCGGTACGCCACGGTTCGCTTCGGTTCGATGTACCATCTAATTTGGTACGGCGTACCATATTAATAATATATTTTTAAATTAGATGGATCAGATAAGATGGATCTGGTTTTAATACGAGGACGTGCATGAATTTGGTAGGTATTTATGGAATATGATTAGGTAGAGTAGAAAATTAGTAATAATCTGATAAATATAAGGGTGGAAGAAATGATTGGTTAAAAGTAGATTTAATAAATAATTGTACAATTAGAGTGTAAATAATCGTACCGCCGCTACACTTTGGTACGCCGTACCGATCCATTCCGGTACGTCGAACCATATACTTCGGTATGCTGAGATGACGTGTGGAAACGCCGAATATAGCGATCCAGATCGCGATCCTGAGCGATCCGAGCCGCGATCGTACTGCGTTTGGGTACGTACGATCCGAAACGCAAAACGCGACCGAGTCGGCGTTTCTTGTGACTATGGCGCCGTACCTGACCCTCTAAAAGGATAGCTCTCCACGTCCAAACGGTCAACGAAGACGTAAATTTTATAGCATTCAATTCTACCATTGCTGTTATTGCTATGGAAACATAAACCCTAACAAATAACCTAAAAAATGTTTGCCAACATTTCTTCCCATATCCGAGTGAAACTCATCAAAAAAGTTAATTTATGATATCAAGTCATCGATTCGATTGATGTTTGTTTTAAATCCATGGAAGCATTTAATCGACAACTCTAAGCTTATCAAAGGTTATGATGCGCACCACACGTAGCCAGATAGTCGTATTCTAACCTCCCTATTCAATTATAATGTGGATGACGAGGCAAAGTACATTTTTCTCGTAAACGGTGATACTGAAACTTTAAAGGTACAAAAATAAGAGTGATAACCTATTGATAATCTAACAGTTGGCGCTCTGATTTGAGAAGAGGTAAAAAAGATATACAAAACAAAATAAAGGTGTAAGATTATGTACACGTAAACAATATATGTCTAAAAACGTGTCGAGAATGTGAAGACGCACACGTTATACGTAAAAACGATAACTAATTAATATATGTACTAAACTAGCTGTTAAACTTTAGGGTCTTAAATGGAAAATCAAGAAAAGGAAAAAAAGGAACCGTGTTGTCGAGTTTGTCTATAAAAGGATTTAGTATCATTATTTTATCCTAAAACCTAAGTTCAAAAGGCTTTTCTCTTCTCCGTGCGATTGTCGTAAAAAACCAGTGACATAAACCCTAGAAATCTTTGATCTCCGGTGTATCACGAAGGAACATGGCGTCGTTCAAAACCCAGATCCAAAATCTCCTCACCAAAACCCACTTTTCAGTTTTCACTAGAAAAAAGCTTTTTAAAATGCCTGACAACATCCCTTTTGATATCCAAATAGAAATCATCCAAAAAGTTTCTGACCTAAAGTCATTGATCCAATTCAGGTCTGTTTCGAAGCCATGGAAGGATTTTATCGATAGCTCCGAGTTTATCAAAGGTTACGGCGCCCGTGACACACAGCCACGTAGTCATATTCTAAGCTACCTAGATCATGATAGTTGGAACGGACTGGACGGTGATGCAAACTACACTTTTCTTGTAGACGAAACTTTAAAGGTACAAAAACAAGAGCTTTTTCCATCTGATATGTATCCTTTGCTTAAAGAATATTCTCATACATCCCTTCTTGGCGCGTCTCATGGACTACTGTGTTGGATTGGTTATACTTATGAATATGATAAAAAAGACATGGTTGTTATTTGGAACCCTTCTATCCGAAAGTCAATTGGTATTTTTGTCCCCGTGCAAACTAGCAATCTTGGTTATCAGATGGTAGTATATGGTTTCGGGGTTTGTCCCATTACTAGTGACCCTACTGTTATTCAGGTTATACATTCCAATTTGGCACCTTGCCATGCTGAAGTTTTTACATTGAGTTTGGGGGTTTGGAATGTGATTCCAAGTGGTAATTTGCCACGTCAATCAATTAAACTCGACTATCTTCTCAGGTAGTTATAGATAGGTTTATCTATTGGGGTGCTCTTGCAACTTTTGCCAAATACCACCATGATTATATCAATAATATGGTTGTGTCATTTGATATGATTACCAAGGAGTTTAACGCGATAGACCTACCATATAGCTTAACAAAGAATCTGGTGTCAGTTTCTAAGCTAAGGGAATCTCTTGTTGTGTGTGGACACATATATGTGACCGGGAAAGGAAATCATTGTGATGTATGGGTGATGGAGCATGACTTGTATTTTAGAAAGATATTCTCAATTGGAGAAGAAGTAAGAATAGTGGGGTTTAAAAAGAATGGTGAAACTATATTTGAAAGGAAAGAGGAGGAAAATACAAGGGTTGTTGTTTACGACCCCTGCTCACAACAAATCAAGAATCTTGGGATTTCTGGAGGAATAGATGGGTCATTCTTCATCATGGGCTCTTACAAGGAATCACTACTTTTTCTTGATCACCCGGATTTACATATGTATTGTGATGATAGTTAATCAAAAGGACGAAGCCCACATTTTAGCACGTGAATTTATAAAGTGCATGTTACCTAAAGATGGATGGGCCTATTTTGTAGCTAATTACTTGTTTATCCCTGCTTTAATGTTGTTAAGCCATGCCATGTTATCAGATTGTAGCAAGATCTATTTTCCACGGACATTTAAGGTTATCAACTATAATGTGATTTCTGTTATTCAATGAATAGTTTATTTTAGAACAGGGAATGTCCATGTCTTATGTTGGAATTAATCCAATTAATCTTCATCATATGAATCGCAAAACGTTATTCTCGTTGTGTTAGGAATGCAAGTCGACACAGGAAAAGACAGGAAGAATGATAAAGAGCAGGCCCAGAAACATGAAGCCTGTACACTTGCTGGATTGTGCTTCGGGCCAACAAACCCTGGATTAGGCAACTGTTAAATAACGGTTATAGGGTTAGTTGTAGTTTTGTATCTAATCGGTATATCCCTTCTTCACACCTATTCAGTATGTATAAATAGATAGGATTCTATTTGTAAACGCAATCCTTATTCAATTCAATATCAATATCAGTTTTTAGGGTTCCTACCCGTCTTCTTTGTTCTTGTTCTTTTATATGTTTGATGATGATGTCTATGATGTTGCTGTGATCAATTCGATCCTGGAGAAAACGCCCATCAAGACCCCTGCAACATCTTATTGCTTGCGTAATTACATGTTGAAATCTTGATAGCGTTTTTGATTTGTTACATTCTCCTCTCGTTTTGCTTGGGGTCTATTTTGAATATTCTGTAAATAAATTATGAGTTTATCAGTCATTATTAAATATGCAGCATCTGAACGTGTAAATACCTATGTGTGAACAAGATATGATATTCACGTACTTCAACTCAGGATTACAGGAGTAAATGGCATTGTTAGTGGTTAGGCGATGTTGGGAAATAGCCATGAGTTTGGTGTTAAAGGTGAAAGATTTAATATTAAACTGGAAAGTATAGCATGCTGCTAGACAAAGTGTAACATAGCATAAAGTAGAAATAGAACCGGGGCCAACAATGCTTACATCAGTTAAAGTACAACTAGGGAGGCTGCAATGCAATCGAGCTCTTATTGCACCTGCATTAGACTTCTTACTGTTGCACAGGCCTTCAAGTCGTGATTTCCAGGATCGATCATAACCAAACAACATCATGATTTCCAACAACTATCATATCATCATATCGACATCACAAAATAAGAAAATAAAGAACAAAGGGATATGAACCCTAATATACTTTCTGATATATTGAATCAAGTGGGTTGGTCCGAATTACAAAATTCCTAATCTATTTATACAAAGTGAATCGGTATCTTGAAGTGTTGTGATGGTTCTGTGAAACCAACAAACGCATCCCTTCAATTCAATATAACTGCCATATTTTCCTATATTTTCCTAATGGGCTTGATGGATATGCGGCCCAAACCAGAAAACATTGTAGACGTTTGTTATTTTGGCATTACAGACATTACAAGTTCAACAGTTCCTCCCTAATGTCGAGATGCCAAAAAACTTCGTTTCTCGGTTTCTTTCTTGCATTCTTGCATTGTCTTTGATCTCTTGGATTGTGATCAAACCCGCCTCGCTGTTGAGAGTCAAATACGCCTAGCACATAATTATCACGTCCGCTTCCTGCTAATGACAACTATGTCCGCTTCCTGCTAATGACAATCAAACTCGCTTCTCCGCTGTTGATCTTGATCAATCCCGCCTTCTGGCTAATGATCTCAATCCCCTGACCAAACCTGTTTCTATTCCTCTAGTATTTATCTTCTACAACAACGTTCCCTCTAGTTCTTGATTAAGCCTGCCTTGCTGTTGAAAGTCAAACTCAGCCTGCCAATGATTTGTCAATCCCGCCTTCTGCTAATGACAATATAATCAATCCTGCTTCTCTGTTTCCGACAAGCAAACCTGCCTCCCCGCCGTTAATCCTAACTAGTTCCGTTGTTGATAATCAATCCCTTCCTTCCTGATCTATATTTTCATCGGCCGCCTTTTAGGCATGATCGATTGATGATTGATCATAATTTGATGTGTTGTTTGATCCCTTCGTTCTGATACCAATGTTGCACAGGCCTTCAAATCTTGATTTCCAGGATCGATCATAACCAAACAACATCATGATTTCCAGCAACTATCATATCATCATATCGACATCACAAAATAAGAAAATAAAGAACAAAGGGATAGGAACCCTAATATACTTTCTGATATATTGAATCAAGTGGGTTGGTTCGAATTACAAAATTCCTAATCTATTTATACAAAGTGAATCGGTATCTTGAAGTGTTGTGATGGTTCTGTGAAACCAACAAACGCATCCCTTCAATTCAATATAACTGCCATATTTTCCTAATGGGCTTGATGGATATGCGGCCCAAACCAGAAAACATTGTAGACGTTTGTTATTTTGGCATTACAGACATTACAAGTCCAACACTTACCAGTAGGTAACAACCAAAAGTAGTTATTCTAATTGTAACGTGCTTCTTTGATTCAACTCAACCAACTGAACCGACAATAGTTCGTAACTCTGAAGGCTTATTGTGTTTTTGCGGCGGTTAGTATCCAATACTTGATTCTCATAGAAGTTCATGTGAATCTGGAATAAGTAGCTATAGTTGCAAGTTTCCATAGCGCACATGAACAAACCAGGGGCGGTGTTTGGTATGAGCAGCACGAGTCTGCAATTCATTTTCATAGTAAACTACCGGTATGTCAATGTGCATATGACTCTGTACTTCCACAACCCAGCAAAGCATCCTACAGTAACGAATGCCACAGAGTTCAATAGCATCCATAGCAGGCTGAAAACTACTGCAAAAGATCGGATACTATATAACCATTGTATACACGGGATAATTGCCGTCTCTAATAGTATCTCGCGAAACTGCTGTTTTTGCTTGGGTTAAGATACATGATCTTACTTCCAACAGGTGCCTTGCGCGGCCGACACCAACTCAGGGGGCAGAGTTGCGATCGACGTTAGGCTCGGAGCACTCATCATTTGGTTCACGCACCTGAATGGTGCCTTTACTTGTTTGCCTTCCAACCCCTAGGTGTTGCTAATCTCCTGTTGAAAAATGGCAAGATGTTTGCATCATAGTCACAAGAAACACCAACTGACCCAGGTTTTGCATTTTGGATCGCACTTACCTGAACGTGGTTTTAATAGCGTTCTGGATCGCACTTGCTGGTAAACCTTACACATGAGAGCGAGCTTTCACTTTGTCTTAATATTCTTTCACTGTGATTAATAAGATCAGAATGCCTTGACTAGAAATATTAGGAGTTATTTATACATTTCTTGGACATAAATTCAGCATTTGGGTGGAAAATTTTTTAAATATAGGAAATCACAGCACACATACAGAAATCGAGCAACAGAGTCTACCAACAACAGATGTCACCCTTTGCTATCCTTGATTCAGTGATCAAACACGAACCCGTGAAGAAGTACTTTAAGGTACCAAGTAATATTATAAGCCCAAACCGTGTTGCAATATTTGTTCTTTTCGACAAACGTAGAGCATCCAACCTATCTCAGACTGCATAATGCATATCAGCCTATTTTCTCTTCGAAAAACGTGTGTGTAATTCTGTTTGTTGTACAGTTCTATAAATTGTTCCTTTGTATCTACGTTTTTAAACAGGCATGTAAATTTAAAACATAAACCAACATCGTTACCAAAAGCGACACCCATTGTTTCTTGTTTTATGTTTACCAATATATGATGAAGGGTAGGGGTTTCGATCTTTTCAATTAAGGTCGCATGGTTTTCAATCTACCTGTGCTCTTATGTTTTTTCTACGGGTTTTCTGTCTCTTTATAAAAGCCCAAATAGCACAATTGCAAGTAGTTGTTATATTTGGGGTAACAAGACGAGGGTCGGAAAAAGTCACTGTGATAAATTTCATACGATCGAACTCAAGATTTGTTCAGGATGAGGCAAAGTACATTTGTCTCGTAAACGATGATAGTGAAACTTTTAAGGTGCAAAAACAAGAGATATAAACCAATTGATGAACCTACAGTTGGCGCTTAGATTTGAAAAGAGAGGTAAAATCATCTACAAAATAAAATACAGGTGTAGATTATACGTCAATAATATATGTCCGGAAACGTCTCGAGCTTATCGAGACGCACACATTATACATAATAACGATAACTAATTAATACATAACGATATATTAATTAAGTGTTAAACTTTAAGGGCTTAAATGCAACACCGAGAAAAGGAAACAAACATGTTCTGAAAGTCGTGGGTTAAGTTTCTTAGGCTGCAAGTTATTGTAACTATGTACATAAGCAGCTTTAGGATTCCGAAAATCTAAAAAAGGCTTTTTTTTTCTCTCTGTGCGATTGTCGAACAAAACCCCTAAGGCCAGGGTTTCGGTTCTGTTCAAACAGTCGTATAATCCCTAGAACTCTTGATCTCCAGTGTATCACTACGGCATACAACTCCGTTCGAAACCCATATCCATAATCACCTCCTCTCCAAAACACCAATTCATCTTTTTAGAAACTTATCATGGACCCTAGAAAAAAGCTTTTTAAAATTTCAGACAACATCCCTTTTGATATCCAATTGGAGATCATTAAAAAAGTTTATGATGTCAAGTCATTGATCCAATTCAGGTCTGTTTCGAAGCCATGGAAGGCTTTTATCGACAACTCTGAGTTTATCAAAGGTTACGGCGCCCGTGACACGCAGCCACGTAGTCACATCCTAAACTACAAAATAGATTATTACTATAACTGGAACGATGAGGAATACTACATTTTTGTGGTAGATGATGATATCGAAACTTTTAAGCTACAAGAGCTTGCTCCATTTGTTATGTCTCCTCTGCTTAAACAATATCGGAATCCATCCGTTGTTGGCGCCTGTCATGGATTACTGTGCTGGTGTGGTTATAATAATGTTTATGAAAAAGATATGTTTGTTATTTGGAACCCTTCTATCCAAAAATCTTTTGGTGTCGCTGCCCCCAAATATAGACATGACCTTCCAATTGGGTATACGAGCTTATATGGTTTCGGGGTATGTCCCCTTACTAGTGACCCTACCGTTATTAGGGTTTTATGGATCGATTTCATGCCGACGCATGCTGAAGTTTTTACTTTGAGTTCGGGGGTTTGGGATGTGATTCCAAGTGGTAATTTGCCTCGTCAATCAATTAAATTCAACTCATCATCTCATGTAGTTATAGATAGGTTTATCTATTGGGGTGCTTGTGAAAAGATAGGTATAGGTACCCCAAAAGCTATGGTTGTGTCGTTTGATTTGATTACCAAAGAGTTTAACGTGGTAGATCTACCAGATAGCTTAACAAAGAATTTGGTCTCACCGGTCTCAGTTTCTAAGCTAAGGGAATCCCTTGTTGTGTATGGATACATATATGTGATCGGGAATGGAAGTCATTGTGGTGTATGGGTGATGGAGCATGACTCATCTTTTAAAAAGCTGTACTCAATTTATGAAGAAGTAAAAATAGCGGGGTTTAAAGAGAATGGTGAAACTTTAGTTCATAGGGACAAGGAGGGAAATACAACAGTTGATGTTTACGACCCCTGCTCACAACAAATCAAGAATCTTAGGATTTCTGGAAAACAAGAGGGATCATTCTTCATGGGCTCTTACAAGGAATCACTGCTTTTGCTTGATCATCCGGATTTACATATTTATTTTGACGATCGTTGATTAAAATGATGAAGGCCACATTCTAACGTGTGAAGTTACATAGTTATGTTACCTAAGGAGAAATGGAGCATGAGCCTATTTTGTAGCTAAGGTGTGAAAAATCACTTTAATCTGTTTTAGTTGTTTATCATTCCATTAGTGTCATAAAGCAATGTCATTTATGGAACGTTACATAGTTCCGTTATTACTTCTCTGACGACTTACCCTTCCAGTCAAATCAGATTATCCTTATTGTCTCATCTGCCAATCCTTACAATCAAACATATTACCATTCTCAACTTCCTGATAATACCATATAATATAATATACAATCAGATTGCATAACTCTTATCACCAAGCTAACACAAAGCTTCCTTTTTCCCATGACGACAGTGAATTCTATGATTCCGCAGAACAATCACATAGTACCCTCAAGTACTAACTCATCTTCTCATTCTTTTCCAACTACTACTAGTAAAGCGCATAGAAAATTTGACTTATTGTAGTTTCCTACTACATACCTTCTCATCATTGACCAATAAAATCGTCAAATAGAAATTCTACTGATTACTCCCTGAAATCAGTACTCAATGCTCGACAACATTCCAATTTAATTATTTCCACCTTTATTATCATATCCTATGATATTCATCCTTATCCTGGTTAACTTTCTCACAACTCTAGTTCAGTTAATTGCGCTATACTTCTTAATTCCATAAACTCAGAAAATATTTCCTTAATATATATATATATATATATATATATATATATATATATATATATATATATATATATATATATATATATATATATATATATATATATATATATATATATATATATATATATATATTATTCTTTCGTCGGTGAATTTCTCATTTCAACCAATCGCAAATTCTCGTTGATATCTCGTCCTCAAGTCAGCTAAAATCCAACATCTTCAAATCTCAATATATCCTCAATAACACCTTCAGAATTTAATAAAATTCTAACTCAATGATTACCAGATAAGAATATACAAATTACAACATCTAAATCTAAAATCTTATTAATATTTCCAAAATATAGGCTGTAATAGCAGCAACATTCCCTTCATATTGATCTTCCATTATCTGAATAATTCCTTTATTCAATCTCCTTTACCGAAATGAAAACATCTCATTACCACAGAAATACCAATTCTTATACCACATTCCTTGCTATTCCTTCAGCAGCTCGACCTTCAGCTAGTCCGTACTTACATCAAGTAAATAGATAATTACTTAAGTGGTATAAAATATATGTGATTTGCACATCATACTTCCTCCTGCTTACCCGATTTATAGCAACTGCTTGAATACCATCACTTCTTATCTTAGACTATTAAATTCCAAATTTACCTTCCCTTAGAAGAAATAAATTCCTATTCCTTATTGTCATTCGCAACAATACCGTTCCTTTATCCTTTTCTACCACACTTAATTTCGAATCAGGATCAATCTTTAAATTACTATCTCTTTTCGTCTAGTTGAACATTCCCAATTGACTATTGATATATCAAACATCCATCAGTTACTCAAACTTATCCATATAGTTGCACCTTTCTAATTACCATCAGAAGTCGTACGACACTCTTCATCGCATCTCTTCTCATTCCTAAGAATCCAATACACAGACATCCTTTTAAAATTTTACAGAATAACAGCAACATCTCTAACTGGATTAGCAGCATCTTCAATATCAGCAGCATCTTCAGTCTCAACAACATCTTCAATTTCACCAGCATCTTCAGTTTCAGCAGCATCTCCAACTAAAACATCAGGATTTTAAATCTCAACAACATCTCGTCTCTTCTCAGCACTATCAACTTCAAACAATCTAACAACTATTCCCACAATCATATAATCTACCCTAATGGTTGGCAACCTTTGGAGACATATTTCAAGATACTCAGTCACACCCACAGGAATCCCTGCTAATGACAGAAACATATCTCACTCAACTCTTTCCATTGTTATCACATACGAAAGAGACTTAATAAGTATACACATCGAGATAGAAAGAATAGGGTCTTTTCATCAAGATATAACATGAATACTGCATATGCCAACAACACAATACTACCTAAATTCCACAATCATCATACAAGATAGAAGATAACAAAAACACATCAAAATACTAAAGGGTAATAGTAGATTTCATCTATAAATCCGAGAAAATCGCAACAAAACCTTGTCACTAATGTCACTTACCCTTACCATCCTAAACAACAACAACAATAATAATCAATCACAATACTACCTCACAACATCTAGTTAACTGCATTTTTTGTCCTCGTGGTTTGGTGCGTTTTTCACTTTTGGTCCAAAAACTCAAATAGTTTCGATTTTAGCCAAATATCAAACTATTTCTTCACTTTTGGTCAAATTCTATTAATCTTATCAGTTTGACTAGTCAAATTGTATTAAAGTACTAAAATACCCTCGTTTGATAATGTGAAATGACTAAGATACCCTCTATTGTTCTTTTGTTACTATTATTATTATCCTTATTTTTCTATTTGAATATTTTAATAATAATAATATTATTAACTAATTCTTATCCTATTATTCCTTATCCTTCAACAAGTTTTGAGATTGTAAACAATAAACAATAAAAATAAATACACACTAACATAACACTCATGATGTTTTCTCAGATTCTAGCAAACACAACCTAAAACAAAAAACCCATCCTAATTTTGTAAGAAACCAAATACCACTAACACCATCAGATCCAAATCTTACAGTGTTGATTCTTTGATTTAGGTGGATGTGGTGATTCGTCAAAAACGGTGGTTTGGTGGTTGAGCTGCGATGGAGGGTTTGGTGGTCACGGATAATCATTATCAATACATCTAATAAAACTCATCATCTTCAACTTATCCTTAAAACCTATAAAAACTAACAAAACTCATCATCTTCAACCCATCCTTGTAACCCACGACCACCACAACAACCAACCACCACTAACCGTAGCAACAAGCCACCACCAACCACTACAAACCACCACAATCTATTAAGGAACACCACCATTTGCAGCAAACAACCATCAACCACCGCAACAACCGTAACAATCAACCACCAATCGCATCAAATAACAACCACCCAACGAACAGATTTGGTTGGTCAACACAAGATCTGGTTATGAAACATGAGGTTTCGTGGTGGTTGTGTTGTGTGAAAAAAATATGGTTTTTGTTGATCTTGGTATATAAATTGAATATATACAATAAAGCTTGAAACCTCCTTGATGAGACATGAATAGTGTGGTCAACATGGAAATAGTGACTGTGATCTTGAGCTAGATCTAGATTCAGTTATGGATGTTTAAAAGAAATGAGAGACATAATTACACAAATGGATAAAAGAAATTTGTTATAGATATGTGGTTTCGTAGATTGTGATGATGATATAAATAATTTTTTTTGTTTAAGTGTTATGACAATGACAATTGTAATAATAATGATTAATGGAAATAAAAAATAAGTAATAAAAAGAATAATTATAATAATAAAGAATAAAGTGGAGGGCATATTAGTCATTTTATATCATTTAAATGGTCAAACTAACAGTCAACGACGATCTGGACCAAAAGTGAAGAAATAGTTTACTTTTTGGCTAAAATCGAAACTATTTGAGTTTTTGGACCAAAAATGAAAAACCCACCAAACCACGAGGACCAAAAATGTAGTTAACTCTAATCCAAATACAATACAACAATACATAAACTGAAATACAACAAAGATCCATCACTACATCACTCCATAGAATGTGGTCCATCACTTTCTCCAACTTGGCTTGTTCCTGCTTCATCTTCATCTCGTCCTAACTTGCAGCACCTCCCTTTTGGATCTAAACACGGTGGGTTCCTAAATCCATACTTCAAAAGCCCTCCTTGACACGGCGGATCTATCATATAATGAGAATTAACATACACCTCACAATCCTGAAACTTCCAATGTGGCTCAAGATACGGCCCAACATGAGCTACATATTCACTTAACCTGCGAGGCTTATCTATCTCTTTCTGATGCTTCTCAAAATCAGTCCCATAACTTCTCACTTCTGCTCTAACCTCAGTTCTTCTAACCCACTCTCAGTCATATAATTATCACTATCAGATTCTACAACATTTTTCTTATCATTCGTATCATCCTCGTAATCTAACCATCCACCTGAAATCTTATGATCACCTACATACTGATTCTGCAAACTCCATTGACCTACAACAAATCCCCCATTCTTGACGTAATATGGTATGTCAGACATTTTCTGAAATCACAGAAAATTCAAAAGTACATAAGGTCATTATTAAAAAATATATATGCAATGCATGGTCATGCAAATGCAAATGAATTACGTATGAAAAATATATATGTATGCGATGCAATGATTATGCAAATGCAAATAATAATTATACAATATTCATAAAAATGAAATTATGATGAAATTATGGTGAAAGCACTCCTCGTCCTTTCATTAATACCAATACCTCATTGCAGTATTTACTTAATAAATACTCAAGAATTCACAACAATTATAAGGGATACATCTATAATAACGAAGCATAACAAAAATAAATAATCTTACCGGAGCCTTGCAGAAAAGTTGCGTTGCTTTTATAAAATACTTTCGACACCAAAGTTATAGTTTAGGACACTTTTAAAAAATCGACCTAATTCGCTATAACTAAAAAGCTCTGATACCAATCTATAACACTCCCAATTTACATTGCGCAACGGAAAATACACAATTGGGTGTTATTCAAAAACCTCATTTCACAACTCTTTAAATGACCCAAAAATAGTATATTTAAGAATAAATATGGAAATAATTTAAATCAACGTCTAAAACCTTCAGTCCCAATTAAAATCAGTTTAAAATATATCAGAGTAGCGTACAGGTTCCCCTAGGATCCTAATCAAAACAACAAACCTTTTACCAAAATACTTGACCATTTACTGTAAGTTTATGACAATAGGGAAAGAAATCCTGTTTTAGACCAAATTACTACAAAAGCAATTCCACAATCCTTCTCCAGCAAGTTCCGCAATTCAACACTTCAAGTACATGAAATACATGCTTAAAATCATCAACACAAAGGTTGAGCAAGTCTATAGGTTTTACAAAACATAATTGAACACATCGTAAAAAAATCATTCACAATTGTTAATAGAATTGTGGCCATACAATCTATCAATCAGCTATATCACATATAACAATAGTTATTGAATTGTATTAAGCTCATGACACCGACCCCTTAACTTAGTCACCCACGCCAAATGCCAGCATGACTAGAAAAATTACCAGTGCCCCTACTAGGGTATTAATTGCAAGAATGCCAATTCTCATTCACGTAAAATTATCCTTCCCAGCGGGTTACTCAGCGTAAAGCCCTGGTCTCGGATACGGTTGTCAGCCCAATAGTACTATTATTAGAATAAGCGGATATTCCTGACTCGCAACATCAAGTCAGAAGATAGTTAACGGTTCATGAATTTAAGGTCTTATGCAATTAGGTACTTATACAATTCATTTCATCAAAGGCAACATCGGGTCCAACAATTACTCATGACATGTGTTTATTTTACTTCAAATAGCATGTATCCCCCTCGCGGGTTTTAAAATCATTAAAACAAGTAGAAAGCGAGGCTATAGACTCACCTGAAGTAATAGCAGTAGTAAGACGATCTTCGACGATAGTTGATGCCCGATAAATACAAAAACCACAACCTATCAAATAAGGCGCGTTCATCAATAATAAACTCGAGTAAAATCCATACTTAGTAATATCAAACTCAAAATCATAAAATCACAACCAATCCAAAATAAAAATAATACAAGTGACCTTTTACTCCATTCTATATGTTTATTCTATTAGTTAACTCCTTCGATAAAAATTTTCCGGTACACGCCAAATGACAAGCTCGTTTACCCCACTTAAATACGTCAAATTTTTATGATACTAATCAGAAACTTCACTTACTATATATAGAAATCCCTGTTAAAAACTCATCAAAAGATTTTACATTTAAAGTTCCCTGCCCGACTCATCTTTGAACTACAAAAACCGGACAGTTTTACGTCAAAATTTCATATAGTCTTTTAACACTTTTATTTTTCCCCGTTTATGAAACGGACACTCAACTTTGAAAATAACTCGACATTCACATATTTAACCTTCAAAATCAGTCCATGACATATTTAAAAATCCATTTTATAGTCCCTGAGATTCGATCCAAATATCGACAACAATTATATATTGTGTCGGTACTCGTCTCCCGGTACACGAAATAATCAAACTAACGTAACTTTTCGCTCGTTTGGAGCTACAAGTCCTACCTTATACCAAAACGAAGGTAAAAACATCCTCTACAACAATATCTAATTAGTTCATCTCAAACTCAAACTCATATTTTCAGAAAATTACTTTTAATAATATGCTATAAAATATATATTTAAATATCACTCAAAATTATTTTTTCACCACATTTTAACCCCATTTTTACCACTACAATCATTCTTACACTACTAGTTTACCTCATAACATACTAAATCATCCTAGATGATTAATTCATAAAAACCCAACTCAAATATATTAACATGCAATCATAAAAACATATATATATAAGCATAAACACCTACATACAACAACAATTCAAGATCAAACATCAAGATTTTCATCCAAAAATAGGTTTTATAAAAATGTTCATGCATGTAGCTAAATTTCATACCAATGGATAGAGAATGAAGAGATTAAGATGGGTCTTTGATTAGTTTTAATAGATTCAAGCTTGATTTTTGGAAAATCAAGGGTGTTTGGTGGTTGTGGGTTGACTGAAACAAAGAGGAGGGGAGAGGGGAGAGAGAGTTTGCTAGTGGAGTGTTTGTGTAATTGTGTTTATTTTTCCTTTTATATGGAAAAAGTTTAGGTTAGTTTTTGCCAATTGTGATTCTTTTGGACCAAAATGCAATTACTTGGTTAAAAAGCGGGAAATGACTATTAGTCACTTTTGAAATTTTTACGGGTCTCGGGTTTCATAAAAATGCTTCTCAAAACTTAAAACGCACACAAAATATGATATTATATAGTCCCGGCACGACTTAATACGACATTAAAATAAAAACGTCAAAATATTAAACATCGACATGTTTAAAATAAAATTTAAAATTTCTCGGGCATCCGTCGATATCGTCATCACTAATAATCCTCGCAACTCGTCAAAACGTAAAAATAAAATTTCAACATCATCCAAATCAAATCACCAGTTGTCATAATAATCAACTTCGTCCAAAATTCCAAAGATATATGTAATAATATAATTAAATAATGACCACGGTTTTGGGTTGTTATAGTGTTATTACACGATAAGTATTTAATACGTATTAAGACACGATAATTATTATCAACAATAATTATTATCATGAACATGAAATCATGAACGTAAATAATCACGAACCCGTTAATGTGTATTTAAGTAATTATTATTAAGACTACGTACAAGTATGTAATATGACACGAACAATTAAGAATAAAATCACGTAAACACGAACACGAGAACACGTATAATATTAGACACGAGAAAACATTCGGGTTACCCTTGTGGGCCCTATCTACCCGCGGCAAGAACAAGGAAAAAGGGCCAAGCCCATGCAATTTTTACCAAAACAAGAAAAAGGAAAACATATTTTCATAATTACACAAAATTAGAAAATATCAAAACCCTAGTCCTTTTCCTCTCTCCCTTTGGCCGCCGGTCTAAGAACACCAAGAAGAGGTGTTTGTTGATTTTTGGTGATCCAATTCTAGTAGAATCGTTCGTGTTGTTGTCCTCCTTTTGATTCACGTGTTGGTAACCTTTAAACCCTTTTTCTTTAATTATTTTTAATAGATCAAGAACACATGAAATCATGGTTTACTAAAAACAAGTAAATAACATGTTAATTAATCATGGGGTAAACAAATCATGGTGTTTTCGGGTTTGTTTGGTTTGGCCGACGCAAAGAACCAAGAGCCTAGGCTCTCGGCTTGTTTTGTTTCGCACCAACAACCGAGACCAAGGGGTCTCGGTGTGGCTGTGGTGTCTCGGCCACAAGAACAAGGGACCCTGACTTATGTCGGGGTGTGGTTTTGGCTTTGGGGGTCTCGGCTAAAAACAAACAAGCACCACCGGCATAAGCCGGTGGCTAATTATGGAAAGCAGGGGGAACTCAAGCCGCGGCAGCAGGGGGAACCACCGGCTAACTGTCGGTGGGAACTTTGCTTAGCCGGCGGCTAGCCAAGAGACCAGGGGAAACCACGGCTGAAGCCGGTGGTATTATTGCGAAGGCAGGGGCAATCGGCAAGGGCCGGTTTGCCACTGTTTTTGGTAGGTGTTTGTTTGATCCGGTTCACGGGTTCACGATCCGGTTCACGACATGCGTTAGTAAAAGAAAACACGGTTCACGGCTTAGTTTATTTTACAAGTTTATTTATTTACAAGCTTAATTAAATTAATTTAACATGTTGCATAATTAATTTAATTAAAACATGACTTAGGTTATTTTTATTATTAATAATATATGGCTTAAACCTAAGTAATTAGATCATGAAAATTAGACTAAGTAATTAATTAATTATTAAAAACATGACTTATAATTAATTAATTTCCATGACTTAGGTTATATTAATATATATTAATACATGTTTTAACCTAAGTATTTTAACCACTTAATTTAATTAAATCATGTTATATTTAATTAAGTTGTATAACCTATAGTTTATTTAAATTACATGTTATAATTAATAAACTATACTATTAATCACATGACTTAGCATAATTAATCAGTAAAACTAAGCTTATATTATTAGCTTATTAATTCAGCTTATTTCTAAGTATGGAAACTTTCTAATTCAGGAAACTTACTATTTTTGGAAACTTTTTGTTTTTAGAACTATTCTATTTTAAGCAGTTAATCTATTTTTGGAAACTTTCTATTTTTGGAAACTTTCTATTTTAGGAAACCTGCTATTTTTAGAAAGTTACTTATTATTACACTACAAGTATAATAACACATGAATATCAGTTAATACTTAATCAGAAGACTTAAAACACATGATAAAAGCAGTATAACATTAAAATCAGTGAAACAAGACTAAAACATATAAAACAAGTCAAGACATAATATAATCAGATTACGTACGCCGTAACAGTATACTTATACACGTATCCTTCTATGTAGCATTAGTGAGATCGGAGTAGGATTTCCTTCGTTCATGTTTTCCGTTCACTGGACATAAGGTACGGATTCTTCGTCCTTCAGTATGGACATTCTTTCCTTATTAGGATTCCCCGTATGCAACCAACTGTTTTCCCAGTATATGTTTTATATGTTTTTTAATTGCTTATGTTTAGTTTTAAATGCCTAAGCCATATACATGCATGAACAGTTTCACCTAGTTATGGAGGTACGATAACCATAACACTGGAGGCATCAGTGTTATGACTTCCCCATGGCGGAGTGATTGCTCGTGGCGTCCCTTTCAGCTTTTGGCAATATTATTATATTATCATGTGGGGCGTATGGGTGCATCCTAGTTTACATGTTTAGCAGTATTATCAGGTGAATGAGGTGTGTGCCTTGCATCCTTCACAAGGAGTTGATCCCTCCTACCTAGACTTATATTAATTAGAGGCAGCCCCTCTAATTGCATGACGAGGTCACCCCTCTAAGTATTCATGCACGTTGATATTTCATGACCTATATTGGCTTAATGGTTAATCAGTTAAACAATTTTCATAAGATAAACATAAGGCTTTTCAAACTATAAGACCAATTTTACTAAGTTATAACCATGTTTTCCAGGACTTATTCATTTCCACTGCTATATGTCTTATATGCTTATATTATTCATGCTATGCTTGTATATCCGCGCACTGAGCGTTATGCTCAGCCGTTTTCCTTTCATGTTCTTAAAACGGCAGGTACTCAAGGACGTTCGTCGGCTTATCACCGTAGGTGCATACGGATGGACGTTATCCGGATTCTATTTCTTTATGCATTTCCTTTACTTTACATTCAGTACTTTATTTCATATCATGGACATTGTTTAGTCCTTTTCCATTCCAGTACTATTATTATTCATGTGTGATGACTTCTACTTAGACTGTCGATGTTTGATTTCGGCTTATGTCTTTATGGTCAATAAATGTTTTTAAGACATTTACCTTGCATGATTTGATGACACGCCATAATTACGCGTGACCCACCATTTATCAAAATGGGGTGTTACATAATTAATACACAATGATATATTAATTAAGTGTTAAACTTTAAAGCTTAAATGCAAAACGAGAAAAGGGAACAAAGGATATACCCTTGCTATTATAAGTATATAAGGAGCTTTAGGATCATTATTTATCTTAAAATATAAAAAAGGTTTTTTTAATCCCTCGTTATTCTGTTCAAACAGTCGTATAAACCCTAAGGAATCGATGAAGGCCACGTTCTAACGCGTGAAGTTACATAGTTATGTTACCTGAGCAGCCGAGGAGGATGGGCCTATTTTGTAGTTAAGGTGTGGAAAATCACTTTCAGCTATTTTAGTTGTTTATCATTCCTTTAGTGTTGATAAGAAATGTCATTTATGGAATGTTATCATATTGTAGATGCGGTATATTACATGTTAAAATCAATGTCATTTAAGGTTCTCAACTTTTATGTGATTTATGTTATTTGATTGATAGTTAACTTTTGATGATTTTTTTAGAACATGGAATGTCCTTTATAAATGTCTTATTCCTTATGTAATCAATGATGAACAAGCATTTTAGATGTTTATTACATGTTGAGATCTAAATAGCGCTCTTTGATTTGTTATATTCTCCTCTCGTTTTGCTTGGGGGTCTATTTTTAATAATATGTAAATATAAACATGTGTTTATCTGTCATTGAATATGCAACTTTTGAATGTGTAAATGCTTATTTGTGAACAAGAAATAATATTCATGTACATCGGCTCAGATTAGAGTGTTTGGAAGCAGTAGTGAGCTACCTTGTAAATACGATTACATAGATCTTTATGTCACAGAATTGTAGAACCTTGTGGGGATCTTTGATTGATCCTTTTTCGTGTATATACACATGACAACCTGTTGTAGCTTCAATCGAGTTTAGTGAATTACTTCCAGTTCCCAGAAGCCGGCCAACAAAGTTAAACTAAAATTCTAAAGTCAATAGGAATATCTAACCGCAAGATTTGCTTCACTGTGCATAAACTAGGACTAGCTGGAACCTCTGCCATAACACCTGATTTATTACAAGTGTACATAATTATTATGAGTGTAAACCAAGTTTTAATGTTTGTAAATAAGACACCTCTTGTGTAAAAGCATTCAGCTAGTAAGACCTGCCGAAGCCATGGGGCTCGGGATTCTATGTCGCAACCCATCGAGCTCATTGGATCCTTATCCTTACAATATAGAAGGAACCCGCACGATTTCTATAGAAAAACAAAATGGACGGGTTGGGTAACGGGTAAAAATTGGTTCAGTTCAAAAAGAGTATTTTTAGCACAAGTCGGGTTGACCCTAAACACTTTTTGTCCAAATTGCTGAATAATAAAATTTGTTTATTGAAGAGGTTTTATGCATTCTAGGTACACTTTGGGAAACTTTTAGTCGGTTTGACCCATATCACTAGAGCATCAAATGGGTAGGTTTTTGGGAATACTGAAAACACTTTGGTTCAAAATATCTAATCATACAGGGACAATGTTTTTAATTATGAATAACAGAATTAGCTCATATACCCTTCAGAATGTATTGCAAAGTTTGTGTCTTTAGCTCTTTGGTGTTACAATGATAAATCCGACAAAAAACCATCAATGTTGCTATTTTTTGTGTTCCATTGTGCAGGTTTTGTGAAAATGACAGCTTCTAAGGAGATTTTGCCGATCAACGGCTGCTACTTTTTAGGACCACTCGAGTGATCCATGGTTTAACCAAAGATATAGTGCTCTGACAGAGGACGAAAAACTGAGTTTATCAAAACTAATATATCCCAATTAAGAACATGCCGGGACGGTTTAAGTAGGCCGTCAAAGGCCCAGGATTTCGTTGATGGTGGAGCGTTTCCGGAGATTCACTATGACAAGGGAAATTTGATGTTTGACGCTATTTTGAAGTAGAATGAGAACTATAGAAAGATTGTTTATTCACAACACCGAGATATGATTCCGAAGGTTTTGAAAGATGATGAACAAGAACACGAAGAGGATAAAGATAAGCAGAAGGAGATTAAAGAGACGACAGAGCAAACAGAAGCATCTCTTGAGAAGATTATGATTGTGAAATTAAGTGCATCACGGCTCAAAAACTTTCAGGCTGAGTCTGGTACCTCACGTAATGGGTATGGCGTCTACTGGTATATCACGTAGTGGTGAAGTCATGTACGATCAACGTTTATTCAATCAAGAAAGGGAATGGGTTCTGGTTCCGCAACCGACGATCAGTATAATGGCTATGATAAAGGCTTGTTCATTGTACAAACGACTTTGTCCACTCTATACAGGCCAATGATACGTACCGGATCGATTATAGAGATAAAAGGATAGATAGATTATACTACTGGGATAGCCCGACCCCCCAATGGCTTATATTATTGAGATAAACCGACTCCCCAATCGAATAATAAAACCAATACTTCATATTCATAAAACATAATCCCTGTTACAACCTAATACCCTATAAATAATAAAAGATAACTTAGTCCCTAAGATAATGCAATAAAAAGAAACTAAATAAACTAATTAATAATAATTATATAGTAATGCAATGTAGGATCGTATCAATACTCCCGCCCCAAAAACACCTTGTCATCAAGGTGTTGCTTAAAGATGTAGCCTCGAGTAATCCCAGGACCCCAAACTCTTCTTTGAACTCCCCTCCTCTCATGTTGGTCATCATTAGGCCTAAAAATTTGAAACACGTGATTGCTTTTGATAATCGATTTTGTATAAAAATTCAGGTCAAAATTCTACTTTCTTTATAATGGATGATGATCAATCCCTGGATTCCAAGTTATCCTTTCTTCCTTCCTTATGTCACAATGAAGCCCCTCAGAAGCCCTTAAATCAAACCCAATGATAAGTTTTTCCAGCTCTGCACCCAAAATCTGTCCAACCATTTGTTGTTTTCTCGGCGCATGAGAAGGTACATCCTTCTTTGGTACACGTGGCTCATCCCTTGTCATGTTCGTGTTGTCTTGGTTATTCGATTCTTTGGAACCATAGTGCATATGCCAATGTATTTTGTATCCAGATCCTTAACTGTATTTTCCGTTTGTGGTAAGTTTTCCCCACCATAGACATCAACAACTTCTTTTGAATCTGTGACATGAACACCTTTAAGAGCGTTGCCTTTCGTCTCTTATTTCAACTCTTTTTTCACCTCCTCACCACTTGTATAACTTTGCCCGCTATTTTCTTCAAAACGTAGGGTATTTTGAATCGATTTTGCGGGTACCTTGGTTGTTACTGGTGGCGACATGTGATTCTAGAAAGAATCAATTAGATTTATCACTTTTTAATCTTTTGATTCCATGCTTCACGCCTCTTATCCTCTTCAATCATTTGATTCCATTCGTCACACCTCCTATTCTCTTCGTAAGCTCTAATATCCATTTGTTCCTGCCTCTGCGCAAGTACTTGTTTTCTGTCATATATATCCATCTCCATACTTTGCTGCACAATTGCCATCCTCATCTCAGATCTCACCGTCTGCTTGTGAACCTTTTTGTACTACGCCATACTTGCTCGATGCTCCTCCATCATAACCCGCTGCTCTTCCATTATAGCTTGCCATGAGTATGCCATTGATAATGGAAATCAAAAGATTTTTGATGGTGAACAGTGATTCGGATGGACAGTGATTTTTGGGCGTGAACAGTGATTCAGTTGAACAATGTCCGGATGAACAGTTTTTTTTGAAACCCTCGAATCAAAATAGCTCTGATACCAATTGATACGAAACGGATCGATTATAGAGATAAAATGATAGATAGATTATATTAATGGGATAACCCGACCCCCCAATGGCTTATATTAGTGAGATAAACCGACTCCCCAATTGAATAATAAAACCAATAATCATATTCATAAAATATAATCCCTGTTACAACCTAATACCCTATAAATAATAAAAGATAACTTGGTCCCTAAGATAATGAAATAAAAGGAAACAACATAAACTAATTAATAATAATTATTTAGTAATGTAATGCAGGATCATATCAATAGAAAGACGTTGATGATGAGATGTATGGTAGGGCCGATGAGCACCTCAAGAAGATCAGGAAGACTCACCGGTTTAAACCCGACAAGGGATTCACGAGTGCTGGTGAAAGAGTTCACTGAAAACTAGGCCAGATGAGTTTGAGAAAGAAATGGCTGAAGAAGGTGAGTCAATAGGAATATCTAACTGCAAGATTCGCATCACTGTGTACTAGGACCAACTGGAGCTCCTTGCATGTCCATTGTCGTTCCGGAGGCCCCAATTAACCTCTGCCATAACACGTGAATTATTAAAGTGAATATTATGAGTGTACACAATGTTTTAATGCTGTAGAACTAAGATACCTCTTGTGTAAAATCACTCTAGCTAGTACGACCTGAAGAAGCCATGGGGCTCATGATTCTATACCGCAGCCCGTCGAGCTCATTCAACCCTTGTCTTGACAAAATAGCAGAAACCCACAAGATTTCCATAATAAAGCAATGTCTCTTTGAATGTTTCTTTGTATTAGAGAAACAATGGACAGGTTGGATAACGGGTCAAAATAGGTTCAGTTCAAAAAGAGTATTTTTAGCACAAGTCGGGTTGACTTTAAACACTTCTTGTCTTAATTCCTGAATTTATACTTGTACAGCTGTATAAAAATAACCAGTGTGTTGTTTGTGAATACAAAATTTATAAGTTCAGAATGTATCGCAAAGTTTGTATCTTTAGCTTTTTGGTGTTGCAACGATAAACCCGTCAAAATACCATCAATGTTGCTATTTTTTATGTTTCTTTGTGCAGGATTTGTGATGATGGAAGCTTTTAAGAAGATTTTGCCTCCTTCAAAAGCATCAGCTGCTAGGTTTTCTGATCACTTGAGTGATCCATGGTTTAAGCAAAGATACTGTTTTCTGACAGAAGATGAGAAAGCCGAGTTTATCAAAACTAATACTAACCGATGATCAGTTTCAGTAGAGGCCGTCAAAGCCACATTATTTCGGTGATGGTGGAGCGTTTACGGAGATTCATTATGCGCAGTATCCACTTGATATGGGTAAGAAGAAGGATTCAAATTCTAGGCCGAAGACGTTAACTGTAACTGTTGATGACAAGGGAAATGTGACGTTTGACATTATTGTGAAGCGGAATGATAACTCTAGGACGATTGTTTATTCACAACACCGAGATATCATTCTGAAAGTCTTAAAAGATGATGAACATGAACACGAGGAGGATGAAGATAAGCAGAAGGAGAATGAAGAGACGACGGAGCAAAAAAAAGCAACTCTTGAGCAGATTGTGATCGTGAGAATAAGTGCATCATGGTTAAAAAATGTCCAGACTCGATCTGCTGGTACATCACGTAGCGGGTATGGTGTCTGCTGGTATATCACGTAGTGGTGAAGTCATGCACAATCAACGTTTATTCAATCAACAAAGGGAATGGATTCTGGTTTTGCAATTGAAGACCAGTACAATGTCTCGTCACATTTATGTTCGAGTAAAACCTGGATGAGTGTATGCGTTTTTTTCCAGTTAGAAGTACGTGTTAGAATGATAAAAACCCCATAAGAGATATGTATTATTCGTCCACTATATATAGTGGTAAAATCCTAATGCCTTAAACCCACAAACCGGGCTTGGGCCCATTTATTCACTAATACTCCCTCGCAATTCGAGCGGCGAAATCACGAAGCTCGGACTGGAGTATTAAACTAGAATAAAAACAAAATTAAAACATTAAGCAAAGCACTGAAACATCTTATTCTTCTTCTCAAACTCCAATCCGACCAACACAAATGCACAAAGCCCTCCTACACAACATCTGATTCCTTTTCATAAACGTCAATTGTGGATTGTGACCTTTGCACAAACATCCAACCAAATAGGCAACTATGTGGATTTGTGACCTTAGCACCAATCAACAACACACGAAGATGGAACAAACTAGTTTAGTTATTTTGTATAGTTGAGTGGAAGATCAAATTTAAAGTTGTTAAATCGGAAAAACAGTACAAACAATCGGATTAACACATAAAAAAACAAATATAATTCTTGTTAAACACAAAACTAAAGATAGGTTGATAAAACCATATAAGAGATATGTATTATTCGTCCACTATATATAGTGGTAAAATCCTAATGCCTTAAACCCACAAACCGGGCTTGGACCTATTTATTCACTAATAGTACGGATTGTATTTTTTATTTGTATTTTACAGAAAGTTGGTTTTAAGTTATACCTCAAATTGTTTGTGTAAACATCGTTTAAAAATGCGCTTCTATGTGTATTTAGGATCAACTAGTCTGGTAGATTCATAGTTGTAACATATAATCTACTGGTAGTTGTGCCTTGTGTGAAAGTTCATAAAATATCTACCTGTTTGTTTCATTTCATTTGTTTATTCTGCTGAGAAATAATGGCTGTGTTCATCCATTTAGCTAATTTTGTTTTGAGACTGAGCTTTGTTTGTAGCTTGTGACCAAGATGATAAGGTCCAAGCAAATTAAACGAGTGTGTAGCAATGAATGCAAGGGCAGAGGTTTTAAGTTTTTTAATTAAAGTCACATGGTTTTCGATCTACTTATGATCTTATGTTTTTTTCCCACGTTGTTATATTTGGGGTAATGGACGAGGGTAGGAAAAAGTCACTAGGATAACGGAAGGAAGAAGAACATGATGAAACCAAAAACGAAAAAATGTTGAGTAGCTTCTAGAGTTTACAAAGATCAGAAGTGGTCAGAGCTATAATTGTACGTACTTGTAAAGAGTGGTCTGAGCTATAATTGTACGTACATGTAAAGAACTTAAACGTGTTATTTTTAAAAGATGAGCCAGGTGTCGTAAATATACCAAAAACACTTGTTTGGGTGTGTCTGGGTGTGATGTGTGTGTGTGTGGGGGGGGGGGGGCTGCTAAATAATCGTTAACACGCACTCGCGAAGTGCCGTTGGGCTCGTGCCATGAGAAAAGTTGTGCTACATCATAACTTTTTCCTATAACATTAAACTCAAAATAACACCAAAAAGTAGCTTATAGTTAACACCATACTTTATAGTGTTATGGTTAACAATTCATTTTAAATAAAAAAACATGGGGGGCTGCTAAATAATCGTTAACACGCACTCGCGAAGTGCCGTTGGGCTCGTGCCATGTGAAAAGTTGTGCTACATCATAACTTTTTCCTATAACATTAAACTCAAAATAACACCAAAAAGTAGCTTATAGTTAACACCATACTTTATAGTTTTATGGTTAACAATTCATTTTAAATAAAAAACATCATATTTTATTAATAAAAATAAAATTACATTACAAATAAAAAAAAACTTCAAAAACCAACAAATATTTAATACATTTATTATTCAAAACCAACCCACCAGAATTTAACTCATTATTCAAGCTCAGCCCACCAAAATCTCATTTTTAAAACTTTTTTACCCTAAATCCATCAAATCCCCATCCTCTTCCTCCTCTATCCACTCTCTCATCAAAAAAACGCATACTGAGAACAAAAAAATACATATAAAAACTAAAATAAATAAATAAATCGAAAACACATCCCAAAACGCGAGCCACGGTGCGGTCTTCATGTCGTGGACTCGCGTTTTCACCACGACATTGCATGCCAAGAACGAAATTGCATGCCACGGTACGGTGGCTGGCGTCGTGGCCACAACAACATCCATAACGACGAAACGCGGTACGGAAACGTGAAACGGATACGCGGTACGCATGGTCTTAAAATTCGGTACGAAGGGGTAGGCTCATTTCGGTATGCCCCGGTTCGCTTCGGTTCGATGTACCATCTAATTTGGTACGGCATACCATATTAATAATATATTTTTAAATTAGATGGATCAGATAAGATGGATCTGGTTTTAATATGAGGACGTGCATGAATTTTGTAGGTTTTTATGGAATATGATTAGGTAGAGTAGAAAATTAGTAATAATCTGATAAAATATAAGGGTGAAAGAAATGAGTGGTTAAAAGTAGATTTAATAAATAATTGTACAATTAGAGTGTAAATAATCGTACCGCTACACTTTGGTACGCCGTACCGATCCATTCCGGTACGTCGAACCATATACTTTGGTATGCTGAGATGACGTGTGAAAACGCCGAATATAGCGATCCAAATCGCGATCCTGACCGAGCCGCGATCGTACTGCGTTTGGGTACGTACGACCCGAAACGCAAAACGCGACCGAGTCGGCGTTTCTTGTGACTATGGCGCCGTACCTGACCCTCTAAAAGGATAGCTCTCCACGTCCAAACGGTCAACGAAGACGTACATTTTATAGCATTCAATTCTACCATTGCTCTTATTGCTATGGAAACATAAACCCTAACAAATAACCTAAAAAATGTTTGCCAACATTTCTTCCCATATCCGAGTGAAACTCATCAAAAAAGTTTATGATATCAAGTCATCGATTCGATTGATGTTCTCGTTTTAAATCCATGGAAGCATTTAATCGAAAACTCTAAGCTTATCAAAGGTTATGATGCGCACCACACGTAGCCAGATAGTCGTATTCTAACTTCCCTATTCAATTATAATGTGAATGACGAGGCATAGTACATTTTACTCGTAAACGGTGATATTGAAACTTTAAAGGTTAAAAAATAAGAGTGATAACCTATATCTAACAGTTGGCGCTCTGATTTGAGAAGAGGTAAAAAAGATATACAAAACAAAATAAAGGTGTAAGATGATGTACACGTAAACAATATATGTCTAAAAACGTGTCGAGAATGTGAAGACGCACACGTTATACGTAAAAACGATAACTAATTAATATATGTACTAAACTAGCTGTTGAACTTTAGGGTCTTAAATGGAAAATCAAGAAAAGGAAAAAAAGGAACCGTGTTGTCGAGTTTGTCTATAAAAGGATTTAGTATCATTATTTTATCCAAAAAAACCAGTGACATAAACCCTAGAAATCTTTGAACTCCGGTGTATCACGAAAGAACATGGCGTCGTTCAAAACCCAGATCCAAAATCTCCTCTCCAAAACCCCCTTTCCAGTTTTCACTAGAAAAAAGCTTTTTAAAATGCCTAACAACATCCCTTTTGATATCCAAATAGAAATCATTTCTGACGTAAAGTCATTGATCCAATTCAGGTCTGTTTCAAAGGCATGGAAGGCTTTTATCGATAGCTCCGAGTTTATCAAAGGTTACGGCGCCCGTGACACACAGCCACGTAGTCACATTCTAAGCTACATAGATCATGATGACTGGAACGGAGATGCAAACAACACTTTTCTTGTAGACGAAACTTTAAAGGTACAAAAACAAGAGCTTTTTCTATCTGATATGTATCCTTTGCTTAAAGAATATTGTAATACATTCCTTCTTGGCGCGTCTCATGGACTACTGTGTTGGATTGGTTATACTTATGAATATGATAAAAAAGACATGGTTGTTATTTGGAACCCTTCTATTCGAAAGTCAGTTGGTATTTTTGTCCCCGTGCAAATTAGCAATCTTGGTTATCAGCTGGTAGTATATGGTTTCGGGGTTTGTCCCATTACTAGTGACCCTACTGTTATTCAAGTTATACATTCCAATTTGGCACCTTGCCATGCTGAAGTTTTTACATTGAGTTTGGGGGTTTGGAATGTGATTCCAAGTGGTAATTTGCCACGTCAATCAATTAAACTCGACTCATCTTCTCAGGTAGTTATAGATAGGTTTATCTATTGGGGTGCTCATGCAACTTTTGCCAAATACCACCATGAATATATCAATAATATGGTTGTGTCATTTGATATGATTACCAAGGAGTTTAATGCGATAGACCTACCGTATAGCTTAACAAAGAATCTGGTGTCAGTTTCTAAGCTAAGGGAATCTCTTGTTGTGTGTGGACACATATATGTGACCGGGAAAGGAAATCATTGTGATGTATGGGTGATGGAGCATGACTTGTCTTTTAGAAAGATATTCACAATTGGCGAAGAAGTAAGAATAGTGGGGTTTAAAGAGAATGGTGAAACTATATTTGAAAGGAAAGAGGAGGAAAATACAAGGGTTGATGTTTACGACCCCTGCTCACAACAAATCAAGAATCTTGGGATTTCTGGAGGAATAGATGGGTCATTCTTCATGGGCTCTTACAAGGAATCACTACTTTTGCTTGATCACCCGGATTTACATATGTATTGTGACGATAGTTGATCAAAATGATGAAAGCCACATTTTAACACGTGAATTTATAAAGTGCATGTTACCTAAAGATGGATGGGCCTATTTTGTAGCTAATTACTTGTTTATCCCTGCTTTAATGTTGTTAAGCCATGCCATGTTATCAGATTTTAGCAAGATCTATATTCCACGGACATTTAAGGTTATCAACTATAATGTGATTTCTGTTATTCAATGGATAGTTTATTTTAGAACAGGGAATGTCCATTCTTATTGCTTGCGTAATTACATGTTGAAATCTTGATAGCGTTTTTGATTTGTTACATTCTCCTCTCGTTTTGCTTGGGGTCTATTTTGAATATTCTGTAAATAAATTATGAGTTTATCAGTCATTATTAAATATGCAGCATCTGAACGTGTAAATACTTATGTGTGAACAAGATATGATTTTCACGTACTTCAACTCAGGATTACAAGAGTAAATGGCATTGTTAGTGGTTAGGCGATGTTGGGAAATAGCCATGAGTTTGGTGTTAAAGGTGAAAGATTTAATATTAAACTGGAAAGTATAGCATGCTGCTAGACAAAGTGTAACATAGCATAAAGTAGAAATAGAACCGCGGCCAACAATGCTTACATCAGTTAAAGTACAACTAGGGAGGCTGCAATGCAATCGAGCTCTTATTGCACCTGCATTAGACTTCTTACCTGTAGGTAACAAGCAAAAGTAGTTATTCTAATTGTAAAGTGCTTCTTTGATTCAACTCAACCAACTCACTGTATGCTCAAATCTCTTGGAAAGCATAAATTTCTGTAAGTTTCACACTGAACCGACAATAGTTCGTAACTCTGAAGGCTTATTGTGTTTTTGCGGCGGTTAGTATCCAATACGTAATCTTCATAGAAATTCATGTGAATCTGGAATGAATATTGCTGTTTTTTTGGAATATTTCCATTATAATATCAGTTTATTGATGTGCCATACAGTATAAAAAATGTGTTTAGTTATAGGGTTCATAATAACAATTTGTTTATGATGATAAGTGTGTGTAATATGCTGGTGGTTGTGATGATAAGGAGTGTGTGTGGTTCTCTTTTTATGCTAAAAAAGTGAGGGAAATTGTTAACATTTTCCCTCCAATGTTTTCCCTCCAATGTTTTCCCTCCATTGTTTTCCCTCTAATGTTTTCCCTCTAATGAACATCTAATACGTTGAACCTCTAATGTTGAACCCTATCTAATACATTGAACCTATAATGATGAACCCTATCTAATACATTGAACCTATAATGATGAACCCTATCTAATACATTGAACCTATAATGATGAACCCTATCTAATACATTGAACCTATAATGATGAACCCTATCTAATACATTGAACCTATAATGATGAACCCTATCTAATACATTAAACCTATAATGATGAACCCTATCTAATACATTGAACCTATAATGTTGAACCCTATCTAATACATTGAACCTATAATGATGAAACGTATCTAATACATTGAACCTATAATGTTGAACCTCTAATGTTGAACCCTATCTAATACATTGAACCTATAATGATGAAACGTATCTAATACATTAAACCTATAATGTTGAACCCTATCTAATACATTGAACCTCTGATGATGAACCCTATCTAATACATTGAACCTCTAATGATGAACCCTATCTAATACATTGAACCTATAATGATGAACCCTATCTAATACATTGAACCTATAATGATGAACCCTATCTAATACATTGAACCTATAATGTTGAACCCTATCTAATACATTGAACCTATAATGTTGAACCCTATCTAATACATTGAACCTATAATAATGAACCCTATCTAATACATTGAACCTATAATGTTGAACCCTATCTAATACATTGAACCTCTGATGATGAACCCTATCTAATACATTGAACCTCTAATGATGAACCCTATCTAATACATTGAACCTATAATGATGAACCCTATCTAATACATTGAACCTATAATGATGAACCCTATCTAATACATTGAACCTATAATCTTGAACCCTATCTAATACATTGAACCTATAATGTTGAACCCTATCTAATACATTAAACCTATAATGATGAAACGTATCTAATACATTGAACCTATAATGTTGAACCCTATCTAATACATTGAACCTATAATGATGAACCCTATCTAATACATTGAACCTATAATGTTGAACCCTATCTAATACATTGAACCTATAATGTTGAACCCTATCTAATACATTGAACCTATAATGATGAAACGTATCTAATACATTGAACCTATAATGTTGAACCCTATCTAATACATTGAACCTATAATGTTGAACCCTATCTAATACATTGAACCTATAATGTTGAACCCTATCTAATACATTGAACCTATAATGTTGAACCCTATCTAATACATTGAACCTCTGATGATGAACCCTATCTAATACATTGAACCTCTAATGATGAACCCTATCTAATACATTGAACCTCTGATGATGAACCCTATCTAATACATTGAACCTCTAATGATGAACCCTATCTAATACATTGAACCTATAATGATGAACCCTATCTAATACATTGAACCTATAATGATGAACCCTATCTAATACATTGAACCTATAATGTTGAACCCTATCTAATACATTGAACCTATAATGTTGAACCATATCTAATACATTGAACCTATAATGATGAATCCTATCTAATACATTGAACCTATAATGTTGAACCCTATCTAATACATTGAACCTATAATGATGAACCCTATCTAATACATTGAACCTATAATGTTGAACCCTATCTAATACATTGAACCTATAATGTTGAACCCTATCTAATACATTGAACCTATAATGATGAAACGTATCTAATACATTGAACCTATAATGTTGAACCCTATCTAATACATTGAACCTATAATGTTGAACCCTATCTAATACATTGAACCTATAATGTTGAACCCTATCTAATACATTGAACCTATAATGTTGAACCCTATCTAATACATTGAACCTATAATGTTGAACCCTATCTAATACATTGAACCTCTGATGATGAACCCTATCTAATACATTGAACCTCTAATGATGAACCCTATCTAATACATTGAACCTATAATGATGAACCCTATCTAATACATTGAACCTATAATGATGAACCCTATCTAATACATTGAACCTATAATGTTGAACCCTATCTCATACATTGAACCTATAATGTTGAACCCTATCTAATACATTGAACCTATAATGATGAAACGTATCTAATACATTGAACCTATAATGTTGAACCATATCTAATACATTGAACCTATAATGTTGAACCCTATCTAATACATTGAACCTATAATGATGAACCCTATCTAATACATTGAACCTATAATGATGAACCCTATCTAATACATTGAACCTATAATGTTGAACCCTATCTAATACATTGAACCTATAATGTTGAACCCTATCTAATACATTGATCCTATAATGTTGAACCCTATCTATTACATTGAACCTATAATGTTAAACCCTATCTAATACATTGAACCTATAATGTTGAACCCTATCTAATACATTGAACCTATAATGATGAAATGTATCTAATACATTGAACCTATAATGTTGAACCCTATCTAATACATTGAACCTATAATGTTGAACCCTATCTAATACATTGAACCTATAATGTTGAACCCTATCTAATACATTGAACCTATAATGATGAACCCTATCTAATACATTGAACCTATAATGATGAACTCTATTAATCACTTATTATTTTTAATTATATAAAAGTAAAATATACAATTATATAAAACTTATTATTTTTAATTATATAAAATTATAATAATACAATTATATTAAATTATTATTATTAATCATTTAAAAGTAAATATCATAAATTGTTAAATATATAATTTTTATATAAATATATAATTATATAAAACGTATTATTATCAATCAAACTTGTTATATAAATATATAATTATATAAAACATATTATTAAATCATTTAAAACTAATTTACATAAATATCTTATATAAAAAATATACAATTATATAAAACTAATTATTTTTAGTTATATAAAAGTAAAATATACAAATATATAAAATTATTATTTTTAATTATATAAAAGTAAAATATACAAATATATAAAATTATTATTTTTAATTATATAAAAGTAAAATATACAAATATATAAAATTATTATTTTTAATTATATAAAAGTAAAATATACAAATATATAAAATTATTATTATTAATCATTTAAAAGCATATAAAATAATTTGTTTCCCCAGCGACATGTCGCTGGGGTAAGTTTCGTTTACCAATTTTAGAAATCCCTCCAAAAATTTTCATTAACGCGCTTCTTTCACAAAGCGACAAAACACAATTTTCCCCAGCGACATGTCGCTGGGGAAAAGTTCATTAATTGCTAACGTTTATTAAACCAGCTGCGCAAGACGACAAAGTCTAGGGTTTCCCCAGTGACATGTCGCTGGGGAAAAGTTCGTCATGAAAAGGAAAGTTTCCCCAGCGACATGTCGCTGGGGAAACTTGTGACCAGACCTTATCCTTATTCGATTTACAGAAACATCACTTATCTCCCCACACCAAATCATTCTCTCAAACCTGCGAACAAACTCACCAAACCTGCGAACAAACTCACCAACAATCATCACCACTACCACTAAATCATCATTCATCACCACTACCACCAAGAATCATCACCACCATTCATCTCCTCCATCCCCACCACATAACCCACCAAGAATCATCACCACCATTCATCACCACCAATCATCACCACCATTCACACCACCACCAGAATGTCTTCACCAGCCATCCCCACCACATAACCCACCAAGAATCACCACCAACATCGCCGCCAACACACCACCACCGAACGTCATCACCACCACCTCCACCACATCACCCTCTTTTCTCTCTAATTAATAATTCTATTAACAAGTTTGTGGTGGTGGATTTATTTTTTCTGTTAATTAAAGGTATATTTTTCTTAATTGAGTTATTTATAATAATTAAAATTCGTTTTTATATATTTAAAATTAATTTTTATATAATTTCAGCGGGGTAGGCAGCGTAGGTAGCAGTAGTAGTAGGCAGCGTAGGTAGCGGTAGGCAGCGTAGGAAGTGGTAGGCGGCAGTAGGCAGCGTAGGTAGCGGTAGGCGGCGGCAGACAGCGGTAGGCAACTGTAGCAGCGGCAAGCAGCAGGAAGGTATATTTTATATAAAAAAATTTCGTTTGGTTTCCCCAGCGACATGTCGTTGAGGATTTAAAAATGTTATTTTCTTGTGTTAAATTTAAATCCAAACACTCCTTATATATGATGCCTAACCGAAGAGAACACTTTATTTTGATATAAGCTGTTTTCCAACAGCTTATTCGTATAAGCTTATCAGATTAACTTTGTGTTGTAACTTGTAAAATACACTTATATATTTGAATGAATGAATGAATGAAATTGTTGTGGATTGTTTAAATGTGTAAATTTATTTTGATATTTAGATTTGTGCATGCTTGTATTATTTTGTTCATGAATTTCTACATGTTATGCTAATTGTACCTGTATATAGATGACTGATGTTGCACGGGGCCACGGCGGGGGCGGTGGTGGCGAGGATCCTTCACGTCCACGTCCTCCATCATTCGGTTGCGGGGGTTGCTTCGTCAACCGGGGTAAGAATTTCTGGATTATTGTAATACAAATTTGATACACATATTTAACTTGTTTGCCTTAACTTTTATGACTTTATCACTCACTTGATTTTGTAGGAAAAGGAAAGAAAAAGCCCAATTTGGGCGGGAGGAGAGCCGGCAGGCAGAATACCCGGGAGAAGACCCGCTGCCTGAAATTACTGGATGCGGTGGCCGAGAATCAAAACCGGCCGGTCGAGATCGACTTTGTACCCGGTAGAGGTAACCTTGTTATACCTGTCGGCCCCTACGCAGATCATTGGGGAAACTTATTCGGGTGTGTCGTTAGGGAAATACCTTTGTATTACCCTTCGTGGAGCAAGGTCCCCGAAGGGTACAAGACGGCGGCCCGGGCAGCTATTGGGGTAAGTTATCATTTTATATTTATTTAATTATCGTGTTCATTTATTTAATTGTATATATTTATTTAAATTTGTTTTTTTATTTATATCATATAAATAAATAAACAAATTTAAATAAATATATAAATTATATTGCTAACTCCGTTTTTAATGTGTTGTATTGTGTATATTTATTTAAATTCGTTTATTTATTTATATCATATAAATAAATAAACGAATTTAAATAAATATATAAATTATATTTCTAACTCTGTTTTCAATGTGTTGTATTGTGTATATTTATTTAAATTTATTTATTTATTTATATCATATAAATAAATAAACAAATTTAAATAAATATATAAATTATATTTCTAACTCTATTTTCAATGTGTTGTATTGTGTATATTCATTTAAATTCGTTTATTTATTTATATCATATAAATAAATAAACGAATTTAAATAAATATATAAATTATATTTCTAACTCTGTTTTCAATGTGTTGTATTGTGTATATTCATTTAAATTCGTTTATTTATTTATATCATATAAATAAATAAACGAATTTAAATAAATATATAAATTATATTTCTAACTTTGTTTTCAATGTGTTGTATTTGATTGCAGAAAAATTATGATCTCACGCCGTACGTGAACACCCCTCGGTGGAAGAGTATTTATGATACCATTAATCACCAGCTACAAAAATCATACAATACCAGCAAGGCTAGTCTGAAGCGAGATTACTGTGTAAAAGACCCCGAGACTGGAGAATACGATTTGGATCAAATTAGGCGGAACAGACCCGACGAGCACACACCTGAAGTGTGGGAGAAACAGATAGAGTTTTGGACTGACGAAGCTAACATGAAGCGATCCTCAACAAACAGCCAAAATCGGTCCAAGGCAACACTTGTCTCCCGACATGGTTCTCGGTCGATCCCTCGCACTCGACATCTCATGGTAATTATTATTATTATTATTATTATTGATTTTACATTATTATGGTTTTTTTTTTATTTTTTTTATTTTATTATTATTATTATTGTTTTTTATTTTTATTATTTTATTATTATCATTATTTATTTTACATACATATTATTATTGCCGCATTTAATTAGATTGATCTTACTTACGTGTGTATGTACAGCAAAAGGCGTCCGAAACCCAACAGGAGCCTACAGAGATCGACATGTTCTATCGTCTGCATACGAATTCAGATGGTGTATTTATAGATGAGCAGTCTCTCCAGTTGTATGTAAGTATTCTTTTCAAAACACACTTTAATGAATCATTGATTAATAATCTAGCAACCCGACTAATATATTTACTATATTGTGTTATTGTCACCACACAGGATCAGATGAGGGAGCTAGAGGCGACGGGTGAGCACACCACTGCCGAGATCAACAGGATGGTGCGAGGAGGCAAGTTTCGCGGCCACCATCCTGGCGTGGGTATGGTATTGCCGGGATACACCAGTACTCCCCCGTGCTTTCCGCCACCACCCCCTGAGACTCGTCGGGATCGGGATGTTGATTTCATGATGGGCTTGTTCAGAAACGACCCCAGGTATGGCGATCTTTTTGCCGCATATGAGAGTGGTGGTGCCAGCGGGAGTGGGAGTCGCCCGGGTGATGATGTTGGTGCCAGCGGGAGCGGGAGTCGCCCGGGTGATGATGCTGAGGATCGGGAGGGTGGCGATGACGCGAGCTAGTCGTGTCATATATGTGTTTGTTAGTATGGTACATAGTTTATTTATGTTCATCTTGACTTGTTTCCCTATTATCCTAAATTAGAACGCTTGTTTCCCTAGTATCCTTAACTATCCCGACTTATTCCTAGTATCCATGTGATCATTAGAACGTTATATTATATTTTGGTGCAAGTTTGAACTTATTCCGCGTTTGTGTTGATTTGTATTTCAAGTTTACTTTATATGTGTCTTTTGGTGAGCAAATACAGGTTTTGGTAGATTTTTCCGGAAAAATTCCGGAAAAAATCTGGAAAACGCCTGCTGTGCAGGCAATTTAAAAAAAAAACCTGCAGACTCTTCCCCAGCGACATGTCGCTGGGGAAAAGTTGGTTATTCGTTGACAAGTCAAACGCAAAGCGTTGACAAGTCAAACGTATCAAGAGTTTCCCCAGCGACATGTCGCTGGGGAAACTTTGGAAAGCGTTGACTAGTCAACGGCAACGCGTTGACTAGTCAACGGCAACGCGTTGACAAGTCAAACGAAAGGAAATTTTCCCCAGCGACATGTCGCTGGGGAAAATTTGTAATTAGGTAAAATGGTTAAGTTTAACTTAATTTTTTTTATTTAATAAGGATTTTCCCCAGCGACATGTCGCTGGGTCGCTGGGGAAAATTTTGCCACCGTGGCATCTGTTCTTCCAGGAAAAGTCAGTGGGGCCCACATGTCGCTGGGGGAAGTCGCTGGGGATACTTTTAACAACTAGCGTACCCCAGCGAATATACCCCAGCGACTTGTCGCTGGGGATATACTTCCCCAGCGACATGTCGCTGGGGAAACACCAAAAATATCGCTGGGGTAGGGCGCGATTGTTGTAGTGTGTTAAAAAATGGCAAGATGTTTGTATCATAGTCACAAGAAACACCACAAACTGACCCAGGTTTTGCATTCTGGATCACACTTACCTGAACGTTGTTTTAATAGCGGTCTGGATCACACTTGCTGGTAAACCTTATTCATGAGAGCGAGCTTTCACTTGGTCTTAATATTCTTTCACTGTGATTCTTAAGATCAGAATGCCTTGACTAGAAATATTAGGAGTTATTTATGCATTTCTTGGACATAAACTCAGCATTTGGGTGGATAATTGTTTAAGTATAGGAAATCACAGCACACATACAGAAATCGAGCAACAGAGTCTACCAACAACAGATGTCACTCTTCGCTATCCTTGATTCAGTGATCAAACACGAACACGTGAAGAAGTACTTTAACGTACCAAGTAATTTTATAAGCCCAAACCGTGTTGCAATATTTGTTCTTTTCGACAAACGTAGAGCGCATCCAACCTATCTCAGACTGCATAATGCATATCAGCCTATTTTCTTTTCGAAAAACGTGTGTATAATTCTGTTTGTTTTACAGTTCTAAATTGTTCTTTTGTATCTACGTTTTTAAACAGGCATGTAAATTTAAAACATAAACCAACATCGTTACCACACTACAAGAAAATAGCTATTTAGCGTCGTATTTTAGCGATATTTTCATCCAAGTCGCAAACAGCGACAGGTTAGCGATATGTTAGCGATATATTCTTTCGTCGATGTCGCAAAATATGACGCAAATCATGTCGCAACATTTGTAATCGCAAATTGTGTCACAAATTATGTCGCTATTTTTGCGATACTAAAATAATATATCGCAATCGAAGTCGCTAATTTTGCGACATTTAAGAACACATCGCAAACGAAGTCGCTAATTTTGCGATATTTAAGAACACATCGCAAACGAAGTCGCTAATTTTGCGACATTTAATAACACATCGTAAACGAAGTCGCTGATTTTGCGACATTTAACAACACATCGCAAACGAATTCGCCAATTTTGCGATATTTAAGAATACTTCGCAAACAGAGTCGCCACTATTGCGACCTCAGATTAACAAATCGCTAATTGTGTCGCAGATTTTTGCGACGTACTTGAAAGTCGCTATTTATATCGCAACCGATATAGATAAGTTCTTATAAAAAAATCTATCACAAATGTATATTAACATAACTAGGAGTATAAACTCATTTTAATAACTCGATATGTCAGTTTATACGACTTGTTAGTTTGAACCATGTTTTCAAAATAAGTTTGAGCAACGGGCCAAAACTTAACCGATAACCGATTGAAAAAAAACTTGATTTGATAACTGAAGCAGATTTAACCTAGTAAAACAGAAATTGAACAAAAACTAATATAGCCGAACTGAGTAAATAGTTTAAATCTATTTTTCTTATGTTTTAACCAAAACTAAAATCGAAAACCATATATAAATACATAAAACCAAAAATTAAACATAATAAGGTCGGTTTAATTTTTTTAAGTCTTATTACGCTCGATTTATCAATTCGATTCGATTTTTGAATTTTACTCGACTTTAATTTAATCATTTTTTTTTAATAATTATACTAATATTTTACTTAAAAAATAAAACTAACTTTACATTTAATCATTTTTTAATAATTATATTGATATTTTACTTAAAAAATAAACTAACTTTACATTTAACTTTACATTCATTCACCAAATTCTCATTTCCAAAGAAAATATTCATTCTCATTTCCCAAAAAAAATATAATGGATCTCGACCACCGCTCACCACCGATCGGATAACGCCACCGCAACACCACCGCAACACCACCGCAACACCACCGCTCACCACCTTCTTCTCTGGTATAAATTCTAAATTAGTCGATTTGATTTGTTATGAGCTTATTTGATTATGTTATGAGCTTATTTGATGCTGATTTCATTTTATTTGTTATAAGCTTATTTGTTTGGCTTATGGCTTATTTGATTATGTTATGAGCTTATTTGATTATGTTATGAGATGATTTGATTATGTTATGAGCTGATTTCATTTTATTTGTTATAAGCTTATTTGTTTGGCTTATGGCTTATTTGATTATGTTATGAGCTTATTTGTTTGGCTTATGGCTTATTTGAAAAACCTATAAGGCATAAGCTGATTATTATATAGACTTTTGTTTAAGTTGAATGATAATCTAGTAGTTTTTAGGTTTATATAAGATTGAAAAACCTATAAGGCATAAGCTATTTTTTGTGGCTTATGTTGGAACTTTTCGGTTTATATAAGTGTAGAACTCGAGATTTCGTTATGTTTGTTAGGGTTAGATTATCCTAGTTTTCAATGGTGATAGCTCAGTTTATTATGTTTCATAAGCTCACTATTTGTGGTTGTTTTGAAGCTTATTATGACTTATTTAGCAACAAAACGATAACAAAAAGATGAATATTGGATTGTGTGGTGATGTGATCAAGGTGAAGTATCTACTCACCCCCCATACTAAAACTAAACATTGTCCTCAATGTTTCGAGTCTAGGGGTGTAAACACCCCATACTAGAGACGAAGTCGAATGCTTAATCTCGAGCATGGAAAGGGTAAAACGAATAACCTAAAAGCCGTTTATGAATTATGCTAATAAGATAAACGTTAGAACATAAAAGGATATCATCGGATATCGGAATCTCCAAAGGCAACGATCGAAGGTCGAGTGATCCGTAAAACGAACACGAGAGGCTTCAATGATGATGATGAACCTAATAAATCACAATCACAAACAACCACAGAACAAAGGTTGGAAGAGCACAAGTCCCCTCGTTACACTATTAGAAAAACGATAATATTTACAAGGATAAGCATGAGAATCCTCCACGAGGCACCTTGTTTTCGATAACCGAGTCAAAAGCTCGACTCGAATCCTCATAAATGTGATCATTTAGGGATAATCATGGTTTGGTCATTTTTGGTGGGGCTTACATGTTAAACAATGCCCAAAAGTACATGGATTACTTTTAAAAACTCGATAAACGTATACCAGGGTCAAAGATAGCGTCTTCGTTTTAGGATGAAAGACGAAACAACGCTACTTCAACCGAAGCCGAAACAACCCCAAAGGGGTAGAAGAAAAGAGATGAGAAGTAGAAAGGTGGGGCAATGGGTAAGTCAAACTTATGAGCTACTCGAGGTAGACTCACACCAAGCAAATGAATTTGTTTTCCATTTATTGCATCGGTGGAAGACCGAGTTTCACTTTTGGCCAAAAGTGACATCCATTGTTTCTTGTTTTATGTTTACCAATATATGATGAAGGGTAGGGGTTTCGATCTTTTCAATTAAGGTCGCATGGTTTTCAATCTACCTGTGCTCTTATGTTTTTTCTACGGATTTTCTGTCTCTTTATAAAAGCCCAAATAGCACAATTGCAAGTAGTTATATTTGGGGTAACAAGACGAGGGTCGGAAAAAGTCACTGTGATAAATTTCATACGATCGAATTCAAGATTTGTTCAGGATGAGGCAAAGTACATTTGTCTCGTAAACGATGATAGTGAAACTTTTAAGGTGCAAAAACAAGAGATATAAACCAATTGATGAACCCACACTTGGCGCTTAGATTTGAAAAGAGAGGTAAAATCATCTACAAAATAAAATACAGGTGTAGATTATACGTCAATAATATATGTCCGGAAACGTCTCGAGCTTATCTAGACGCACACATTATACATAATAACGATAACTAATTAATACATAACGATATATTAATTAAGTGTTAAACATTAAGGGCTTAAATGCAACACCGAGAAAAGGAAACAAACATGTTCTGAAAGTCGTGGGTTAAGTTTCTTAGGCTGCACGTTATTGTAAGTATGTACATAAGGAACTTTAGGATTCCGAAAATCTAAAAAACGCTTTTTTTTTTCTCTCTGTGCGAATTGTCGAACAAAACCCCTAAGGCCAGGGTTTCGGTTCTGTTCAAACAGTCGTATAATCCCTATAACTCTTGATCTCCAGTGTATCACTACGGCACACATAATCATCTCCTCTCCAAAACACCAATTCATCTTTTTTAGAAACTTATCATGAACCCTAGAAAAAAGCTTTTTAAAATTTCAGACAACATCCCTTTTGATATCCAATTGGAGATCATTAAAAAAGTTTATGATGTCAAGTCATTGATCCAATTCAGGTCTGTTTCGAAGCCATGGAAGGCTTTTATCGACAACTCTGAGTTTATCAAAGGTTACGGCGCCCGTGACACGCAGCCACGTAGTCACATTCTAAACTACAAAATAGATTATTACTATAACTGGAACGATGAGGAATACTACATTTTTGTGGTAGATGATGATATCGAAACTTTTAAGCTACAAGAGCTTGCTCCATTTGTTATGTCTCCTTTGCTTAAACAATATCGGAATCCATCCGTTGTTGGCGCCTGTCATGGATTACTGTGCTGGTGTGGTTATAATAATGTTTATGAAAAAGATATGTTTGTTATTTGGAACCCTTCTATCCAAAAATCCTTTGGTGTCACTGCCCCCAAATATAGACATGACCTTCCAATTGGGTATAAGAGCTTATATGGTTTCGGGGTATGTCCCCTTACTAGTGACCCTACCGTTATTGGGGTTTTATGGATCGATTTCATGCCGACGCATGCTGAAGTTTTTACTTTGAGTTCGGGGGTTTGGGATGTGATTCCAAGTGGTAATTTGCCTCGTCAATCAATTAAATTCAACTCATCATCTCAGGTAGTTATAGATAGGTTTATCTATTGGGGTGCTTGTGAAAAGATAGGTATAGGTACCCCAAAAGCTATGGTTGTGTCGTTTGATTTGATTACCAAAGAGTTTAACGTGCTAGATCTACCAGATAGCTTAACAAAGAATTTGGTCTCACCGGTCTCAGTTTCTAAGCTAAGGGAATCCCTTGTTGTGTATGGATACATATATGTGATCGGGAATGGAAGTCATTGTGGTGTATGGGTGATGGAGCATGACTCATCTTTTAAAAAGCTATACTCAATTTATGAAGAAGTAAAAATAGTGGGGTTTAAAGAGAATGGTGAAACTTTAGTTCAGAGGGACAAGGAGGGAAATACAACAGTTGATGTTTACGACCCCTGCTCACAACAAATCAAGAATCTTGGGATTTCTGGAAAACAAGAGGGATCATTCTTCATGGGCTCTTACAAGGAATCACTGCTTTTGCTTGATCATCCGGATTTACATATTTATTTTGACGATCGTTGATGAAAATGATGAAGCCCACATTCTAACGTGTGAAGTTACATAGTTATGTTACCTAAGGAGAAATGGAGCATGAGCCTATTTTGTAGCTAAGGTGTGAAAAATCACTTTCATCTATTTTAGTTGTTTATCATTCCTTTAGTGTCGTTAAGCAATGTCATTTATGGAACGTTATCATATTGTAGATGCGGTATATGCTGCATATTTTTTAATATGTGATTTGTAGCAAGGTAAGTGTAATCAATGTCATTTAAGGTTCTCGACGTTAATGTGATTTCTGTTATTTAATGGATAGTTTGCTTTTGATGATTTTTTAGAACAGGGAATGTTCTTTTCTAGATGTCTTATTCCTTGTGTAATTAATGAAGAACAAGCCTGTTAGATGTTTGTTACATTTTGAAATCTAAATAGCGCTCTTTGCTTTGTTACATTCTCCTCTCGTCTTGCTTGGGGTATATTTTGAATAATCTGTAGATACAAACATGTGTTTATATGTCATTTAATATGCAATATTTGAACGTGTAAATGCTTATTTGTGAACAAAAAATGATATTCATGTAGTGGCCTAGGCGATATTTGAAATAGTCATGAGTTTTTGTGTAAAACATTTAGTGTTTGGAAATAGTCGCGAGCTACCTTGTAAATAGGTCTACATAGACTTAAGTAGCTATAGTTGCCAGTTTCCATAGTTCAAATGAATAAAACAGGGGACGTCGCTTGGTATGAGCAGCACGAGTCTCAATAGCTACAGTAAAGTACCGTCATGTCAATGTGTATATGACTCTGTAGTTCCACAACCTCACAAAACCTTGAACATTAACGGCAGGCTTGTAAATTAACCTCCGACAGTAATGAATGCCAAAGAGTTCAATAACAATAATACCAGGCTGAAAACCACAGCAAAATATCGGATACTAAATAACCACTGTATACACGACATAGTTGCTGTTTCCAATAGTATGTGGCATAACTGTTGTTTTTGCTTGGGTTAACGAAGCATGATCCTTTGACTCTTAGAGGCAACTGATATTTTTGTTTTTTGAAGTTATTCTCTTAAATATTGGAGCTGTAATACCTGACCACCAACTTGAGTACCCGAGTCACTATAAAGAGCATACAGCGCGACTGTTTGTGCTATCCTTTTAATTGGGACGTTTCATGCCACATGGACCGGGACTCCCATCTATGGAATTTGAGTTTAGCATGGCTAGCTCTAGAAGTTGCTGTGACATAATCATAGGACTCGTTCTGAAAATAAATAAACAACAATGAGGACATGGAGAAGAAAACTGTGCAACAAACTAAGTTTGTAGTGAAGAGGTTCACAGATAGTTTATTGGCAAACATTTGACTTTTTTAAAAGTCCAATGATGCAAGTATGCAACTAGTAAAGAGTGAAGATAGTAGTAATTTATAAGTGACATTCATAAGTAGCTCTTCAGTTATCTCCTGTGCTTGCCTCAGCCTTAAATCAACAACGCTTGGTCGTAAAGCAGCCCTGATCAAGTGCTCATAGCCAAGAGACATACATCATATATTAGATTTGAAAACCACATGAAATCATATAATATAAATCTTTATATTTTAGAATTGTAGAACCTTGTGGGGATCTTTGATTGATCCGTTCTCGTGTATATACACATGACAACCCGTTGTAGCTTCAACACGTTTTAGTGAATTACTTCTAGTTTTCAGAAGCCGACCAACAAAGTTAAACTAAAATTCAAGAGTCAATAGGAATATCTAACGGCAAGATTCGCTCCACTGTGTATAAACTAGGACTAACTGCAGTTCCTTGCAAGTCCATTGCCGTTTCGGAGGCCCCAATTAACCTCTGCCATAAAACATGATTTATTAGAAGTAGGGTGTCGAAAAAGTTGACCCGACCCGAACCCGACCCGAACCCAAAATAGCCTATTCGGGTCGGGTCACTCGGGTTCAAAAACATATTCGGGTCAATTCGGGTTGACCCGAATTGACCCGAGTTCTAATTAGCCTCGGGTTCGGGTTTATATTTTTTAGCGTTGACCCGAGTTGACCCGACCCGACTTGACCCGACCCGACTTGACCCGACCCGACTTGACCCGAACCCGACCAACCCGACTTGACCCGAGTTTTTTTTACCACATTTTACCTTGTAAATATAATTAAATAAGTCAATTTTTAACTTTTTTACTTATACTCGGGTTGACCCGAACCCGTGTTGACCCGACCCGAATTAACCCGACCCGAATTGACCCGAACCCGACTGACCCGAGTTCTAATTAGGCTCGGGTTCGGGTTTGATTTTTTTGAGTTCTGACCCGACTTGACCCGACCCGACTTGACCCGAACCCGGTTGACCCGACCTGACTTGACTCACAACAAATCAAGAATCTTGGGATTTCTGGAGGAATAGATGGGTCATTCTTCATGGGCTCTTACAAGGAATCACTACTTTTGCTTGATCACCCGGATTTACCTATGTATTGTGACGATAGTTAATCAAAAGGATGAAGCCCACATTTTAACACGTGAATTTATAAAGTACATGTTACCTAAAGATGGATGGGCCTATTTTGTAGCTAAGGTGTGGAAAAATCACTTTCATCTATTTTACTGTTTATCCCTGCTTTAAGGCTGTTAAGACATGTCGTGTTATCAGATTGTAGAGGTTAGTGAAATCATTATTCCACGGATATTTAAGGTTATCAACTCTAATGTGATTTCTGTTATTCAATGGATAGTTTATTTTAGATGGTTCTTTTAGAACAGGGATTGTCCATGTCTTATTGTTTGTGTAATTACATGTTGAAATCTTGATAGCGTTTTTGATTTGTTACATTCTCCTCTCGTTTTGCTTGTGGTCTATTTTGAATATTCTGTAAATAAAATATGAGTTTATCAGTCATTAAATATGCAGCATCTGAACGTGTAAATACTTATGTGTGAACAAGATATGTGATGTAGACTAAAAAAAAGTAACAAAGATAATTAATTGAATCTGTTGATTCAATAAGAATGACAGAAACAATTCTGCTAATAATCGTTGATTCTGAAGAATGCCCAAAAATTAGGGTAAAACACGGCAACACAACGGCCAGTGGTTTAACTTTTATTAAACTGATAACTGTCTAGCTAGGGTTACAGCAGATTCATTAAATAATGACTGCAAACAAAGAAAAACCCTAAAAATCCAACGGGCTGGACCGTAGCCCAATGACAAAGTCTAACTGAAAGTGAAAAAACATTAAAATGCAAAAAACTGATAGTAAAAAGGCTTTTTGGGCCTTGGGAAATCCGCAACCAGCTAAAAGGTGGTTACAGCGTCGTCGGTCTCTTTTTTACGCACGTTTTGACAGGCCACGGGCTGAAAACTGGCTTAGGATGCAAAAGTTATGCCCATTTTACTAAACCCCTCTTCGTCACGCGATCTCGGGCCTCCAGAAACAAGTCAGCCCGTTCTTCAATACTTGGGCCTCCATCATTCCCCCCTGGATAAGAAAAATTCGCCCTCGAATTCTCAACTGTATCATCATCTGAAGAATCACCATGGTAAGGCAACAAGTGTTTCACATTAAAAACATCAGAACAACGAATATGACTTGGCAACTTCAAACGATAAGCATTTGAGTTCATCTTATCCACAATTTCCACTGGACCAATCTTCTTAGCAGACAATTTATTATATTCACCAACTGGAAGACGATCCTTAGTCAAAACAGCCCACACAAAGTCTCCTACTTCAAAGTCAACATGTCTCCTCTTTTGATCTGCATCCTGCTTGTACTTCGAATTAGCGCGAACCAAGTTGTCACGAACAGATTTATGAACATCATGCAACCCCTCAACAAAATCCTGCACTTTCTTCGGAACAGACCTAGAAATCTGAGGAGTCATAAGATCAAGAGGACCACGTGGCTGAGTAGAATAAACCACCTGGAAAGGACTAAACCCAGTGCTCCGATTAACAGCATGATTATGAGCAAACTCAGTTTGATACAACTTCTGATCCAATGCCTTCACATGATCACCCACCAAACACCTTAACAGGTTACCAAGGGACCTGTTAACAACTTCGGTTTGCCCATCAGTTTGAGGATGATAAGCACTACTAAAATTGAGTTGAGTATTCACCATCTTCCACAAACTACGCCAAAAATGACTCAAAAACCTGGTGTCCCGATCAGAAACAATGGAGGAAGGTAAACCATGTAAACGGTACACATCCCTAAAGAAAAGTTGGGCTACATTAACTGCATCTGTTGTCTTCTTGCAAGGAATAAAATGTACCATCTTAGAAAAACGATCAACAACAACAAATATTGAATCATTACCCCTTTGAGTACGAGGTAGCCCCAACACAAAATCCATGCTAATATCAACCCAGGACTGCAAAGGAACTGGCAAAGGCATATAAAGACCTGCATTAGTAGCCGTCCCCTTTGAAACTTGACAAATACGACACCTCTTGACGTAACGATCCACTTACTTCCTCATAGTAGGCCAAAAATAAGAAGCTTGAACCAACTGTAAAGTGCGATCACGACCAACATGTCCTTCACCATGCAACTCCTTAATAATTTGCAAGCGAAGACTTGAATCAGGAATACAAAGTTGATTCCCTTTGAATAGGAACCCATCATGCATAACAAAATATGTTTTCCCTCCGGATTGCAAATCCTGCAGAACAATTGAAAAGTATGGATCCACAGTCACCATGTCACGAATGACATCCAGTCCAGGAACATCAACCTGCATGGTTACAAGTAAACTACTTCTCCTGCTTAAGGCATCAGCAGCACGATTGGAAGCACCCGTTTTGTGTTTCACCACAAAAGTAAATTTCTCAAGAAAAGCCAACCAACGCCCATGTTTATGTGAAACCTTATCTTGAGTACGAATATGCCTTAAGGAATCATGGTCAGTGAACAAAACAAACTCCTTATGAAACAAATAATGGCGCCAATGCTTCACAGCTTGGACCACTGCATAAAACTCCAAGTCATAAGTAGAGTACCTCGACTTCGGCCCTGTCAACTTCTCGCTAAAGTAGGCAACAGGCCGCCCACCCTGACTAAGAACTCCACCAATTGCAACCTTAGAAGCATCAGTATGAAGCTCAAAAACTTTAGAAAAGTCAGGCAATACCAGGATTGGCGCTGTAGTAAGCTTTTCCTTGACAACCTGAAAAGCTATCTCTACTTCCTCCGTCCAAACAAATGACTTACCCTTCATACAGTCTGTCAAAGGGGCCATAATGGAACTGAAATTAGGGATAAACCGCCTATAGAAAGAAGCAAGACCATGGAAACTCCGAACTTCAGTAATAGTAGTTGGAGTTAGCCACTCCTGAACAGCTGCTACCTTAGATTCATCCACCTGTATGCCATCACCAGAAACAACATACCCTAAAAACAAAACTTTAGGGGTCATGAACACACACTTCTTCGTGGCTGCATAAAAATTATCCTTCCGAAGCAAGGTCAAGACCTGCCTCACATGATTGACATGCTCATTATAAGAAGCACTATAAATAAGAATGTCATCAAAATAAACAACCACAAACTTGCCAATAAAAGGCCTGAGCAGTTGATTCATCACACGCATAAATGTGCTTGGTGCGTTTGATAAACCAAAAGGCATGACCAACCACTCATACAACCCTTCACGGGTCTTGAAAGGGGTCTTCCACTCGTCACCAGGTCTAAGACGAATCTGGTAATACCCACTCTTCAAATCCAGCTTTGTGAAAATGGTAGCACCACTAATCTGGTCAAGCAAATCATCAAGGCGAGGAATAGGAAACCTGTACCTCACAGTAATCTTATTGATGGCTCGACTATCAACACACATACGCCATGTACCATTCTTCTTTGGAGTCAATAGGGCAGGAACAGCACACGGGCTCATACTCTCACGAACAAGACCCTTGGAAACCAGCTCCTCAACCTGCCTGCGCAACTCCTCATGTTCTCCCGGGCTCATCCTATAATGTGGCCTGTTAGGCAACTGTGACCCAGGCTCTAGATCAATATGATGTTGTATGTCACGCAATGGTGGCAAACCATCAGGTAATTCATCAGGGAAAACATCAGAGAATTCCTCAAGTAAAGGGATCATGGCTTCAGGAACTTCACCGTCTTCAGAAACCTCCTTCCCTATTAATATAAAAACATCACCTCCCACCTCCAGCTCGTCTTCGAACTGCGAAAGAGTTAGTAAAGTACCAGTGAGTTTATTAACCACTTCCTTAGGTTTATTTGGCATCAAAGTAATCTTCACACCCCCAAACAGGAAAATATAAGTATTAGTTCTCCCATGGTGAGTTACATCACGGTCATACTCCCAAGGTCTACCTAACAACAAGTGACAAGCATCCATAGGTATCACATCACACCAAATATTATCCTTATAAGTTGTTCCTACAGAAAACGGAACTTGGACACGCTTGGAAACTGTTATCTCCCCACCCTTTTTAAGCCACTATAACTCATAAGGTCTGGGACGATCTTCAGTTTTCAACCCTAATTTATGGACTGCTCCTTCAGCTATCAAATTATCACAACTACCTGAGTCACATACAAAAGTGCAAACCTTACCCATAATGGTACAAGTTGACTGAAAGATGTTGTGTTTGAGCCAATCATCACCATCAGCTTTAGGTGTTAAGCAGGAGCGCCTTAACACCAAATTCACCCCCACATCTCCAGACACATACTCCTCCTCATACTCAGGTTCTGCATCATAAACTGCGTCTCCCACGTAGTCATCATAAGCTACATCATCATCTTCCTCAGGTTCAATAAATAACTGCCTCTTCCCAGCCTTCTTACACTCTGATTGTCGGTGACCAGGTTCACCACAGTTATAGCACTTGAACCCACCACTGCCGGCCACTTTGGGAACTGGTCCTGTATTCTCACCAACTGCTTTAGCCTGAGTTGGGGCAAAACGTGATGCTGCATTACCCGAACCAGAAGCACCTGTTATTGCAGGAGAAGAAGAACTCCCCACTCGTCGGTTCTGCTTCTCAAAAGTCAGTGCTCGTTGATACGCTTCAGAAAGTGTCATCGGATCAAACATTTTAACAGAATCCATGATCTGGACTCTTAAACACCAATGTATCGAGAGACAAGCTGATCTTCTGTCTCTTGAACGTCATTCCTTGCAATTAGTTGGTAAAATTCGGTCGTGTAATCTTCAACAGACTTGGCCCCCTGTTTCAGATTCTGTAACCGCTGGTACATCATTCGCTGGTAGTTATGAGGAATAGAATTATCCCTCATGACTTTCTTCATCTTCTGCCAACTCGTGATCTTTGACTTCCCAACTCTGTTCCTCGTCAGTTTCAATTGTTGCCACCACGCGGATGCCCGACCACGTAACTTGGTAGCGATCAACGAAACCCTTTTGTTTTCTGGAACTTCTTTGAATTCAAATACTTCTTCAACAGCAACAAGCCAATCAATAAACTCATCAGGCTTTAAAGTGTTCCCATTAAACTCGGGAATATTAACCCTCATTCCGGTCTCCCAACGCCTATCATTATTCCCACTGCGATCTCTCATCCGTCGCCCTACTGATTGTTCATCATCAGAAAAACCATCACCAAACGGATTTTCTTCGAGATCTACATCTTCTTCCTCATGACAGCGATTACGAGGCCTCCTATTGCTCATCAAAGTGTTCATCTGGTCGGTCAATTGATCAAACATTTGATCGAATCGCTCCTCCATTCTCTCCATCATACGCTGCTCAAATTCCTGTTCATTCACATCGTGAATAGGCCTAGTTCTCCTTGGAGGCATCTTGATCAGGAACTTTGGCTCTTGATACCAACTGATGTAGACTAAAAAAAGTAACAAAGATAATTAATTGGATCTGTTGATTCAATAAGAATGCCAGAAACAATTCTGCTAATAATCGTTGATTCTGAAGAATGCCCGAAAATTAGGGTAAAACACGGCAACACAACGGCCAGTGGTTTAACTTTTATTAAACTGATAACTGTCTTGCTAGGGTTATAGCAGATTTATTAAATAATGACTGCAAACAAAGAAAAACCCTAAAAATCCAACGGGCTGGACCGTAGCCCAATGACAAAGTCTAACTGAAAGTGAAAAAAACATAAAAATGCAAAAAACTGATAGTAAAAAGGCTTTTTGGGCCTTGGGAAATCCGCAACCAGCTAAAATTTACAGCGTCGTCGGTCTCCTTTTTACGCACGTTTTGACAGGTCACGGGCTGAAAACAGACTTAGGATGCAAAAGTTATGCCCATTTTACTAAACCCCTTTTCGTCACGCGATCTCGGGCCTCCAGAAACAAGTCAGCCCGTTCTTCAATACTTGGGCCTCCATCAATATGATATTCACGTACTTCAACTCAGGATTACAGGAGTAAATGGCATTGTTAGTGGTTAGGCGATGTTGGGAAATAGCCATGAGTTTTGTGTTAAAGGTGAAAGATTTAATATTAAACTGGAAAGTATAGCATGCTGCTAGACAAAGTGTAGCATAACATAAAGTAGAAATAGAGCCGCGGCCAACAATGCTTACATCAGTTAAAGTACAACTAGGTAGGCTGCAATGCAATCGAGCTCTTATTGCACCTGCATTAGACTTCTTACCAGTAGGTAACAAGCAAAAGTAGTTATTCTAATTGTAAAGTGCTCCCTTGATTCAACTCAACCAACTCACTGTATGCTCAAGTCTCTTGGAAAGCATAAATTTCTGTAAGTTTCACACTGAACCGACAATAGTTCGTAACTCTGAAGGCTTATTGTGTTTTTGCGGCGGTTAGTATCCAATACGTAATCTTCATAGAAATTCATGTGAATCTGGAATGAATATTGCTGTTTTTTCGGAATATTTCCATTATAATATCAGTTTATTGATGTGCCATACAGTATAAAAAATGTGTTTGGTTATAGGGTTTATGCTAACGGTACGGTAGCGACTCTAGGATTATTTAGATTACATATTTTTTTAAAGTAAAAATTGCATCCTGCATCAAGTCGATGTTTTAATGTTCACAGTTTTGGACTTTAGAGGAATCCAATGTCGAAACCACGAGCTACCTTGTAAATTGTTTTACATAGACAGAAGTAGCTATAGTTGCTAGTTTCCATAGCGCGCGTGAACAAACCAGGGGGCAGTGTTTGGTATGAGCAGCACGAGTCTCCCCAACTCATTTTCATAGTAAACTACCGGTATGTCAATGTGCATATGACTCTGTACTTTCCACAACCCAGCAAAGCATCCTACAGTAACGAATGCCACAGAGTTTAATAGCATCCATAGCAGGCTGAAAACTACTGCAAAAGATCGGATACTAAATAACCGTTGTATACACGGGATAGTTGCTGTCTCTAATAGTATCTCGCGCAACTGCTGTTTTTGCTTGGGCTAAGATACACGATCTTACTTCCAACAGGTGCCTTGCGCGGCCGACACCAACTAAGGGGGCGGAGTTGCGATCGACGTTAAGCTCGGAGCACACATCATTCGATTCACGCACCTCAATGGTGCCTTTGCTTCCCCAAAAAAAATTTCAGTCACAAGCATATTTTTCAACCCTTTTACTTTGCGTTGTTAAACATTATTAGTACAAATGTTAAAAGAAAATGTAAATTGACTCCCCTAAAACAAATACACTATAGTTTGGTCCTTTCGAAAATACTTGTCAAGTTCCGTCCCTGGGTTATTGTTACCACTTTTATAATTATTTTCATCGGGTCTTTTTAATATCTACTCTTTCAGTTCTAAGCTTACTATATATTTAAGAAAACAGTGACCCAGGCTCATCCTATAATGTGGCCTGTTAGGCAACTGTGACCCAGGCTCTAGATCAATATGATGTTGTATGTCACACAATGGTGGCAAACCATCAGGTAATTCATCAGGGAAAACATCAGAGAATTCCTCAAGTAAAGGGATCATGGCTTCACGAACTTCACCGTCTTCAGAAACCTCCTTCCCTATTAATACAAAAACATCACCTCCCACCTCCAGCTCGTCTTCGAACTGCGAAAGAGTTAGTAAAGTACCAGTGGGTTTATTAACCACTTCCTTAGGTTTATTTGGCATCAAAGTAATCTTCACACCCCCAAACAGGAAACTATAAGTATTAGTTCTCCCATGGTGAGTTACATCACGGTCATACTCCCAAGGTCTACCTAACAACAAGTGACAAGCATCCATAGGTATCACATCACACCAAAGATTGTCCTTATAAGTTGTTCCTATAGAAAACGGAACTTGGACACGCTTGGAAACTGTTATCTCCCCACCCTTTTTAAGCCACTGTAACTTATAAGGTCTGGGACGATCTTCAGTTTTCAACCCTAATTTCTGGACTGCTCCTTCAGCTATCAAATTATCACAACTACCTGAGTCGCATACAAAAGTGCAAACCTTACCCATAATGGTACAAGTTGACTGAAAGATGTTGTGTTTGAGCCAATCATCACCATCAGCTTTAGGTGTTAAGCAGGAGCGCCTTACCACCAAATTCACCCCCACATCTCCAGACACATACTCCTCCTCATACTCAGGTTCTGCATCATAAACTGCGTCTCCCACATAGTCATCATATGCCACATCATCATCTTCCTCAGGTTCAATAAATAACTGCCTCTTCCCAGCCTTCTTACACTCTGATTGTCGGTGACCAGGTTCACCACAGTTATAGCACTTGAACCCACCACTGCCGGCCACTTTGGGAACTGGTCCTGTATTCTCACCAACTGCTTTAGCCTGAGTTGGGGCAAAACGTGATGCCGCATTACCCGAACCAGAAGCACCTGTTATTGCAGGAGAAGAGGAACTCCCCACTCGTCGGTTCTGCTTCTCAAAAGTCAGTGCTCGTTGATACGCTTTAGAAAGTGTCATCGGATCAAACATGTTAACAGAATCCATGATCTGGACTCTTAAACCACCAATGTATCGAGAGACAAGCTGATCTTCTGTCTCTTGAACGTCATTCCTTGCAATTAGTTGGTAAAATTCGGTCGTGTAATCTTCAACAGACTTGGCCCCCTGTTTCAGATTCTGTAACCGCTGGTACATCATTCGCTGGTAGTTATGAGGAATAAAATTATCCCTCATGACTTTCTTCATCTTCTGCCAACTCGTGATCTTTGACTTCCCAACTCTGTTCCTCGTCAGTTTCAATTGTTGCCACCACGCGGATGCCCGACCACGTAACTTGGTAGCGATCAACGAAACCCTTTTGTTTTCTGGAACTTCTTTGAATTTAAATACTTCTTCAACAGCAACAAGCCAATCAATAAACTCATCAGGCTTTAAAGTGTCCCCATTAAACTCGGGAATATTAACCCTCATTCCGGTCTCCCAACGCCTATCATTATTCCCACTGCGATCTCTCATCCGTCGCCCTACTGATTGTTCATCATCAGAAAAACCATCACCAAACGGATTTTCTTCCAGATCTACATCTTCTTCCTCATGACGGCGATTACGAGGCCTCCTATTGCTCATCAAAGTGTTCATCTGGTCGGTCAATTGATCAAACATTTGATCGAATCGCTCCTCCATTCTCTCCATCATACGCTGCTCAAATTCCTGTTCATTCACATCGTGAATAGGCCTAGTTCTCCTTGGAGGCATCTTGATCAGGAACTTTGGCTCTTGATACCAACTGATGTAGACTAAAAAAAAGTAACAAAGATAATTAATTGGATCTGTTGATTCAATAAGAATGCCAGAAACAATTCTGCTAATAATCGTTGATTCTGAAGAATGCCCGAAAATTAGGGTAAAACACGGCAACACAACGGCCAGTGGTTTAACTTTTATTAAACTGATAACTGTCTTGCTAGGGTTATAGCAGATTCATTAAATAATGACTGCAAACAAAGAAAAACCCTAAAAATCCAACGGGCTGGACCGTAGCCCAATGACAAAGTCTAACTGAAAGTGAAAAAAACATAAAATGCAAAAAACTGATAGTAAAAAGGCTTTTTGGGCCTTGGGAAATCCGCAACCAGCTAAAATTTACAGCGTCGTCGGTCTCCTTTTTACGCACGTTTTGACAGGTCACGGGCTGAAAACGGACTTAGGATGCAAAAGTTATGCCCATTTTACTAAACCCCTTTTCGTCACGCGATCTCGGGCCTCCAGAAACAAGTCAGCCCGTTCTTCAATACTTGGGCCTCCATCAATATGATATTCACGTACTTCAACTCAAAATTACAGGAGTAAATGGCATTGTTAGTGGTTAGGCGATGTTGGGAAATAGCCATGAGTTTTGTGTTAAAGGTGAAAGATTTAATATTAAACTGGAAAGTATAGCATGCTGCTAGACAAAGTGTAGCATAACATAAAGTAGAAATAGAGCCGCGGCCAACAATGCTTACATCAGTTAAAGTACAACTATGTAGGCTGCAATGCAATCGAGCTCTTATTGCACCTGCATTAGACTTCTTACCAGTAGGTAACAAGCAAAAGTAGTTATTCTAATTGTAAAGTGCTTCTTTGATTCAACTCAACCAACTCACTGTATGCTCAAGTCTTTTGGAAAGCATAAATTTCTGTAAGTTTCACACTGAACCGACAATAGTTCGTAACTCTGAAGGCTTATTGTGTTTTTGCGGCGGTTAGTATCCAATACGTAATCTTCATAGAAATTCATGTGAATCTGGAATGAATATTTCTGTTTTTTCGGAATATTTCCATTATAATATCAGTTTATTGATGTGCCATACAGTATAAAAAATGTGTTTGTTTATAGGGTTCATGCTAACGGTACGGTAGCGACTCTAGGATTATTTAGATTACATATTTTTTTTAAAGTAAAAATTGCATCCTGCATCAAGTCGATGTTTTAATGTTCACAGTTTTGGACTTTAGAGGAATCCAATGTCGAAACCACGAGCTACCTTGTAAATTGTTTTACATAGACAGAAGTAGCTATAGTTGCTAGTTTCCATAGCGCGCATGAACAAACCAGGGGGCAGTGTTTGGTATGAGCAACACGAGTCTCCCCAACTATTCATTTTCATAGTAAACTACCGGTATGTCAATGTGCATATGACTATGTACTTTCCACAACCCAGCAAAGCATCCTACAGTAACGAATACCACATAGTTTAATAGCATCCATAGCAGGCTGAGAACTACTGCAAAAGATCGGATACTAAATAACCGTTGTATACACGGGATAGTTGCTGTCTCTAATAGTATCTCGCGCAACTGCTGTTTTTGCTTGGGCTAAGATACACGATCTTACTTCCAACAGGTGCCTTGTGCGGCCGACACCAACTAAGGGGGCGGAGTTGCGATCGACGTTAAGCTCGGAGCACACATCATTCGATTCACGCACCTCAATGGTGCCTTTGCTTGTTTGCCTTCCAACCCCCCCCCCCCCCCCCCCCCCCCCCCCAAAAAAAAAATTTCAGTCACAAGCATATTTTTCAACCCTTTTACTTTGCGTTGTTAAACATTATTAGTACAAATGTTAAAAGAAAATGTAAATTGACTCCCCTAAAACAAATACACTATAGTTTGGTCCTTCCGAAAATACTTGTCAAGTTCCGTCCCTGGGTTATTGTTACCACTTTTATAATTATTTTCATCGGGTCTTTTTAATATCTACTCTTTCAGTTCTAAGCTTACTATATATTTAAGAAAACAGTTTAAGAAAACATGATTATTATTACCTTTTGCAAAATGATAATTTTATCTTTCACTGAAAAATTAGTATTTTCTTTGAAGTTGGTAAATATAACTTCGAGTAAAAGTAATGTGGTAATCTAGATTAAATTTCTTATCTATTTTTATTAATGGATAATTAATTTAGGCCATCTCAAAAAATAAAAAAGAAATTTTTTTTGAGACAAGAGAGTGATCTATGTGGTCGTGCAAGTTTAACGAAAATAGCCCTTTTACATTTTTTATTCCTTAGCTTCTCCCCGTTGTTCTCATTTTTAACGGAGTTGGTCCCTTCCTCAAATTTTCTGTTAAATTGACCGTTAAACAATGATTTAAAATGTTTAAGTGACACAAATACATTTTTAAATATGGTCCATATGGTTTGTGAGATATAGCATATCTATTATATATATTTTTTTAACTTTTTAATTAATAAGAGAAGTAATTTTTTTAATTAAAAGTATTCAAAATATAATTGGAATTAAAAATATTTACAAAAAATAAAAATTTAAAAAGTTTTCAAAATCCTTTTAAATGGTATTCAAAATTTTAATTCAAAAATAGTTCCTTAAAATATTCGTAAATTTATAAATATTCTTTGAAATATTTCAAATTTAAACACTTAAAAATTAGAACATTTTCAGAAAATATATATTTTGAATTAAAAAAATATTTCGAAATTTTTCGCTAAATTATTACAAGTTTATATAAATAAATATGTAAAATTTTTATTGTGACTATTAGCTGCAGATAACTTTAAAAACTGCCCAAATCAACTTCCTGAATTGTTTTCTAAAAATTTGTAAAAAACTTAAAAAAAGCTTTTATAAAATTATAGATAAGTCTTCAGTGAATTTATCCTCAAAAATTGAAGATTTTATTAAAAATTTCATTTTTTTTAAGTTTTGATTTTTTTTGAAACATTCAACAAAGATTTTGTTCTTGTTTAAAAAATCAATATATTTGAAAAAAAAATCTAAATTTTTTCTTTAGAATATTCAAAAATTTACAAAAATCCTTTAATAACAAAAAATAGAGATAACTCTATAAATAATTAGGAACATTTTTTCGAATGTTTTCAATTTTTTTAATATTTTAAATAATTTTTTTGCATATTTTTTAATATTTAAGGAAATATTTTTTGTAACTTTTTTTACTATTTTAAAGAAATATTTTTTGGTAAATTTTGAATGATAAAAAAAGGTATATTAAAGAAATTTCGGATGTTTTTTTTTAATTTCTAATATTTTTTTCAAAATTCTGAATATTTCTTAACTCAAATCTTTTTCGAATACTTTTAAACTTTTATTGTACATTTTTTAATTCAAAATATATTTTCAATAATTTTGAATTAAAAAATAAGGACTAAATCTGTAATATCTAATAAACTACAGAGATCATGTGTGAAAAATATTTGTGTCATATCAAACTTATAAACCATTTCTTAACGGTCAAACTAACTGAAATTTGATCAAAAGACGAGCCTATAAAAAGTGACTATCACAGGAGAAGATCTGAGGAAAAAAAAAAGTTAAAAGTCCATTTTCAATAAACCTAGATAACCACAAACATATACCATTTATTAAATTAACTCTTTATTTTATTAACACATGTCAAAAAAATCTTTTATGATCTTCTGCTCCTAATTTCTTGTAGTGTACTTATTTTTACTACTCACAACTCTATAATTTGTGTTCCGTATTTTTGGTTATGCAGTTTTATAATAAATTTTTCTATAAAGATATTACGATGTACTACGCATGTATAACGCTTCCTCCAGAAACATAGTTTGTAGGCATTTTATTTTATCGTACTTAAACGGTGGAATTGGCTATTAGACTATTGTTGTATGTGTGACAAAAGTGTCTATATACTATGTTGTTGGCTACCTAAATTTTTATAAGATTATAAATTTTAGAGATTCAATCATATACTTCAAATTTAAAGAAGAAACATCGTTTATCCAGTATATCTAAAATCAAATTAATCGTAAAAAACTCCGCATACGTAAATGTTAGAAATTTGAGGTTTTGATAATCGATGATTGCCGGATAGTTCTTGAATCATGTCATACACTTTTTAATACAATATTTCGACCCTATTTGTGTCTTGGGTCACACGAAATTCATACGGAGATAAGACAAGAACTACACTCTATTTCTAGGCACAAGAAAATAGAGCAAAACATGGCACAATTTATATGTTATGATTAATCTTCATTTTCATTCTTGATGAAAGACTAAATTTTGTTTATGAAATACATAAACACATGCATGTAAAGGTTATGTCCTTTTAGTGAAAAGTCACTCCTTTTTACAATTGTCATAGCATTCTTTAAACCTGTGTCAAGCGACAGTTTTGTAACAACCAAAACCGTCGCTAACCGCTTTCATTAAAGACATGTGTAAATTGACCATTTACTGACGCCCGAATTCTATCACTATCACACATGAATTGTGTCACTAAATTTCCTTGACTACATTAACAACCTTTTCATTTTCCGTACTTGAAATCAAGTTAATAGTTTATATAAGGGTGTGTACTCCACACCTCCGAACTTCTATTATAACTTAACTCGAAATCCCTTTGGTCTCAGGTAAATCACCATTACACCAAAATGATTGATGACACTAAAATCACCAACAATGAAGTTACAAAGTAGAATGTTAATAAAATGTAATGCCACATAATTACTCTTTAGAATGAAAATGAACAAACTGTATTAATCGGCATATTATGAAAAGATTATGATATGCTTTTTAAAAAATAACAAAAATTTAAAAAAAAATATTTGTTTGACATATAAACTTACAAGAGATTACCATGCATTAAAACATGTTGCGTTTACACACTTATTTCAATCTTCTAGAAAAAGTCTTCTATTCTAATTTCCCCAGGCATCAAGGGTGGGACCCGAATAATTCGGTCTTTTTCCTTCTTCGAGGATATACCTAAGTTACAAATCATGAAAACGAGATATTATAGGTGATTTGATGGCACTAGCAGTAAGGGCTTAATAGAGGAAGAGTTAAGAGACAAAGATTGGAGCAATTTTCTGTATATTATCAAATGCAAATCAACTTGAATTTAAACATGCAGAGAATGTGGGTTCATCACCCATATTCCTTATTTCATGCCACTAGCCTATTCATGTGATAACAGTCCTAAAATGAAGGAGACTTCTTCAAACTAACAAAGTAAAACAATGCAGTAATGGAAAACATGGAAACATGCAGACTTGTGAGTCAATCCCTATATCTCACGGGTTTCTTGAATTCTCTTACGGGCCTTGCTTGGATCTGATGGTGTAGGCTAGGTGACTGGTCGTGTTGGGCCATATCATCCCCCTCTCCTTCAGAGTTTACATTGTCCCCAATGTAATCAAGATCTGGAAATTGCAGCCTGAGTGAAGTTAAATTTTCCCACGTAGCCTCTTCGAAATTATGTTTTTCCCACTTGACTAAAACCTCCAGATCGCCATTTGAGTCGATACGTGAGTTGATGATGGCTTCTGGTAAAAACACCAAGTCGTCCTTTGGATCAAAGGCGGCCAAGTTTCCTTTAGAGTCTGTGATGGTACCATAGGACGATTTCAATAATGAAACATGAAATACTGGGTGTATTTTTGATCCAGTAGGTTACTTGAGTTTGTAGGCAACTTCACCTGTCCGCTCGATGACCTTATAAGGGCCATAAAAGAGCCATGAAAGCTTGTGGTTGGTACGGTTGTGGACTGAAGTTTGCCTGTACTTATGCAAGCGAAGATAAACAAAGTCACCAACCTCAAAGTGCTTGTCAAGCCGATGTTTGTTCGCTTGTGTGACCATATTCTGTTTGGACACCTCGATGGAATGTTTCAAGGAACTCATGATCTTGTAATGTTCAAGTAGAGAATTCTCTATGGACCCTGTTGTGGTTGACCCCGGTAGATATTATGTATTGTCGTGACATCGCGTCCATACAAGGCTTTGAAAGGGGACATGTTGATTGATACGTGATGACTTATGTTGTAGCAGAACTCGACCAAATATAACAGTTTTGCCCATGTGCGCGGCTCATAAAAAACAAATGCACGTAAATACATTTCGAGGCAACGGTTAACGACTTCGGTTTGACTATCCGTTTGTGGATGGTAAGCGCTGGAGTGTTATAGTTTAGTACCCATAAGCTTAAATAACTCCTTCCAAAACCGACTAAGAAACAACGGGTCTCTGTCCAAGACAATAGTCTTGGGAAGGTCGTGTAAACGATAAATCTTATGCATAAAGATTGAAGCTAATGTAACAGCAGTGTAATTAGGAGACAAGGGAAGAAAGCACACATACTTGGAAAGTCGGTCTACGATGACCCAAATGCAAGCTTTCCCTTTGGAAGACGGTAATTGCGTGATAAAGTCCATTGAGATGTCATGCCATGGCTGTGATGGTGTTGGAAGCGGCTGAAGGGGACCATACGGTTTATGATTGGGATGTTTGATATCTTGGCAAATTGTGCAACTTTTGACAAAGTGTGCAACATCCTTCTTCAACCCAAGCCATGTGAAGGTACTAGAGAGTCTCTTAACACTTGCGTTGATGCCCGCATGACCACCGATACATGAGGAATGAAATTATGCAAGGAGTTATTCGCGAATCTTGGAGATTGGTGGAATAAACAATTTCCCAATAATAAAAACTAACCCGTCTCGAAACACATGATTTGGAAAAATAGTGGGGTCGGCTGTAATACTAGCTGCAAATTCTTTACCTTTTGGGTCGGTGGCGTAGTATTCACTGATGTCGTCAAGCCATGTTGCTGTAGGGAAGGAGATAGCTAGCATGGAAGGAATATCGACCCGGCTAAGCGCATCAGCCACGGTATTTTCCCTACCCGGCTTATAAAGGAATTCGAAGTCATACCCCAAAAGTTTGGTGACCCACTTCTGCTGTTCTGGTGTTTGGATTGTTTGTGTGAGGATATGTTTTAGGTTATGATGGTCCGTATAGATGCGAAACCGACTACCCAATAAATATTGACGCCATTTCTTAACAGCCTCAGTGATGGCGTAGAAATCATTTGTGTAGGTGGACTGACCTTGCATGGTTTGGCATAGGTTTTTACTAAAGAAAGCAATTGGTTTGTTTTCTTGTGATAGAACTGCCCCAATATCCATACATGAGGCATCGGTTGTAACATCAAAAGGTTTTGTGAAGTTTGGAAGTGCCAAAGTAATGAGTTGTTGCATGTTGGCTTTTAACTCTCCAAAGGCGGCATTAGCCGCATCCGTCCGTTCAAAATCCTTCATCTTCAGAATGTCAGTTAATGGGGCCGCTATTTGTGCATAATGTGGAACAAACCGCCGGTAGTACCCGGTAAGACCCAAGAATGCCCGTATAGTTGTGAATGAAGACGGTTGGGGCCATTGTTGGATGGCTGCTATCTTCTCAGCTTCTGGTGCTACTCCTTTACCTGAAATTCTATGACCCAAAAACGAGATGTCCGTTACCCCAAAAACACATTTGGAAGCCTTCGCATGAAATTGATGTTCTTGTAGCTTGTGAAATACATAACGGAGGTGTGTGTAATGTTCTTCGCGGGTGGTCCTGTAGATAAGTATATCATAAAAAAACTAGCACAAAGTGGCGAAGTATAGGGCGAAATAGGTCATTCATAACAGATTGAAATGTGGAGGGTGCGTTCGTGAGACCGAACGGCATCACTAGGAACTCATAATGGCCATCCATTGTGCGAAATGCGGTCTTGTGGATGTCGGCTTGAGCGGCGCGGATTTGATGATATCTTGAGCGCAAGTCGATCTTGGAGAATACTGTTGCACCGTGTAATTCGTCCAAGAGCTCGCCAAGAGTTGGTATTGGAAATCTATCTTTGACAGTTACCGTGTTCAAAGCACGGTAGTCCACGCAAAAATGCCAAGAACCATCTTCTTCTTTACCAACAAAACAAGGGATGAAAAAAGGCTTTGGCTGGGTCGAATGATACCGTCTTGTAGCATTTCGATGATGAGTTGCGCCATAATCTGTTTTTGGAAGTGGGGGTAGCAGTATGGTCGAACATTGACGGGCTCGGTGGTAAGTAAGGGAATATGGTGGTCGTGATACCTGGTAGGTGGGAGAGTGTGTGGTGTGTCGAAAACGGTTTGGAATAGGTCTAATAGTGTTGTAATGTTGGGGTCAGTAATGGTGTCAGTTGGTTCGGGAATGGTTGGTTTATGGTTCCAGGGGTGAGGGTATGAATGCATGCAACGAAGTCATGTTTGAGCATAGTGGATAACGAGCTCAAGGAAACTTGTTGGTTTCTTGGTTCGCCTCGTAAATTACATTGGTTACCATCTTGAACAAATGAAATTTCTGGTACTGAGAAATCAACCGTGATGGTTCCGAGTGCACCCAACCACGAGATACCCAAGACAACATCGGCACCTTCTACTGGAAGCACAAAAAAAGGAATTGTAAATTTTGTTTTATGAAGTTGGAGAGTGACATCCGAGTAATACTCCGAGCAATGAATAAATTGGCCGTTGCCAACCATAACTCTAAATGGTTCTAGCGGGTTGGTAGGAAGGTTTAAGTGTTTTGCAATGCGTGGTTGCACAATATTATGGTGCTGCCACAATCGATTAGCACCGTAACTGGGTATGTGTTGATGAATCCCGTGATCCGTAAAGTTTGAGAGGACGACATACCAAAATATGCGGCTGCGGATAAGGACCACAATTGTGGTGTTGGTGTATCTTCCTATGAAACAGTTGCGTTGGGATCCGGCAGGGGTCGTTGGTCGTCGTTATCCACGATGATGAGGAATTAGGGTGGAGAACACTTATGTCCAGGGGTAAACTTTTCTGGGCAACGAAAGCAAAGGCCTTCTTTTTGGCGTTGTTGGAGGGCTTCGGGTGAGAGTTTTGTAAATGGTAACGGTTTTGGTGGGGTGTGAAGGGGGATTGGTTCTGTGTTGGAATAGGGTTTGTAGGTGGAGGCTGATGAAGTTGTACTGGTGGGAGGAGTTGGCGTGGAGTAGGTGGAGACTGGTTTGGAAAATTATGGAGTTTTAGGTTTAGGTTGGTGTGTTATTTTGTCTTCCACAAGTTAGGCCAGGCGACATGCGTCGTGAAGTGTAGCGGGCTTAAGGATTGCTAGTTCGGATTGGATCTTCGGTTTAAGGCCCGAGATAAAGAAATTCTTTAGGGTTTGTCGGGATAACCCGGTGACTCGGTTACTCAGTTTTTCGAAGTCCGTTTGATAGGCGCGAACCGTCGTGGTTTGGTGTAATTTTAGGAGGGTTGCTTCGTGGTTTTCGTATGAGGAAGGGCCAAAACGGGTTTCCATCAGTCGTTTAAATGCGTCCCAGGTTGCGAGGAGATGGTTAATGTCTAAGTGTTGGTACCAAGCTAGAGCGTCGCCAAAAACATGGAATGCTACTAGTGCGATTCGTTCCTCCGGTTGAATCTTGTAGTATGAAAAGAAGCTTTCTGCCTAGAAAATCCAACCGAGGGGGTTCGTTCCATCGCATGATGGAAGCACAATTTTGGGTGATCTGGGGTTATGATGGTAGTGCGAGGATGAGGATGGGGGAGGTTCCTTGGGTTGCAGGAATTTGATGGGCGGAGCCTTCTCGTTGTCCGCGGTAAGGTGTTCCGAAAGGGTGGTGATGTGGGTAACTAAGTTTGCGGTGGTTGCTGTTTGTGAATCTATTTTGGTGGTTAACGATTTGGTGGCTTCAATTAAAGTGGTAAGCTGGGTTGTGCTGCGGTCAGCGGCGGAGTTGGTGGCTGAAATGAGTTGTGTCAAGAGGTCGGTTAATTGTGGTGGAGCATCATCACTGGTGGTATCCCGGCGGGGTGACATGGCGGTAGGTGAGTTGAGAATGAAAGCACCAAATGATGGCACTAGCAGTAAGGGTTTAAGAGAGGAAGAGTTAAGAGACAAAGATTTACCAAATGCAAATCAACTTGAATTTAAACATGCAGAGAATGTGGGTTCATCACCCATATTCCTTATTTCATGCCACTAGCCTATTCATGTGATAACAGTCCTAAAATGAAGGAGACTTCTTCAAAACAATGCAGTAATGGAAAACGTGGAAAAATGCAGACTTGTGAGTCAATCCCTATATCTCATGGGCTTCTTGACTTCTCTTACCGGCCTTGCTTGGATCTGATGGTGTGGGCTAGGTGACTGGTGGTGTTGGGCGATATCATGATTACTCTTTAGACATATATATCTTGTTTGTAGAAGCCTTTGGGCTTTTGATATTTATTGATAGACTCAACCCGTGTTTTGGGTTATTCTAGGATAATCGCTAAACGATTCCTATATATTGTGATTTTGAGTTAACGAACAATAAGCCAAACTAAATCTACAATATAATATCAAGATTCCTCTCCTAATTTATCTAAACCTCACGTGCTTTATATAATTTTTTGTTGATGCAACAGCTAGATCTTCTTCTTTTTCTAGTCGTAAATCGCTAGTTTTGCAGGAAACCCTAATTTATGGGGAGAAGAAAAACGTTCACTGGGACTTCGCGATATCCCAAGGCGTGGCAACTCATTGGTGATATACTTTATGATGTTCACGTCATGTGTAAAGGCCAGACATTGATTTGTATCAAATCAAGGCTGACTAAGTTCTTAACAATGACTCCCAAGGACGCAAACAGTGCTTCACTGTACCTAGATACGTTTGTTTCTTCTGGTGCTCCTGAAGCACTTGTTAAGCTTTACAAACTACGTGCTTATGATTTTATTCGACATTTTATTATTACTTCTAGTAAGGATGAGTTACAAATACCTATTTACAATGATTTATTTGCACCTCTAGTATTGAAGTTTTGTAAATTGCTTTGTACGGCTGTTACACATGATGATCCTTTGTATATATTTTGTCAAGCTAGTCTAGAATTAATGCTGGACAAAAATAGTATTATTACAGTTCAAGACATTTTTACATTCGGTGAGCTTGCTAGTAAGTTGTCACAAGGTTTGGTATCAAGTAGAAAGTCTCTTGGTCCCTGTTCGACTGATGTGCATAAATTTAAAAACTCTTTGCAGTTTATGATGAATGCAATCGCTGACCACAAGAATTTAGGCACTCAACTCGGCTATCTGTATTCCGTGTATCTTAATTTGATGGCAAAGTTGCAAACATGCCTCGCTGAAATGGCGGAGGATATTAAGGTCATTAGGAGTGTGAACCAAGATGGGGGATGGGATCAGTACCTTCCTATCTTGAAGCAGTTGTATTATATTTCTCAGTTGTATGAAGGGGAAGAAGAATCCTTTTGGACGAGTTTGAGGGCTAAGAAGGTTGCAATTTGTTATCTAGTTATTAGATATGCAAAAAGGGGCAATGAGTGTTATAAATGGATTCTCGATCATAAGGATCTGACAGACTTTGAATCGAGGAGGCATTTGGTTATGATATTGGTTCCAGAGGCGACACAAGACTATGACAACAGTCATAAGATGCTTATCAATAGATCAAATTTGTTGGTTGAATCGTTTAAATCAATAAGAAGAGCAAACACACACAGTTTATGTGATCCAATATCTATAGAGTTTATAAATGAGGAAGCTACTGGGAATGGTGTATTACGTGAATGGTTCATGTTGGTGTGCCAAGCTATATTCAATCCTCAAAATGCGTTATTCCTTGCTTGCCCAACAGATCGAAGAAGATTCTTTCCTAATCCAGGTACGCTTCATGTTTTTTCAATGAGACATAATCTATGCCTTCTTTTTTTCTGTCTTGATCTAAGTTTTTTTATACATGTTGCATGTCTTTTAGCATAAGTAGATCCGGGGGATGAGGATAGTAAAATCTTATATATTGATTTTAAGCTTGTGGTATATTAGAAATAAGATTTTATGTTTGATTAAAATAACACATATATGAACATTAAATTATCACCTGGATGATCAAATATGATGATTACAAGTTGAATTAGATAGGGGTGCCTTAAAATCTAAAGTTGTATCTGGCAGGATTTTGGCATTCATATTCTACCGCGATTACAAATATTAACAAAGGTTAACTCCATTCTTATCTAAATATGTTTAAAACTTTTAACATGATAAACTAAGCTATTAAGAAAGATTTACACAAGTATTTTTCAACGTTTAAATTCTTATTATAAATGAATCAAATAATTTACTAAGATTGTTTACGGAATAACAATGTATGTTAAATGAGAATAGTTGGTGATCTCTTCACTAAATTAAACATAAACCAATGTTAATGTTTAATTAAGTAAAACTATGATTACGAGTGAATACAGTCAGGAGCTTAGTTCTATTAAAGTAGTAAATGCTTCTAAGAGATAGTTATGGTTAGAGTAGTTGATGTTTCCGACTATTCATTAGTGTGAGTTGACAGAACCCACAATCTATCGGCTTTCAGCTGAAGCTGAATTAATATTTAATCGATAAAGGTCTTCCGTTGCATTGCATACATTTGACAACAATATCTTCCAGTGATGTTCTCTCTTCTCATTTTACATCATGCTAAAGTTTATATCCATACCTTCTTGCTCTATCTGTATATTTTGTAATCTAAAAGCTCTCCCCCAAATTTCACCTAGAATCACACTTGTTTATCGATTCGACTGCTATGTTGTGTCCATGGGTTGATTGAAGAACATTCTTGCTCTCCATGATGGAACCAGTGGCTAGTATCACCAGTGCAAAGAGAAGGATTTAGATTTTAGACATCTTTCATTTGATGTAAAGATGATTAGTTAGATATAAGAAAGTTGATGTTTTGAAGCTAACAGATCCAAGACCGGCTTTACTTTCTACCAGTTGTGGTTTATGACATTTTCTCTTGTTCAGCACATGCATGTTATAGCAAATTCTGTTTACTAATTGAGTAATCATGTTATTATGCAATATGAAGAATTTAATATCTCAAAGTTTACCTATAGCTTTGAAAGCAGGTAACGTGTAACATGTATGTAGAATGGATCTCGTTGAGTGAAAGTAGTTTGTTTCATCTTTGCATTCTTGTTTCTGGCATGCATATACATATTTCAATCATATCTTCATATTGTAGATGGCTTTGAAATTGTGTTACGTGTATGTATAACTCTGAGTAATTTTTTACTTTGTTACATGTTTGCAGCATCTGAGGTAAATCCGGTGCACCTTGAGTATTTTGAATTTGCAGGCCGGGTGATTGCCCTAGCCTTGGTGCATAAGATGCAAGTGGGTATTGTGTTTGGCCGGGCATTTTTCTTGCAACTGGCTGGAATTCAGATCTCTTTGGAAGATATAAAGGATGCTGATCCATATTTATATAGCAGTTGCAAACAGATACTGGAAATGGATCCATGTGCAGTCGATCAAGATGTCCTTGGTCTCACATTTACGTGGGTAGTTGAAAAGTTAGGAGTCAAGGAAGTTGTGGAGCTTCTTCCTGACGGAGAACAAATTAGCGTGAATAGCATTAACAGAAACCTGTATATTGATCTTATCATTGAACATCAGTTTGTGACGTCGATAACCGAGCAGTTATCCAATTTTTCTAAAGGATTTGTTGATATAGTTGGAAGCAAAGAAAACAAAAACTTGTTTTTCAAGAGCTTAGAGCATGAAGATTTTGACGGGATGTTGCATGGGAGTGAAAGTGAGATATCTGTCGATGATTGGAAGGCACATACACAGTATAATGGCTATAAAGAGACCGATCTCCAAATAGACTGGTTCTGGAAGGTATGCGCTTCTTCTTATTTCCTTGTTTTGGCAACACAGTAATAATAGCATTTTAACACGACGTTTTGATGTTTTTGGAGGATTAGCTAGTGATTACATGTCAATTAGTTATGCTGTTTGAATTTACCACTAGTTAACAGTAGAACAAATAGTACTAATCTCTCCCTTGTAAGTATATAATCGAGTTTCCCTATTTCGGCATTCTTATACGACACCACATTTCTTAGAATGGATCAAATTAACCATCCGTATAATCATAAATATTACTGTATTCCTTTCTCTAAAATAGTTGTCATGACTTTTTGCTATTCGCTAACCAGAACTATTAATGGTAGATTGTTGCGGAAATGAGTGTGGAGCAACGAAAGGTTCTTCTCTTCTTTTGGACGGCAGTGAAATATTTACCAGTAGAGGGGTTTTGCGGTTTAGATTTAAGGCTGTGCATAATGAAATCCGATGAGACATATTATCATCTGCCTTCTTCTCACACGTGCGTCTACCAACTGCGTGTTCCTGCTTACCCATCAATGGATATCATGCGGCAAAGCCTTAACATTATCACAGACGAGCATGTTGGTTGCAGCTTTGGAATAGGAGTTACAACTCGATAAAGCATCATATAAGAAACGTGTAAACACTTGTATTAGTCACCGGGTCATTGGTTCGACCACCCAGTTAACCCGTCGAGTCACCGGGTTAATTAACATATCGTTAACTATTTATCTCTATTTAATTTTCGTCATTGTACACGTTTAGTTGATTGTAGAACATGCTTTATCAAGTAATAATATTTAACGAAATTCCAAAATTTTCCATTGTTGTCAATTTTAACTAAACAATTTTCACACTACAAAAGTTAACCATAATTTATAAGAGTTATGATCCATTTTTTATCTGTAAGTATACAAACTAAATAAGAATAGAATCACATTTTCGATTGACCGGGTGTATTTAAAAAATAGATTTTTTTCGAAAATTAATATTACATCGAAAAAATTTAAAGGTGTTACGGGCACCCACGAGACGCCACTGACTCCGTCCCTATGTAGTATTATGTTGTGTTAAAGATGACAAATGACGACTAGTGTCGCTGTTCTACATAAGCCGTAAGTTTTACTTTTCATCTTTCTTTATCAACAACAAAGTATACGTAACCTTTTTACGTTTATTAAAAGCACAAACTTATTTTTAGATTTAAATATTATGTATGTTTTAACGCTATTGAATCAAGCACTTTACTAAATTCTTATATTTATTTAGATTATTCGACGCTACTTTTATCAAGTGTGCATAATCTTTAATATAATACGTATGCCAGGATTTTTATGTGTTACGCAAAATGACGACATCATAGTTTACAAGTTTCGAGTCGAGTGCACACCTTATATTGAAATCCAAGATCCGCCAGTGGTTTTGACTATCTATTTTATGACGTATAACATGTATTTATCTACATTTTAACTATATATATTATTCAGCCGCCTATAACCCTGAGGCTAGTAATTTATGCAATGCCAGATTATTACTCAAGAACCAAAACTGAATAAATTGTAGTGATCAATTGGCTTTTTTTTTTTTATCATGATCTCTACTTATAATGAAGAGAATAAATTTAATACGATGCTTCCTATTTTTCAAACTGTAGATTTTGATAAGTACTTGTAGAAAGCCTATGGGCTTTTGATATTTATGGGTAGTCTTAACCTATGTTGTGTTTTGGGTTCTAGAATAATCTACAAAGCCTTATAAATTGCGATTATGAATTAACGAATCATAAGCTAAAACAAATTTACAATATCGTATCAAAATTATTCTCCTAATCAATCTAAATCCCACGTTCTTTTCAGAAAATTATATTACTTCAAAGTGATTAATATGCTTTGTTAATCTTCCTTTTCTAGTCGAAAATCCCTAGCTAGTCTTGCACAAAACCCTAATTTATGGGGAGAAAAAGGTTCACTTGTTGGTTATCAGTCCAAGTTACAGAATATACCAAACAGAAAAGAGACGAAGTCTTACTGTAACTTGTTAGCAAAGAATGAAAATACAGAAGGTGTAGTTTATTGAATAAAAGACTAGGCTATATATAGCCAGTACAAGAAGGGACGTGGTACACTTTCAACCAACTAGAAATACTAATACTCCTAGAGAATAGGTACAACTAATGACCCACTCCTCAAGTTCACCTCCATAAGAATCGGGCAAAAGAGAATACTCGTTCTAACTTACTGACTAGTGAATAAAACTAAAGTAAAAACTCAAACAAATGATTTTGTCTTCAAATGTACCCATGCAACATCCACGTGAAACATTGAGACACCTTATTTCATGCAAACATAAACTGAGACTTACCAACACAAACCAATTAATCCAACAATCACCTCCTTAATTGGTTTTCTTCTCCTTACTGCTCACAGTAATGCCGGCTCTTCATCTTGAATTAAGTTCGCTTCCTTGTTGTTGTCTTGGTCTTTCCACTTCTTGCACTCATAGCTAAAGTGCCCAAACGTTCCACAATCATAGCATCGAATCCCACTCTTATCACCTCGACCTCTTCCTCGGGCTCTTCCACCTCTCTCGAAGTTCCTTCCATGTCCTCTACCTTCACCATGCCTTTGTTCACTTGCCCACATGAGTTGCCCGTGATCTCCTTCCTTTTCACCATGGCTTTACATCACTGGGACTTCGCGATATCCCCAGGCGTGGCAACTTGCTGGTGATATACTTTACGATGTTCAGGTCATGTGCAAAGGTCAGATATATATTTGTATCAAATCAACGCTGACTAAGTTCGTACACATGACTCCCAAGGATGCAAACAAATCTTGGTCGTACGTAGATACGTTTGTTTCTTCTGGTGCTCCTGAAGCACTGGTTAAGCTTTACAAACTACGTGCTTATGATTTTATTCGAGATTTTATTATTACTTTTAGTAACGATGAGTTACAAATACCTATTTATACACCTCTAGTGTTAAAGTTCTGTAAATTGCTTTGTTCAGCTGTTACATATGATGATCCTTTGTATATATTTTGTCGAGCTAGTCTAGAGTTAATGCTGAACAAGACTAGTATTATTATAGTTCAAGACATTTTTCCATTTGTGGATGATGAACTTGCTACTAAGTTGTCACAGGGTTTGGTTTCTAGTAGGGAGTCTATTGGTACCTGTCCGATCACTGATGTCCATAAATTTTACAGCTTTTTGCGGTTTATGATGAATGGAATCATCGGCCGCAAGAATTTAGGCACTCATATACCAAGGCGTTACTACCAAAACCGACCTTGGTATAATCATCACCAACTCGGCGATGTGTATTCTGTCTATCTTAATTTGATGGAAAAAATGCAAACTTGCCTCACTGAAATGGCTGACGAGATTAAGATCACTGGGAATGTGAAACAAGATGGGGGATGGGATCAGTACCTTCCTATCTTGAAGCAGTTGCATTCTATTTCTCAGTTGTATGAAGGGGCAGAAGAAACATTTTTGACGAGTTTGAGGCCTAATGAGGTCGCCCTTTCTCATCTAGTTATTAGATATGCAGAAGTGGGCAATGAGTATTATAAATGGATTCTCGATCATAAAGATCTGATAGACTTTGAATCTAGGAGGCATTTGGCTATGATGTTGGTTCCAAAGGTGACTTATAACTATGAGGATGAACATAAGATGCTTATAAATAGATCACATATCTTGGATGAATCGTTCTCATATTTCTTAAGAGCAGATCCATCCACCTTGCTAGATCCAATATCTATAGAGTTTATAAATGAGGAAGCTACTGGGGATGGTGTATTACGTGAATGGTTCATGCTGGTGTGCCAAGCTATATTCAATCCTCAAAATGCCTTATTCCTTGCTTGCCCAACTGATCGAAGAAGATTTTTTCCTAATCCAGGTAAGCTTCATGTTTTTTCAATCTCAGGACATATTCTATACTTTCGTTTTTACTTTCTTTATCGGATTCTTAATACATGCTGCATGTCTTTTTGCTTAAGTAGAGACGGGAGATGAGGATAGTAAAATCAAATTGATTTTAAGAATGTCTCACATAAGAAATAAGGATTTATGTTTTATTACAATAAAACATATTGGAACATAAACCAATGACTTAGATGATCAAATGTGATGCTTATAAGTTGAATTAGATAGGTGTGCCCAAAAATCTAAAGTTGTATTGGGCTGGATTTTCGCATTCATATTCTACATGGATTACCAATATTAATAAAGGTTTACTAACAAACTTTCAGGCTTAGTGAAGTATGCTTATAATGAGTGAATACACTCGGGGGCTTAGTTTTATTGGAGTAGTAAATGTTTTTATTAATTGCAAGACAATTAAAATTAGTTGATGTTTTGGCTAGACGGCCTTACTTTCTAGCAGTTGTGGTTTATGACATTTGCCCTTTTTCAGCACATGCATATTATAGCAAATTCTGCTTACAAATCGAGTAATCATGATATTATTAAATTTGATGTATTTAATATCTCAAAGTTTATGTTTAGCTTTGGAAGCAGGTTACATGTATCATGTATGTATGTAGTATGGATCACGTTAAGTAATTATTAGTTTGTTTCATCTTTGCATTCTTGTTTATGGCATACATATACATATTTCAATCATATCTGATTTGAGTATCAGAAAATTGTAGACGGCTTTCAAATTATGTTATGTGTATGTATAACTTTGAGTAATTTTTACTTTGTTACATGTTTGCAGCATCTAAGGTAAATCCAGTGCACCTAGAGTATTTTGAATATGCAGGCCGGGTGATTGCCTTAGCCTTGGTGCATAAGATGCAAGTGGGTATTGTGTTTGGCCGGGCATTTTTCTTGCAACTGGCTGGAATTCAGGTCTCTTTGGAAGATATAAAGGATGCTGATCCATATTTATATAGCAGTTGCAAACAGATACTGGAAATGGATCCTTGTGCAGTCGATCAAGATGTCCTTGGTCTCACGTTTACGTGGGAGGTTGAAGAGTTGGGAGTCAAGAAAGTTGTGGAGCTTCGTCCTGATGGAGAACAGATTTGCGTGAATAGCATTAACAGAAACCAGTATATTGATCTTATCGTTGAACATCAGTTTGTAACTTCAATTGCCGAGCAGTCGTCCCATTTTTCTAAAGGATTTGTTGATATAGTTGGAAACGAAGAGAACGAAAACTTGTTTTTCAAGAGTTTAGAGCATGAAGATCTTGACCGAATATTGCGTGGGAGTGAAAGTGGGATCTCTGTCGATGATTGGAAGGCACATACGCTGTATAATGGCTATAAAGAGACCGATATCCAAATAAACTGGTTCTGGAAGGTATGCGCTTCTTCTTTATTTCATTGTTTTGGCATCACAGTGATAATTTCATTTAAACAAGCCGTTCTGATATTTTGGAGGATTAGCTAGTTATTAAATGTCAATTAGTTATACTGAATAAATTTACCACTATAGTTAACTATAGAAATTTAGAAAAAAATAGTACTTATTGTTCCCTATGTCGGCATCCTTATACGACACCACATGTCGGCATCCTTATAGTTAACTCTTAAATATTATTTCCTTTGTCTAATGTAGTTGTCATGAGTTTTTTTGGCATTCTCTCTAACCTGAATTATTAATGGTAGATTGTTGGAGATATGAGTGTGGAGCAAAGAAAACTTCTTCTCTTCTTTTGGACTGCGGTGAAGTATCTACCAGTAGAGGGGTTTTGCGGCTTAGATTTAAGGCTATGCATAACCAAATCCGATGAGACATGTGACCGTCTGCCTTCTTCTCACACATGCTTCTACCAGCTACGTGTTCCTGCTTACCCATCAATGGAGGTCATGCAACAACACCTTAATATTATCACAGACGAGCATGTTGGCTGCAGCTTTGGAATAGGAGATACAAACCGATAAAGCATCATATAATTTATTGGCATACTCTCATTTCTTTTTTGCACATCAAATGTACAGCATGATACATCAGCATATAATAGTGTGCAAATAAAATATATGTGTACTGTGCAATTCTCCTCACTTTTGTTGGGACTAAGATTCCAGCATTTTATGTTTATAGTTATCTGTATTTTATTTTAGCATTATATGCAGGCTAGGACTCTTAGAATAAAGGCCTGCAAGTATAGATTATTATGGGCCCAAGGCCTTAGACGAATTTACATAGGACATTTAGGTATTTGACAGTTAAAACCTGTCAATTACAGTTAGTTAGTTATATGACAGTTATCTTGGATAGGCATGAACCATCATACCTTTCGTGGTGCCTGTTCATAACATATATATATATATATATATATATATATATATATATATATATAGGGGAAACACTGTAAACATTCAATATCAATCCATTTTACAGTTTAGTATATTTTTGTGTCATTTGTGATTGTTGTTTTACCATATCAATTACACACTTTGCATACCAAAGATCTTAAAACCAAACACTGCATCAGGCAGCAACATGGATAGACTTAGGCGCAATTCTGGAAAGTGGCAAAGGCCGATACAACAATTGGTATCAGAGCGCAAACCTGGGGAGGCCACCAAGGAGAATTGTGCAGACAGAATTCATACGAAGGAAGAACAAAAGAGACAAGGAGGAGAGGTTTGGAAAGTGTGTGAAAAAATAACAAGGGATTGCAGTGAAATGTTGAAGAAGAAACTGGGAGAAGTCGAGGCCTATAATGTATCAAAGACAGGAAATAAGATGTTGCACTACAACTTCTATTGCAACATGGATGGACACATAACAAAAACATGTCCAAGTAAGATCAAAGATGATGCACTGGGAATCACTCAAAAGAAATACCCTGTGGATAAAAGCATGATCCTATGATTTAAATGCAGAAACATGGCCACTTTGCCAACAAGTGCCCATCAAAGCATCAAATACAGTCAACTGTAAGTTTGAAATATCCTTATTTCATTCACTTTGAAACTAAGAGTATTGTTAAGGGTACAGATGAGGGTACATGGGATAACTATTGATATGTTAGTGCAACAACAAGCAAGCACTTAACATCCAACCTTGATTTCTTCGTGAATATTAAAGAGCAGTTTCAAGTAGAAAAAATAGAGGGACAACAAAAATTTCTCTTTACTTATGGTATAGGAGAAGTCATCATAGACAATGAAAAGTATGGATGCATGATCCCTGGGGTACACTATGTCCTGAGAGCACACTCAACATCCTTTCCATTGACCTTTTAAGGCAACAAGGATTTGAACTCTTATTTGATGGAGGAAAATGTACTTTGGAGTATATGTTCAAAACCAAACTAGGAAGGACATTGGATGTTGATAAGATGAAACAAATGCATAATAACTATCTAGATGACTACTTTGAGTCATTAGATCAAGACAGGAAAGAAAAGGAGGCAGAGAAGGAGAAACCTTTGGAGGTCATAGAAGAACCAGAAGTACACAACTTCCATGGTTTTATGGATTTTCTGAATTTAATAAAATCAGAAAACGTAGACAATAGAGAATGGGACACATACAGAAGCAGGTTTGAGAAGGTATTGGAGTGGTTCTATAAGAACTATCTCAAAAGAGAATTACCAGGAAAGATACCACCAACAATAGATGGGATCACTATCCATCTATTTGATTTCTACAAACTAATGGAGAACATTGGTGGATATCTATCTGTGCACTTTGGATTGGAATTTGGATGGAGAAAAGATTAGAGAGTGCTATCAGACTTATTTGGAAGTCTTTGTTTCCTACTTTAAGACGGCTAGAGAACCACGGGATCTAATACAGAAGAATGATGGATTAGAAAGCTTGGAAGAATATGACTGGAAGCTTGAAGAGAAGGTTGCTACAGAGGCTGCAAGAAAAGGGAAAGGAAAGATTGAGCACTTTGGGATTATGTTGGAAGGAGAAAACAAGCAATCAGAGACTGCACAACAAAAGATTGAAGACCTGACGAAATGCTACAAATGCCAAAACTATGGGCATTATGCATTTGAATGCCCATTGAAGGAAAAGAAGAAGATCCAAGAGATGTATGCATCATACAAGATCTCTGCACCAAAGATTGAAGAAGGAATGGACTCCACCAGCACTTCCAATGAAAACTTCTTCATCATCACATGAAGACACAAAGCAAGGATTGACATCAAACCCTTTCAACTTAGGGGGGTGATGTTGGGACTAAGATTCCAGCATTTGATGTTTATAGTTATGTATTTTATTTTAGCATTATATGCAGCCTAGGACTCTTAGAATAAAGGCCTGCAAGTATAGATTATTATGGGCCCAAGGCCTTAGACGATATTTAGGTATTTGACGGTTAAAACCTGTCAATTACAGTTAGTTAGTTATACGACAGTTATCTTGAACAGGCATGAACCATCATACCTTTTCATGGTGCCTGTTCATAACATATATATAGGGGAAACACTGTAAACATTCAATATCAATCCATTTTACAGTTTAGCATATTTTTGTGTCATTTGTGATTGTTGTTTTACCATATCAATTACACACTTTGCATACCAAAGATCTTAAAACCAAACACTGCATTGGATAGACTTAGGCGCAATTCTGGAAAGTGGCCAAGGCCATTAAACTATACATATGGCCGATACAACAACTTTGGATTACAATGAAATATTTGCATCATTTTACGAATAGTATACAAAAACATTTACCGAACTTTGCGAAAAAATTCTTAAGTTACTGAACTATATTTTTGTTCATCAAAGTTACTAAACTTCAGTTATTGTTACCAGGTTACTAAACATTTAAAAAACGTTCATTCTGGCTACTCTAATAACCGGCTACCGGCAACCAGTAGACCATTTACCAGTCATTAGATAAAATCTTTTGATTTTTTTTTGTCGTTAATTCATACTTCATTGTATATTATGTTTCTTGTTTAACCCTGCATATATGTAAGCCAAATGTAAGGCCTTTGCCAACATCATCATATCAACCTGTGAAAACCGGTTCAAAAAAGCTATAGTACTTCTGAGAACCGACTTTAAAAGTTCACTGAACAAATTCAGTAACTAGGCGACCTTTTTCGCAGATTCTTTGCATCTTTGATTCTTTCTGTTATCTGGAGAGGGAATTAACTACGCCCATCTGGTCTTGGATCATGTGCATATTTAAAAGTGATTTAAAACGCTTCAATTCTATGATATATGGAAAGAGAATTCGACTAAATCATATAATGTGGCTCAGGCTTATATACATTGAGTTTAATCGTTATATTGCGCTTATTGAAATTGAGTAACATGCGAACAATCATGGCATAATGGAACAAACTCATATATGCTATATTTATGGAAATCACCCCCTCTAAGCCATGAATTTATGAAAATAAATGTATAGTAAAACAAAACGGTTAACCAAACACAACTGAGAACATCTATTTCACACAAGAACAGCTTGTGGAATTGGACCCAACGATAACACTCTTTATAAGTTGTAATATGTCCAAGCCTTTTATGCCATATTGTTGCAATGATCATCGATCCCCCGCTATATCAACTTTTTAAGTAAAACTCTGACTAATTATAACTACTAAAAATTGCATTATATATAGTCTATGAAGTATTATAGAAGAGATGCTTGGTCCTTAAAGCATTATGGATCATATTTCAAACATATGGATCTGCTTTTAATATTACAAAATTGTAGATGGCTTTGAAATTATGTTACATGTATGTACCATGTTGAGTAATATTTAATTTGTTATATAGTTGCAGAATCTATGCTAAACCCACGCATGTTAAGTACCTCAAGTATTTTAGATCTGCAGGCAGGGTGATTGCCCTAGCCTTGATGCGTATAAAATGCAAGTTGACATTGTGTTCGGTCAGGCATTATTCTTTGCAATTGGCTGGAATTAATGTCTCACTAGAAATGGATCCTTGTGTAGTTGATCAAGATGTCCTTGATCTAACATTTACGTGGGAGGTTGAAGAGTTGGGATTCAAGAAAGTCGTGGAGCTTCTTCCTGGTGGAAACAGATTACATGAATAGCATAAACAGAAATCTGTATATTCTCAAGGAATTTTAGATATAGTTAGAAAGTTGTTTTTTCAAGAGCTTGGAGCATGAACATCTTGATGGGATATTGTGTGGAAGTGAAAGTGAAATCTCTGTTGATGATCGGAAGCCACACGAGCAATATAAGAGCACTAGGAACCGTCGTGCCGTTAAGTACTGCCACGTCAGCAAAATGGGTTTTGGCACCAGAATTGCTATGACACCCGTTTTCAGAGGAGTGGTGGGATGGCAATCTGGTGCCATAAGATTTTTTTTTTTTTTTTGAATTTAAACATATATGTTTATATAAAATAAAATTCATAAAATTAAAACATTACATAAATAAAATCAAACATTACATAAAAACATTGTATAAAATTAAAACATTACTTATAAAACAGAAACTAATCTTCTTCATTCTCTTCATCATTTTCATCTCCGTTCCATAGATGCTCCACTAGGTCCTCTAGGAGATCGTTGTACACTTTCCTATCCTGAAGTTCCTTTGTCTTCCTAATAGGTAAGTCACATCTTTCCATCCAGTTTCTAACAATAACTGGTGTTGGATCCACGTACATATGTTGGTTTTCTTAAATACTGTTTATGATACAAAGCCCAAATGCACTTATAAAAATTATATAAGCATTCATTTGAAGCACGTTCAGCAATTTGCAAGTACTCTCGTCAAATGCATCGGGAAGTGCCGTACGCCAACCTTCATATGACCGTTATATTCAAAAAAATAAAAAAATAAAAAAAATAATTTTTGTGAACCGCGTGGGCTGGTCGCTTTAGCGCCAGGGCCTTGGTGCCAGCGGACGGAGTGGTGCGCCATTCTCGTTTCTCGCGCGGTTGAACGGCGCAAGCGAAAAACGTCACCTTTCCAACTGCTCTAATGTCAATTAGATATGTTGATTTAATCATTTGATTATTGGTTTCATCATTATGTTATGAGGTTATGTTGTTCAATTATGTTGTTTATCGTCTTCTTATTTCTATCATGTTTACACAACCATTTTCGAAGTTATTTTGTTAAATTTTTTGTCTATAAATGATTAATGTAATTATTTTTTTATGTTTCGTAAAAACTATAAATTAATCTTTTAAAATTGACCAGAAACGTTGATTTGTATTGTACATGTAATTGTACGGCAGTTGGTTCGTAGACATGTAAAATCATGCGATAGGTTTTAAGTTTTCTAGAAATCAAAATACCGTCACATGATGCTTGGTTTGTAAGAATTTAAATGTCATCGATGAAAAATTGTTTATTCTTTTAGAGAAAACAAAGAAAATGTTTATTTAAAATTGTTTTGTATCATTTGTTTTCATTGATTTGTTGATATCTTACTAATCTTTTAACGCAAACAAATATCGTTTAAGGTGCATATGAGATTTTCTAAGATGGGAAAGGAAAATAATTGGTAAAAAATAAAAAATTGATAATATCTTACATAAATAAAGGTGTGGGCTTTGAAATGTTAAATTAAAATAAATATGATACGATTATAAAATACGCTGATAATTATTTACTAAAAATTAAAGAGGATGAACAAAAATAATATCTAGGTGGTCATTGATCATTCTGTTCTTTTGCTTCATATAGTTCAAAGTGACTTTAATGATGTTAGCAGCAGCTTGTTCTTCCTCTTCTTCCAATTGTATCCAGTTCTTCGTCCGAACGATATCTGGTAAATCATTAGTCCTCCTTGCAAACCCTAATGATACTATTGGATCCATTCACGGAAAAATCCTTTCTGCTACTGGCATTCCTCTGCTAAAACAAAGGCTAATTTACGACGGCAAACAGCTTCAGTGGGACTATACTTTGTTACAGTACAACATCACTAACAACTCTACACTTCATCTAGCTTACAAAGCAGCCAGCATCCACTCATTGGACATAGTTCGTGCTCTATGTGAAGGCCGGGGATTGAATCGTGATGAATCAGATTTGACTTGGTTTGTAGAAATCTTTCCAGTTTACGTCACTAAACGTTTTTCGTTTGCTTTAATTTACCCCGATAATATGTTTGTTACTTCCTGTGTTCCTGAAGCTCTAGTTGAGCTTTACATCTCACCGCACAAAGGTAACAAAGAACTTGCTCACAAATTTATTCAACATTTTTTTACGTCCTGCAAGGATAGGTTACAGAAATCTGTTTATCATGAACTGTGTGCACCTATAGTTTTACAGTTTTGTAAATTACTTCGTAAAGCCGTCACACAGGATGATCCGTTATATATATTCTGTCGGAATATTCTAATAGGAATGCTGAATTACCTTAACAATGCTAGTATTATTACAGTTCAAGACATTTTTCCATTTGTTGATGAACTTGCTACTAAGTTGTTACAGGGTTTGATCTCAAGTATGGAGTCTACCGGTCCTTCTTCGACTGATGTTCATGATTTCAAAAACTCTTTGCAGTTTATGATGAATAAAATTATTGACCCAATGCTTTTCGAAACTGTTATACCAATGCAATTCTACCACAACCACCCTTGGTATGATCATCACCAATTCGGCTGTCTTTTTCCCCTCTATCTCAATTTGTTGGCAAAACTGCAAGCATGCCTCCCTAGAATAGGGGACAATATTAAGGTCATTTGGAAATTCAAACAAGATGGTGCATGGGATCAGTACCTTCCTATCTTGAAGCAGTTGCATTGTATTTCTCAGTTGTATGAAGGTGCAGAAGAAACCTTTTGGACGATTTTGGGCCATAACAAGGTTGCTTTTTGTTATCTAATTGTTAGATACGCAAAGAGAGGTGATGAGAACTATAAATGGATTCTAAACCGTAAGGATATAACAAACAGTGAATCGAGGAGGCATTTGATTATGATGTTGCTTCCGGAGGTCACAAAAGACTATGAGAATGGCCACAAGATGCTTATCGGTAGATCAGATTTGTTAGCTGAATCATTTGAATCAATCACAACAGCAAAGACAGACAGTTTGCATGATCCAATATCTATAGAGTTTACAAATGAGGAAGCTACTGGGCCTGGTGTATTACGTGAATGGTTCGTGTTAATATGCCAAGCTATATTTAATCCTCAATATGCCTTATTTCTTGCTTGCCCAACTGATGGAAGAAGATTATTTCCTAATCCAGGCAAGTGTTATGCCTTTTAATTTCTAATCTCTTGAAATAATCTGCACTCATTTTTTCTTTGGTGATCTAAGTTCTGTATACACGTTGCATGCCTTTTCTGTATAAGTAGAGTCGCGGGATGAGCATAGTCAAGATTTATGGATCTCAAGCATGTGATATATAAGAAATAAGGTTTTATGTTTAAATTAGAAAGGTTAATTAAATTAACACATATCGGAACATAAAGTAATCACCCGGGTGACCCAATATGAACATGTTCTACGGCAATGATTATAAGTTGAAATAGACAGGGTTGCCAATCTAAGATCTTGTATGGGCTGGATTTTGAATTTCATATTCTATGGCGAGTTAAGGTTAGACTAATTAATGTTTTCGGCTATTCGTTAGTGTGAGTTGGTGAACCCACAATATATTCTGCCAATTACAGTATTTGCTTTGGTTCCAAGTTCCAACTGAAGCTGGATTATTAGATTTCTCACAGCGACGTGCTTTTCTCTCGATTCTTTACTTTGCTAAAGTTTATATACATCCCTCATTCATGATCTATTTGTATTCTTTGTAATCTTAACGTTGTAGCTAGCTTTCAAAGCAGGTTACGTATATAATGTTTGAAGTACGAATCACGTTTTACGGAGTTTGTTTCATCTTTGCATGCTTGTTTGTGGAATATACATATTTAAATCATATCTGCTTTTGGTATCACAAAATTCTAGATGACTTTGAAATTATATTAAATGTATGTAAAACTTTGAGTAATATGTTACTTTGTTACATGTTTGCAGCATCTAAGGTAAACCCAGGGCACCTAGAGTATTACAGATTTGCAGGCCGGGTGATTGCCCTAGCTTTGATGCATAAGATGCAAGTGGGTATTGTATTCGCTCGGACATTCTGTTTGCAGTTGGCTGGAATTGATGTCTCATGGGAAGATATAAAAGACGATGATCCGTACTTATATAACAGCTGCAAGCAGATACTGGAAATGGATCCTTGTGTTGTTGATCAAGATGTCCTTGGTCTAACGTGTACGTGGGAGGTTGACGAGTTGGGAACTAAGAAAGTCGTGGAGCTTCTTCCTGACGGGAATGAGATTAGCGTGAATAGCATAAACAGAAACCAGTATATTGATCTAATCATTGAGCATCAGTTTGTGGCGTCGATTGTCCAGCAGGTATCCCAATTTTCTCAAGGTTTTGTTGATATAGTTGGAAACGAAGAAAACAAGAACTTGTTTTTCAAGAGCTTAGAGCATGAAGGTCTTGACGGGATGTTGCATGGGAGTGAAAGTGAAATATCTGTCGATGATTGGAAGGCACATACGCAATATAGAGGTTATAAAGAGACCGATCGCCAGGTACACTGGTTCTGGAAGGTAAGTGCATCTCCTTTATATTCTTGATTTTGTGAAGCAGTTATAATTTCCTTCAACAAGCCATTTTGATATTTTTTGTGCATTAGGTAGACATTTAAATAAAACTTTTTATGCTGTTTGGGTCAGACTAAACTTCTTGATCGTAAATGGATCTTTAAGTCATAAGTCATAAAACTAATAATATTAATGTATTTTTATCTATTCATTAGTCTAACATGAATTATTGATAGCAGATTGTTGGGAGAATGAGTGTCAAGCAGCGAAAGGTTCTTCTCTTCTTTTGGACGTCAGTGAAGTATCTACCTGTAGAGGGATTTTGCGGTTTAGATTCAAAGCTATCCATAATAAAATCCGATGAGAAATATGAGCGTCTACCTTCTTCTCACACATGTTTCTACCAAATATGTTTTCCTTCTTACCCATCAAAGGCTATCATGCAAAAACGCCTCGACATTATTACTCAGGAGTATGTTGGTTGTAGCTTTGGAACATGGTGAAAGATCTGCGTCAGTTTGTACAGAGGATATATGGTACATTTTCATGATATCATTTTATAGTTAGAATTGTGTCATGATACTGATGGTGGCATTCAGTAGGTGTTAGCTCCGAATGCCCATCTGGTTATACAAGGCATATATGGTAAATTTAGGTATGTCGTTTTCTTTGAATCTTTGATGGTCTCTTTCATTGAAGAGGCAATTAACTATACCCATCTGGTCTTGGATCATGTGTTTAAAGGTGATTTAAAACTCTTTTTATTCTATGGATTATGATATATGAAAGGAGAGTTCAGATTAACCATATGAGGCTTATTTGACCATAATATGGCGTCAACTGATCCTTCTAGAGGCTCAAGCATCACCTGGTTTAGTCAAGAACTTGCTAAATTGTGCCTAGGCTCGAAACTATATAAAATATGTTTCATCAAGAATAGAAATGGATCATTATGTCGTGATTGTTCCAAGATTCACAAATCTTTCCTTTACTAATCGAAATAACACTAGGTACATCTAGAAACCAGCTTATGATGAAGCAATGGTAACTTTTAAATAACAATTGGACGACTTTCATCTCGTTTGATCCACTCCCTTTTTAGCCAATAGTTTCGGTCTTACCCGTTTGAGATAATACACCACCCATGAATTTGCCGCCTCTTCCTTGGTGTAACTTTCGGAAACTATATATCTGCCACAAAATATGCCAAGGTGAGATAATTGACTGTAAACAGTAAACCTTTTAGCTATGTTTTAATCTAGTTGACCAAACTAGATAAACATAATACCACTGGGCATATTTACATATGTTGGATGGGTAACCTGCACAATCAAGAAGCTATATTTCAAAAGCTTCAGTTTCAGTATTGCATGATACGAGTTAGTTTCCATATATGATACTGAAACAATCTCTATTAGAGATTCTGAGAAAGATATTGCCGTTTCATTATTATCACAAGATATTGTGGATGTATTCCTTCACAAGCTGGGACTAGGCATATCAAACACCTTTGTTCTCCTAGAACAGCAGTTTACTTATGTATGGAATATGCACCTGCATATGCATATTAACAGCAATGGTTATTACCACGTATTAAGTTTAAGTTGACAAGTGATGTATAGTTTGAGGGTAAGTAAGGTAACATTTTTCTTTATTATTTTCTTTTGGTTTTGTGTTTGCTATTTTTGTGTGCAGGTATTGGAAGTTGAAGGGCTGTTTTGTCAAGTTGATGAAAGTGCTAAGCTGCCCTAGTCAACTCCTATATATTCATCTCATTCGACTAGATAGTTTAGTTATCATTTTTTATTCTGTTTGTTTTCTCTCATCCGCCCTTGCTGGTTGATCTAGTGTACTTGTTAAGATTGTTGGTGTATCTTAATCTTGTTTGTAAGATCATTGATTCACAGATTGTCTTTTTATTCTTTCTTTTGTAAGTACGATCAAAAAGCTAGGTATCACATTTGAAGTGATAGCCTAACGCCGTTTAATAAAAATAATAAGGGGAGGTTGGTTGAATCATTCTTGATTCATATTTTTTGTTAAAGATTTATAAAATCGAATATGGTATCAGAGACATTGGATCTTGATATCTGTTTTTAACTCCAAGCTGTTTTTTGTTAAAGATCTTGGTTAATCTGGTGGTTAGTCGTGTTTTGATTTAGCTTGTTTACTGGATTTAATCAATTAAATTTTTTAGGATTTCTAAAAATGGGGGTTTTCTAATTCTTGGTGTTCTGTGGGGTTTTCCTAGGTTCTTGAGCAATTAATTTGGTTTAATTGCTTATTTGGTAAGTTTTATCAAAAAACCCTAAAAGTCAGAAATTAGGGTTTCTTTGATTAAAGGTATTGTGTTGGTTAATTAGTTATTTCTTGTTGTTATAACTAATTTTACAGGTTGGTTTTCCGCTGTGCTTGATCGATTTGTGAGATCCGCTTGATCTCATTGATCTTGTTCTTTGTTGGTGGCTTGTTGTTGCGCGTGCATTGTAATACCTTTCTTCTCTTTGATCTTTAGGACTGTTTAGGCTGTTAGTGGGTGATTAGGTGTCGAAGGGGTCTAGTTAGTTCTTGGTAGATTGATTGATTGAGTTTTTTGCTTGGTTCTTGGTAGTTCCGTGTAGAGGAGTTACAAGGGTTTTTTGTTCTTTGCTTGTTGTTGTTTTCTTGTTTTTGTCATCATGTCTGGTGGCAAGAAAAGTGATAAAGATGTAAGTGATACTGATAATGAGAATGCTAATGTCATTCACCTAATGACCCTCTTTATTTGCACCCATCTGATACTAATGGTCAGCCAATTGTGACAACAAAACTTTCTGGTCCTAAAAATTATAAAGTTTGGGCTGCTGCTTTCAAACTTGCTTTGCATACTAAAAATAAGTTGGGGTTTATTGATGGTACTTGTGAAAAAGATAAGGAAGATGAGTTTTTACAGGAACAATAGGATAGATATAATGGTGTTGTTTTGTCATGGATTCTTGGTTGTATTTCTTCTGAATTGTATCAAGGGCAAATATTTTCTAAATAAGCTAAAGATGTTTGGGATGAGTTTAAGGAAACATATGATAAATTGATAGGTCTGTGGTAAATAATTTGCACTTTAAAATATGTTCTCTTACTCAATTTGGGTCTTCTTTGTCTGAGTACTATCACAACTACAATAGTTTATGGAGGCAATTTGACTCCCTGGTTAACTTGCCTAATTGTACTTGTGAGGGTGCTCCTCAGCTTAAGAGTCATAATAGCCTGTTGAGATTAATGTAGTTCCTTATGGGATTGGATGACACTTACAGTGTTGTAAGAAGTCAATTATTGACTTTTGATCCTTTACCAGATGTGAAGTCTGCTTTTGCTACCTATCTAGGGTTGAATCTCATAAGAATAACATGGTTCACAATTCTTCAGTTAGACCCAATTCTTCATCTTTTGCTGCTAGACCATCTAATTGGTCTAATAATAATAATAATTGGTCTAACAATAATAACAACAATAGACCTTCTCAAGGGATAGGGTCTATTAGAAATAATAACTTGATTTGTAAGCACTGTAATATGACTGGTCACACCATTGATAGGTGTTTTGAGCTTAATGGATATCCACCAGGATTCAAGAAAAGAACTCCTGGTGGTGTTAATTCTAATACTTCTTCTAGTGGTGTTAATACTAGTTCTGCTTCTGTTAATAATGATCTAAGTACAAGAAACTCTATGCCTTTTACTCAAGATCTGATTAACAGATTGATGGCTTTGATTGGTTCTAAGCCAGACAATAGTGAGTTACAGTCTGGTACTGCTGGTACTATAACCTTCTCTAATCATGTGATAAATTTTGGTACATGCAAGTTTTTTAATTACAACTCTAATATTAGTACTTATAGTACCTATGTTGGCTGGATTTTTAATTCTGGTGCCTCTCAACACATGACTTTTTCTGTTGATCATTTAACTGATGTTATAAATGTCTCTTATTTGAATATAACTGTGTCTCACCCAAATGGGACTATTGAATTGGTTAAGTTTGTTGGAAATTATAAACTTGTAGATAAAACTAATTTGAAAAATGTGTTAGTGGTACGTGGATACAAAGTCAGTCTTATATCTGTTCATAAACTTGCTAAGGATAACAAGTTTGTTGTTTCATTCACTGAATCTAAGTGTTTTGTTCAGGATTCTCTTCAGAAGTCCCTCCTAGGGACTGGTAGTGAGAATAATGGCTTGTATTTGTTTGATTCAGGTAGGAAAAATTTTAATAGTAAAATTACCTCTTGTTTATTATCTAAGTGCATCTGGCACAATAGACTTGGTCACCCATCTAATCAAGTTTTGAGTGTGTTAAAGGATACACTTCAGATTGATGATCTGGTTGATACTCAGCCTTGTGATGTGTGTCACAAGGCTAAGCAGACCAGAGAACCTTCCCAACTTAGTGATCATAAGACTAAGCATTTAGGTGATATTATTCACTTGGATGTTTGGGGACCCTATAGGGTTAAGAGTAAGGAAGGGTTTAGATTTTTTCTTACTATTGTTGATGACTACACTAGGGCTTTTTGGTTGTATTTGCTTAAGGGGAAGGATGAGGTTTTTGAAAAGGTGGTTGAATTTTACAACCTTATTAAAAATCAGTTTGATATTTCTTTTAAAGTGTTTAGAAGTGATAATGGCACTGAGTTTGTCAATCATATGTTTGAAAATTTTGTCACATCTAAAGGCATCATTCATCAGACCTCTTGTGTATATACACCACAGTAAAATGGTGTAGTTGAAAGAAAACATAGGCATCTTCTTAATGTTGCTAGAGCCCTCATGTTTCAGGGGGACATTCCTTTAAACATGTGGTCTGAATGCATTTTAACATTTGTGTACCTTATTAATAGGCTTCCTACCTTTGTGCTATCTGGAAAAAGTCCCTATGAAATGATTTACAAATTGTCTTCTAGTCTCTCTTTACTAAAAAGTTTTGGGTGTTTGTGTTTTGCAACTGTTTTAAATAATTCAAATAAATTTTCTGCTAGGTCTGATAAATGTGTTTTTATGGGGCATTCTAATACTAAAAAAGGTTATAAGCTTTATAATCTTGAAACTAAAACTTTTTTCTTTTCTAGAGATGTGAAATTCTATGAGACTGTTTACCCTTTTAAAAATGATGTGTTAGTAAAAGAGTTTGTCTTTGAGGAAAACGGTGTTAACAGTCAAAACTTTTTTGACCTAGTAGACCAATGTCAAGTGAACCGTATGATGATAAGAGAGACAATAAAGGTGATATAGATAATAGTGTGAGTCCTGACATAGTAGATGTGTCCAGTGATGCATCTCCTGCTGTTGCTAGACATTCTAGGGGGTAGTCAAAGAGTCTAGTATAGACAAAAATGACAGCAGCTAGAATGATCTAGGTGGTAGTATAGGAAGTCATGAGGGAGATGACATTGTCAATAATGATGATGATTATGATTCTGAGGGTGATGACTTTGTAGAATTTAAACAAATGTTTGAGTCTGAAAATTCTAATAGTCCAGAGAGGTCAGAGGTAAGAAGGTCTAGTAGACCTGTTAGATTGCCTACTAAGTTTGACAATTATGAGATGGATAAAAGATTTAAGTATGACATAAATAGTGTGATTAGTTATGCTAATTTTTCTATACACAACTTTGTCTTTGCTAATAATCTGAACAAGATTCATGAGCCCACATCTTATTCAGAAGCTGTTAAAAATCCTAAGTGGATTGAAGCTATGAATGAATAAATGGATACTCTTAACAAGAACAATACTTGGGTAATAGTGGATCTACCTCCAGGTAGAAAAGCTGTTTCTTGTAAGTGGTTGTGGAAGGTTAAGTATAAGTCTAGTGGGGAGGTTGAAAGGTTAAGTATAAGTCTTGTTGATCCCTTTGGTTGGATATATATTATGTTAAGAATTAGTATAATAGTTTTTAATCAAATTAAAACACTTTGAGCACTCTTACTAACACTAAATAAGTTATGTGGAATCTAACTTATAAAGCACAGAAGAACAGAATTACTTTTAACTATTTGATTCTCTTATTAATCGACTTGAATGAGGTACATGAAAGACATTGTACCTATGTTCCTTTTATAGAGTAAGGGACCCTAGAAACCTTAGAATATTCTATAAAGATAACTATATCACAAACGATATATTATCAATATTCTAACTATTTAGGTATATCACATAAGATATACTATAACTATAACTATGACATATCTTATACAAAGATATATTCGTCCTAATCATCATAGCAGTACTTACTTTATAAGTAGCAATACTTACTATGTACCGCAACACTAACGGTACTTACATAACACTAACAGTACTTGGAATATACTAACGGTACTTGGCACTTAACAAATAATTCCCAACAATCCTCCCCTAAACAAGAAATGATAACTTGTTGTCTTCTTGTTTCTTTTGTACTGGATGTATTAAAAATACATGTCTTCAGTCTTTCCTTCATCCTTGGATTGAACTTGGTAATTAGTATTTATATCCAACTGAATGTAATCAAACACTTCAAAAGTAGATCTTCTTCTGATAAGACAATCATGAGTATCATCTTTGTCTTCAAACTATGATCTTCTTGTGTAGTCTGAACATTCATCTTTGCAGCATCAGTTATTGTTTTCTTAAGTTTAGTCCTTGAACTCTTGATCATAAATCTTTGTCTTGATTTGATGATAACAAAACCTTCTAAGTATTATTTATAAATACTTCTTTGCCTGCAAACTTCATACCTGAAATAAAACAGTTAACAACAAACACCAATCCGTACTGGCTTCATGATTTTTAGCAAATCACCAGCTATCAACGGATTTGATAAATTCTTTACCAGTTAGCCGTACACTCTGGAATAGTCAATACTTTATTCACAAAGAATAAGGTGTAATGAAAACCTTACAATTTTTGGTAAATTGTCAACCATCAACGGATTTGATGAAGTCTTTACCTAGTACCGTTTGTCTAGGACTAGCCAACTCTTTGTCTCGAAACAAGGTGAGTTAGAACCATATAGTTTTTAGCAAACTATCAGCTTTCAATGGATTTGACAAGTCTTTACCACAAACCGTTTGCTTATGGACTAGCCAGTTCTTATGTGTGTTAGACATGGTGAACTGAGAACCATTTATGAAGTGTGACTGAAAGTCAAACACTTAAGATTCTTTCTCACCTTCTTCCTCATCTTTCAAATCCTTGATTTGTTGTTTAACCATTCTGATCAACTCCAATGCATCAGCAGACTCTTCTGTAACTTCTAATTGTTGTTCTAACATTCTTTCCAACAATTTTATTTTGTAAGGGTAACTTTTCTCTTGCAGCATATAGTGTGTAACATCATCTACATCCAAAATATGCAATCCACATGACCTGTAATATCTCTAGTAACTAGGAACCTGATTCTCTAATTCCTTCAACATTTCTTGATCATAATTGTGTGGCTCATACATATAGAGAAATTCCTAGTATAATCGTGACACTTCAGTTTTACCTGCACTCCCTTCTTGAACTAACCTTGAAAGATCTTGAATATCTTGTCTGTCAAGAATGTGAAGAATATCCTCCAAAAGTCTGAATACTCTTGTTGTGCCATCAGTTCTCTGAATTCCATGAGCTTCAAGTCCTTGATCTATAGAGTAAATCCATTTATAAATGGATGCTCTCTTTCCAAAAATCTCTGTATCAATACATTGATCTTCAAATTTCACAATCTTCAAGTACTTCTTTAAGCTCTCATCATCATCACTATCCTCTGCTGTTGTTTTAGCTCTCTTAGCTTTCTTCTCTAGCTTTGTTGACCTTTTCCTTTTAAAACTCTTGGAAATTCCCTCAAGTTCTGTTGAACCCTCTTCCAAGTTTGTATGTACCGTTTCCTCAGTATGTACTGTTGACTGTGTATGTACTACTTGTACATTTTCAGTCTGAGCAATACCTTGAGTTTCAACTCCTGTATCCATTCTCTGAGCAATCTCTTCCTCCTTTGAACTTACTTTCTCCTTTCTATTCTTCCTCACATAAGTGGTCTTGATAAGTGGAGATGTATTTGTAGGTTCAGCAATACTTGGCTCAATTCTAGGAGTACTACCAAATTGTCTTTGTTGTTGCAAATGTTGCTTTCTTATCTACTTCAGATCCAATCTCAACAAAATTCAATTCCATCCTCTTACTTTGCTCATGCAAAGTTTTCATTTCTTTAAAATTCTTCTTGACCAGCTGAATATGAGTAAATCCTTTAACTTTCTTTAGAAAGTTCATCATCTGATTTCTAATCTGCATAGTAGTTGGAGGCTTAATCTTTTCTTTCCTTCTCTTTTCAACAAAGAATCTTTGTTGCTCCCTTACCAGATCATCAATCAATTTTGATTTCTCTTCTTCATCATATGCATCTTTCTCTTCAGCTATCAATGAGTCTGCAAGAAGCTCACTTGCATGTATCTCAGCTTGAATCCTATCATACTCTTGTATGTTTCATTCTTGTTGTATTCTTTTAGCTTCTAGCAAATCTTGCTTTGCTACAAGTTCTTCCTGCAATTCATTTTTTATGAATTTGTGCTTGCATTCTATAAGCAAATTCCTCATCATGGACTATTTGATTAAATCTGTACATGACTTTGTTTATATCATCATCTGAATCACTTTCATCTTCAGATTCTGATAATAATTGCTTCTTCCCCTTATCCTTTGGATTAATCTTAGGTAGCTTCTTCTTCAGCTTGGTAGCTGGTTCTTCATCAGCTTGCTGTTGACTGACTATACCTTTAGTAGGGTGTGAAGCTTGAACTTTCTTACCTTGAATTTGATCTTTTTTGGCAAGAACTTCTTGTTGTGTCTTTTTCTCTACTTCTGCTGTTTAGTCTTCTCAACTAAATTCTTCTTTAAATCACGCTGCAATTGGGCTAAAGTCTCATTTTCTCCAAAAGAAGTTTGACTTACTAGTGAAGGATGATCACCAGCGGTACTTGCAATCGGCTTAGTTGGTTTAGCAATACTTGGGTCTTCAACAATGTCAGCAGTACTTGCAGTCGGCTTAGTTGGCTTAGTAGTACTTGGATCTTCAACAATGTTGACTTCACCAGTATTAGACACACTTGTTTCTTCAATCACTTGTGTATCCCCAGATACTCTTTCTTCCATAGAAGCTATCATATCAACTTGCACCTCTTCAGTCTTGTCAGATTCATTGCTCATTCTTGATCTAGACAGTACTTGCAAAGTCTGTTTCCTTTGAAACCATACTTGTCCTTGTGGTGATGGAGTTGAATATACAGGAAACTTAATAGTAATTTCCTCTAACTTCTCATAGAAAGCACTCCAATTAGCTTGAAGTGGTGATTGATTTGATGGTTCTAGTTGAGTTGCCAATGTTTCTGCAACTTGTGGCTCCTCTGGAGTTGGTTGTGGTTCTTTCTGTTGAATCTCCATATCTGAAGGTCCATCCACACCAGTCTCTAAACCAGTTCCATCTTCATAAGTCCCCATGACATCTTCATCCAATTCAAAATTGATGTCATTTCTAGAGATCCTTGTCTGATTTTCAGAAGAAGGTGGTTGTTCTTCATTATTCCTACCCTGTTTGGTTGCATTCAGTTGCCTTTTCTTGCGGTTCCTGAATCTTTGCTTCTTTATTGCAGATTTCTGAACAGATCTATATTGCCTCATCCAAGGTGACACTTTGTTCCTTAATTTGAGTAGGCTAGCCTCCAATTCAGCAATCCTCTTGTCTTGAACAAGCTTTTCTTTCTGCAATACATGTACATGTTGGGACAAACTTGTACACAAAGAAGTTAAATTTGCAACATCCACCACCTCTGGTGCTTGTGCTTGTGGTGAACCACTAGCAGCAATAGAAGCAGCAGGTGTATGGATCATCTCATCAGTGTTTGGTGGAACACCAATATTGTGAGAAGAAGATTGTGAATCTTCTAGGGAATGGGAACTCTAGTGAGAAGGAGTTTGCTGAGGAGCACTAGAATTGCTAGGTTCCTCATCTTCTTGATTGGCAGGTTGGGCTAACATATGAGCAAACAATGGTGTTACTGTTCCTAAAAAGGCATTGCCTTGTTTGGCCAAGAAAGAGAAAGTTCTCTTTGTGAATGAATGAACATCCCATGTATCAGTTAATTCTGGTAGGTTAGGCAATTGGTCACCAACTAAAGTCTGAATGAATCTAGGATACATTAAAAACTTCTTAGTCCGTTCCAAATTCCTAGTCATGCCTTCAAAAATTAATTTTGAAAAATTAAAAACCCTGTTATTTGCTAGACAAATACCAGCAGATGCCAATGCAGCACGTATTTGATCAAAAGATGTACTTTTTGAACTTAAACAGTGAAAAATAGCACGAAAAAGCAATTTCCATTGAGGTGAAAATAAAGCTTTAAAGAAAGTAAGACTTTCCCTACCACCTCCATAGCCCATGGCTGCAAGGCCATCATGAATCTCTGTATTATTAAGCATACTAAGTCCATTTTCGTCATTTAATCTCAAACTTGCTCGTAGCAGTACCTCAGTGACATATATATTTCTATAATTCACCATAGCTTTAATGCAAGGTTGATCAAAACGAGTACCTAATACAGCAGTATCCCAAAATTTTTCAACAATGGGTATAGAGACAACTGGACTTACAGTGAGTGCAAAGCGAACATGACTTCGAGATAGGAAACCAAGCATTTCATGGAAACCAAGAGAATCATCATTCGTAGCAAGATTCGCAACCAAATTATGCTTAGAGATTACTTGTAAAGCAGCCATTAGTATTTTTGATGATCGAAAGATTAGAAAGAAGGTTATAGAATCAAGAGATAAAAATAAAAGATTAGGTAAATCAATTGTGTAATTGGGGTAAGTATTTAAGTAAATATCAAACCTAAGCGCGAAGAAACCGCCAAATTTACAAAAGAGACCCTTAACGGTAAAACGGACATGTAGCGGTACATAGAACATAAGCGGTACTTGGTTTTGTGCTAGCGGTACTTGGAGTGACAACGGTACCTCACAAATTTGACCAGTTCATGCTTTCCACTAGACATGTAACCTCTTTTATCTTTTTCTATAAACCTGCAATAGCATCAAAAACACAAAACATAGACTATAAAATAAAAATTATAAAAATTTGTACAACTATTACCTCCCCTCAACATATGCAGCATGTTATTGGTTGAGCATACCAATGTGTGTTACCAAGAATTCAAATCTCTTTGCATCAAATGCCTTGGTCAACAAATCAGCTACATTGTTGTCTGTATGAATCTTCAAGACTTGAATAAGCTTTTTGTCATAAGCATCTCTTATAAAGTGATGTCTTATTTCAATATGCTTAGTCTTGGAGTGAAATACTGGATTCTTAACAATGCATATAGTACTTTCATTATCAATGTAAATCTTGGTGTTCATGAAGTTAAACCCATAGTCCAACAATTGATTCTGAATCCAAAGTACTTGTCCACAACAATAAGCAGCAGCTACATATTCAGCTTTAGTTGTAGAAGTATCAACAATGGTTTGCTTCTTACACTGCCATGATATGAGTCTTCTGCCTAGGAATTAACAACCTCCTGTTGTGGATTTCCTATCATGATTTTCTCCAGCTGATTACTATCTGAGTAAGCTTCCAATTCAAAGGTGGAATCTCTAGGATACCATAATTCTAAATTGGGTTGACTTTTAAGATATTTAAAAATCTTCTTCACAACATGTAGATGTGACACCTTTGGATGAACTTGGAATCTTGAACAGGCACACACGGCAAACATTATATCTGGTCTTGAAGGAATAAGATACATCAATGAACCAATCATTGACCTATAGAGATGAATGTCAACATCTTCTCCATGTTCAACTTTTGATAAATATTTCTTGGCTTCAAAAGGTGTGCTTGTACTCCTTGTATCCATACATGAAAATTTCTTTAAGATTTCAGCAACATATTTATCTTGACTGATAAATATTCCATCTTTCCTTTGTTTGACTTGCAGTCCCAAAAAGAAAGTTAGTTCTCCCAAAGAACTCATTTGAAATATTCCTTTCATCAAAGCTTCAAACTCTTCACACCATGTCTTCTTGGTAGAACCAAAAATGATGTCATCAGCATAGACTTGAACTAGAATGATGTCTTTGGCATTTTTCTTGATGAACAGAGTTTTGTTAATGGTTCCTCTCCTATATCCATGTCCTAGTAGAAAGTTGGATAAAGTTTCATACCAGCCTCTTGGAGCTTGATGCAGACCATAAAGTGCTTTGATAACTTTGTAGACTCTATTGGGGAATTTAGGATCTACAAAACCTAGAGGTTGTGAGACATATACCTCCTCTGAAATAGTACCATATAGAAAGGAACTTTTCACATCCATTTGATAGACTATAAATCCCATATATGATGCAAAGGCCAAAAATAACCTAATGGCTTCTATCCTTGCCACTGGTACAAAAACCTCATCATAGTCTATCCCTTCTTCCTGTCTATAGCCTTGAGCAACAAGTCTTGCCTTGTTCCTCACAACAACCCCTCTTTCATCCTTCTTGTTCCTGAAGACCCATCTAGTACCAATTACTCTTTTACCTGAGGGAAGATCCACAAGAATCTAAACCTTTTGTAGCTCAAATTGTGTTAATTCTTATTGCATGGCATCTACCCAACTTTCTTCACCAAGAGCCTGAGAGATGTTTTTGGGCTCTACTTGAGATAAGAAACAGCCAAACAAACAATGCTGAGTATCTTTATGATTTGTTCTCTGTTGTTGTTTGACATAACTCACTTGTGCATGAGTTTCAATATTGGTTTGCAGTTGTCTTCTGGTTTGTACAGTAGATTTTGGATCACCAATAATCTGTGTAGTAGGATGGTTGTTGTTGACTTTATGAGTGGGAATAGAACTGACTGGAATTTTTGTTTCCAAATTGTTGAAATCAGTTACTGCACCCTGCTCATCATAGGAAGCTTTGGAGAAGATTCCTTCAGCTGGACTGGCATATAAGTCTTCATCGTCCAATGCTTGCAAAATCTCTTCTAATGAGTCAATAGATTTTGTAGATTTTGACTTAGCAGTACTTGTAGATGAAGGACCGCTAGGTATAGTATGTACTGCTTTGTGTTGTGACTCAAAAGACTCTTCTCAAGAATGCTTATTAACAGATGTAGCATTCTTTTCTTGATCTTTAAGCCTCTGAAGCTCCTGGGAGGCTTGATCATCATTTGATGGCATGGTTTGCTTCTTAGGAGTTGCAGACATGGGAGTAATAGTAGGCATGTTGGGTACATAGATGTGAACATCATCATCTGATGAAGAAACATCTTCTTGAGTACCTGCATTAGTTGCACTTGACTCCTCACCTGCATTGTTAGTTTGACAATCCTTTTGCAAAGAGTAGTAATCCATGGAGTTAGTTAGATAATCTAAATCAAACATCTAAGCATAACCTATTACTGGAACATTGGGTTTATTTTTTAAGAAATTGACATGAGCATTTTCTTCAACTTTCTTAGTTGCCAAATTGTAAACCCTATATGCTTTACTTTGCAATGAATATCCTACAAGATATCCTGGATCAGAATTTCCATCAAACTTTCCCAAATAATCTAGAGTATTTAGTATAGACACATGACACCCAAAAGGTTTTAAATGACTTATGTTTGGCTTTACATTTGTCAAGAGTTCATAAGGTGTTTTGTTTTGAGGCTTAGTTACTAGGACTCTATTTAACACATAACATGCAGTATTGATTGCTTCTGCCCAAAGGTATTTGGCAAAAGTAAATCAGCCAGCATAGTTCTAGCAGCCTTAATTAATGTCCTATTCTTCCTTTCAGCTACTCCATTCTGTTGTGGAGTTCTAGGATTACTAAATTGTCTCTTAATTCCTTTAGACCTACAGAATTCATCAAAATCAGCATTCTTAAATTCTGTTCCATTATCAGTCCTAATGATTAATACCTGTTTAGTGAACTACTTTTCAACTAAAGTGATAAAATCCTTTAGTAATTCACTTGTTTCACTTTTAAGGGATAAAAAGAAAACCCAACAGAATCTACTATAATCATCAGTTATGACTAGACAAAAGGTCTTATGACTAATGCTTCTGATAGAAACTGGACCAAATAAATCCATATGCAAAAGTTGCAAAGGTTTTGTAACAATGTTTACAGTCTTGGTCTTACAAGAGGCTCTATGTTGTTTACCTTTTTGACAAGCAGCACATGTGAAATCATTTTGAAAATATTTGTTAGGTAGACCTCTAACCAAATTCCTTTTTACCAATCTATTAAGATTCTTGAAATTCACATGACCTAACCTTCTATGCCATAGGTTTGACTCATCTAAAGAAGCCTTAGCTAGCAAACATGTAATACCACCTGTTGGAGTAATAGTATGAAGATTAAAGGTGTACATATTTTCTTGCCTGGGTACTTTAAGTAGTATTTGAGATTCCTTAGGCATCTCAAAGTCTTTGGACAACACCAAGCAGTCTTTGTCTGTGAATAGCACCTTGTTCTTCTTATCACACATTTGTGATACAGAAAAGAGATTGAACTCGTTCAATTCTTTTACAAAGAAAACATCTTCAAATTCCAACTTTCCTGTGTTGATTTTCCCTTTGCCAGTGATTCTACCTTTGCTACCCCCAAAGGCTACTGGACCTCCTCTGAATTCTTCAAATTTAGCAAGAAAATCTTTGTTTCCTGTCATGTGTCTTGAGCATCCACTATCTACAATTCCTTTATCTTTTAATTCATCAATGAGATGCCCCTGCACACAAATAAAACTCATTAGTTTTTAACAGGGACCCAAGCCACATTTGGCTCGGATCTTGTGGGACCTACACATTTAAGAGTTTGTACTGAAGAATTCCCAGTAATGCTACTTTTACTCTTATACTTCATGGTTTAATTTATGTAGTCAAAGTCATAGGGTGACTCTATGTGCTCTGACTTCTTTGACTTAAGTACTGCTTTAGCGGTACTTGCTTTAACGCATGGTATATCTCTTTTAGGAACCCACATTTGCACAGGTTTATTCTTGTCCTTACCTCTAGGTGTTTTAACTTTTTCAAAAACTTTCTTAAAAGTCTTGGAGAACATTGGTTTTACAGACTTTAAACTAACAGTACTTGAGTTTGGTCTAGCAGTACTTGCATGTCTAGATTTGCCGGTACATAGTTTACCAGACTTTAAAGATACTAGCCCTTGCTTCATAAGTACTGCCCTAGGAACAAAACTTTTGGTAGGATTATTTTTAACCTGTTTAACTACCTTTGTGTGATCAAACTTAGGTTTTTCATCTTTAGTTTTCTGATTCCTATAAACCTGTGTATTTTTCCTATTACTGTTTTTCATGACCCTTTGTGTAGCCTTTTGTTTCACCATTTTATCTTCATGTAATGTACAATGTTTGATAAAATGACTTAGACTACCACAAATAAAACATCCTTTTCTTCTTAAAGAAGACCAAAAGGTTGTTTTGACTTTAGTTTTTCAAAACCTATCCCACCCCTTTTGACATTAGTATGTTGTATATTGTTTTCCAATATCTTACTAGGAGTTTTTACCTGCTTGGAAGCAGAACTAGTCTTAGATTCCTCAGAAACAAAGTTTTTCATTAAAGGTGGATAAACAATGTTCTTGGTCACAACAGTATTTTCTTAGGACAAAGTACTAGAGTTAAAGATATTATTAATCTTAGGTTCTTTTAACTCTATACTAGTATCATTACAAGAGGGCATGAAAACTCCTGATAATGGTGGAGGAACTGCCTTCATTCCTTCAGCATATCGATCATATTCAGGTGTATCATCTACCTTAATAGAACTATCAAAAATCCCTTTTGATAAGTATTTGTTAGTTAAGGTTATCCCAGGTTGATCCTCAATATATCATAGGCCTATTTTATCATAATACCCCATTTGTGAATTAATCAATTTTCCAATCCCTTAGAGGATTGTTGCCAATGACTAATCACTTCCCTTTCATTACAAAGACTGGTTTTTAAAGCTTCATTTTCTGAATTTATTTTTAAAAGTTGTCTTTTAAAAGCTTTTATTTCCACATCTTTTCCCTCATTTAAAGTGTCAAAATCCTTATTTTCTCTTCATAGTTTTGTTGAGCCTTTTTGTATAAAACTATATTTTCTTCTAATTTAACAACACCCTGTTTGAAGGCTTTTACTTCTACAGTGCATGTGTTAACCTTTTGATACTGTTCCTCTAGTTCTACTTTTAGGCTATTAAATTTAAGAATACAATCTTTAGAACAAGGATGTACCTCAGTATCTTCATGTGAGAGAGCGATTAATCCAAGCTCTTCTTCTTCTTCTTCTTCTGCCCAATTCACCACTCCATCTATAGTAACCAATGCTTTAGTTCCTTTAGGACTCCTGCTGCTTCCCTTTGGAAAGCTTTCAGTTATTCTTGGACTGGTTCTATAGCTGTTCTTGGACTTCTGATTGCTAGTCTCAGCTTTATCTCTAGAGCATTCTCTTGCAAAGTGTCCATTCCTTCCATTGTTATAGCATTCAACTTTTAACTTGTCATATCCTAATGGCTCATTAGGATCAACAGTCATTTTTCTTCCAGTCTTCTTGAAGAACCTATTAGATCTTACTGACAACATAGCAGCTTGCCATTTAAGATCCATCTCTTCAACATCCGCATCATCCATTTGGAACAAGTCATTGAGAGTTAATCTTGGCCTGTAAGTACCGTTGTTCCCATCTGACACAAAAGCCAAGTTAGACTTTGAAGTAGTTGCTGTCTTTACTTCAGTGCCTTTCACATCCATCTCATATGCTCTAAGATTGTTGTAGAGATGATCAAACAGAATTGTTTCCAAATTATCTCTTGTGATGAAGTGCATAGCCATTGCTTTCCATTCTAGTGGAACACTTCTTAAAAAATTTAGATTGGCTTCTTCATTAGGAATTACTTGTCCATAAACTGCTAATTGAATAAGCAACTTACTGAACCTTCCATATCCACCATGTATCCCCTCTATACTAGTAATTGAGAAGTTTTCAAATTCTTGCTTAAGAACAATCTTCTTAATTTTCTTAGATTCGTCATTGCCTCTAAATCTAAGTTTTATAGCATCCAACATAGCTTTGGCATCTTTATAATGATGAAAGCTTGGTAGAATGTCTTCAGAAAGAGCCATGGCCAAAGCAGTTCCAGCTTTTCTTTCTCTGATCTCTACTTGTACCTCCTCAGCAGTCACAGCAGGTAGAACATATCATGTATTGTCTTGCAACCAGTGTAGCTTCTTTGGTGTATTCACATTCTTGATAACTTGCCACACAGTGTGATCTGTGTGATTCAAGTAATGTTCCATCTACATAGCCCATGTCTCATAATTGTCACCTTTGAGAAATGGGAGTTTAACAGCAGATAGAGTATGAGAAGGTGTTGGTGTAGAGGTAGCTACAAAATTCACGGCTTGAGCACCTTGTGCTGGTGCAGAATGCACAACTTGTGGTTGTCCCTGTGGCAGAATAGGATCAGGGTTCTGAACATCATCCAAGTGAGCATTATCACCATCTGGTTGAGACATTCAGATTTGGTATGTGTGGAGTGTTTGGGGTCGTGTTCTTCTTTTTTAGAGTTTCTCAACAAGCTCTGATACCACTTGTTGATCCCTTTGGTTGGATCTATATTATGTTAAGAATTAGTATAATAGTTTGTAATCAAACTAAAACACTTTGAGCACTCTTACTAACACTAAATAAGTTATGCGGGATCTAACTTATAAAGCACAGAAGAACAGAACTACTTTTAACTATTCGATTCTCTTATTAATCGACTTGAATAAGGTACATGAAAGACATTGTACCTATGTTCCTTTTATAGAGTAAGGAACCCTAGAAACCTTAGAATATTCTATAAAGATAACTATATCACAGACGATATAGTATCAATATTCTAACTATTTAGGTATATCACATAAGATATACTCTAACTATAACTAGGACATATCTTATACAAAGATATATTCGTCCTAATCATCATAGCAGTACTTACTTTATAAGTAGCAGTAATTACTATGTACCACGTTAACACTAACGGTACTAACATAACACTAACAATACTTGGAATATACTAACGGTAGATGACACTTAACAAATAATTCCCAACAATGCTTGTTGATCCCTTTGGTTGGATCTATATTCTGTTAAGAATTAGTATAATAGTTTGTAATCAAACTAAAACACTTTGAGCACTCTTACTAACACTAAATAAGTTATGCGGAATCTAACTTATAAAGCACAGAAGAACATAATTACTTTTAACTATTCGATTCTCTTATTAATCGACTTGAATGAGGTACATGAAAGACATTGTACCTATGTTCCTTTTATAGAGTAAGGAACCCTAGAAACCTTAGAATATTCTATAAAGATAACTATATCATAGACGATATATTATCAATATTCTAACTATTTAGGTATATCACATAAGATATACTCTAACTATAACTATGACATATCTTATACAAATATATATTCAACTGATCATCATAGCAGTACTTACTTTATAAGTAGCAGTACTTACTATGTAACGCATTAACACTAACGGTACTTACATAACACTAACAGTACTTGGAATATACTAACGATACTTGACACTTAACAAATAATTCCCAACAATCCTCCCCTAAACAATAAATGATAACTTGTTGTCTTCTTGTTTCTTTTGTACTGGATTTATTAAAAATACATGTCTTCAGTCTTTCCTTCATCCTTGGATTGAACTTGGTAACTAGTATTTGTATCCAACTGAATGTAATCAAACACTTCAAAAGTAGATCTTCTTCTGATAAGAAAATTATGAGTATCATCTTTGTCTTCAAAACTATGATCTTCTTGTGTTTTCTGAACATTCATCTTTACAGCATCAATTATTGTTTTCATGAGTTTAGTCCTTGAACTCTTGATCATAAATCTTTGTCTTGATTTGATGATAACAAAACATTCTAAGTATTATTTATAAATACTTCTTTGCCTACAAACTTCATACCTGAAATAAAACAGTTAACAACAAACACCAATCTGTATTGGCTTCATGATTTTTAGCAAATCACCAGCTATCAACGGATTTGATAAATTCTTTACCAGTTAGCCGTACACTCTGGAATAGCCAATACTTTATCACAAAGAATAAGGTGTAATGAAACCTTACAATTTTTGGTAAATTGTCAACCATCAACGGATTTGATGAAGTCTTTACATAGTACCATTTGTCTAGGACTAGCCAACTCTTTGTCTCGAAACAAGGTGAGTTAGAACCATATAGTTTTTAGCAAACTATCAGCTTTTAACGCATTTGATAAGTCTTTACCACAAACCGTTTTCTTATGGACTAGCCAGTTCTTATGTGTGTTAGACATGGTGAACTGAGAACCATTTATGAAGTGTGACTGAAAGTCAAACACTTAAGATTCTTTCTCAGCTTCTTCCTCATCTTTCAAATCCTTGATTTGTTGTTTGACCATTCTGATCAACTCCAAAGCATCAGCAGACTCTTCTATAACTTCTAATTGTTGTTCTAACATTCTTTCCAACAATTTTCCTTTGAAAGGGTAACTTTTCTCTTGCAGCATATAGTATGTAACATCATCTACATCCAAAATATGCAATCCATATGACTTATAATATCTCCAGTAACTAGGAACCTGATTCTCTAATTCCTTCAACATTTCTTGATCATAATTGTGTGGCTCATACATAAAGAGAAATTCCTAGTATAATAGTGACACTTCAGTTTTACCTGCACTCCCTTCTTGAACTAACCTTGAAAGATCTTGAATATCTTGTATGTCAAGAATTTGAAGAATATCCTCCAAAAGTCCGAATACTCTTGTTGTGCCATCAGTTCTCTGAATTCCATGAGCTTCAAGTCCTTGATCTGTAGAGTAAATCCACTTAGCAATGGATGCTATCTTTCCAAAAATCTCTGTATCAATACATTGATCTTCAAATTTCACAATCTTCAAGTACTTCTTTAAGCTCTCATCATCATCACTATCCTTGGCTGTTGTTTTAGCTCTCTTAACTTTCTTCTTTAGCTTTGTAGACCTTTTCCTTTTAACACTCTTGGAAATTCCCTCAAGTTCTGTTGAACCAGCTTCCAAGTTTGTATGTACCGTTTCCTCAGTATGTACTGTTGTATGTATTGTTGACTGTGTATGTACTGCTTGTACATTTTCAGTCTGAGCAATACCTTGAGTTTCAACTCCTGTATCCATTCTCTGAGTAGTCTCTTCCTCCCTTGAACTTACTTTCTCCTTTCTATTCTTCCTCACATAAGTGGTCTTGATAGGTGGAAATGTATTTGTAGGTTCATCTGTACTTGGCTTAATTCTAGGAGTACTACCAAATTTCTTTGTTGTTGCAAATGTTTCTTGAATTCTTCAACAGCTTTCTTATCTGCTTCAGATCCAATCTCAACAAAATTCAATTCAGTCCTCTTACTTTGCTCATACAAAGTCTTGATTGCTTCAAAATTCTTCTTGACCAGTTGAATATGAGTAAATCCTTTAACTTTCTTTAGAAAGTTCATCATCTGATTTCTAATCTGCATAGTAGTTGGAGGCTTAATCTTTTCTTTTCTTCTCTTTTCAACAAAGAATCTTTGTTGCTCCCTTACCAGATCATCAATCAATTTTGATTTCTCTTCTTCATTATATGCATCTTTCTCTTCAGCTATCAATGAGTCTGCAAGAAGCTCACTTGCATGTATCTCAGCTTGAATCCTGTCATACTCTTGTATGTTCCATTCTTGCTGTATTCTTTTAGCTTCTAGCAAATCTTGCTTTGCTGCAAGTTCTTCCTGCAATTCATTTTCACGAATTTGTGCTTGCATTCTATAAGAAAATTCCTCATCATGGTCTATTTGATTAAATCTGTACATGACTTCGTTTATATCATCATCTGAATCAATTTCATCTTCAGATTCTGATAATAATTGCTTCTTCCCCTTATCCTTTGGATTAATCTTAGGTAGTTTCTTCATCAGCTTGCTATTGAATGACTATACCTTTAGTAGGGTGTGAAGCTTGAACTTTCTTACCTTGAATTTGATCCTTTTTGGCAAGAACTTCTTGTTGTGTCTTTTTCTCTACTTCTGCTTGTTTAGTCTTCTCAACTAAATTCTTCTTTAAATCAAGCAGCAATTGGGCTAAAGTCTCATTTTCTCCAAAATAAGTTTGACTTTCTAGTGAAGGATGATCACCAGCGGTACTTGCAATCGGCTTAGTTGGCTTAGTAGTACTTGGGTCTTCAACAATGTCAGTATTACTTGTAGTCGGCTTAGTTGGCTTAGCAGTACTTGGATCTTCAACAATGTTGACTTTACCAGTATTAGACACACTTGTTTCTTCAATCACTTGTGTATCCCCAGATACTCTTTCTTCCATAGAAGCTATCATATCAACTTGCACCTCTTCAGTCTTGTCAGATTCATTGCTCATTCTTGATCTAGACAGTACTTGCAAAGTCTGTTTCCTTTGAAACTATACTTGTCCTTGTGGTGATGGAGTTGAATATACAGGAAACTTAATAGTAATTTCCTCCAACTTCTCATAGAAAGAACTCCAATTAGCTTGAAGTGGTGATTGAGTTAATGGTTCTGGCTGAGTTGCCAATGTTTCTGCAACTTGTGTGTCCTCTAGAGTAGGTTGTGGTTCTTTCTGTTTAATCTCCATATCTGAAGGTCCATTAATACTTTTTTTTTGTATCAAAATTCGTAGTTCCAAATCTTTTCGAATTGATTATTGGTTCAAAGTGTGACTCAATTGTTCTTGGTGGAATGGAAAATGGTTTGGTTGACTATCTATTTTAAACTAAAAGCTAATAAATGTGAATGTCGTTGCGTAAAGTAAAAGCTTTAAAAAAAATAAGTAGTTAAAAGTAAATGCTGGAAAACTTAAAGACAAGATTAGAAAAATACTTCAACACTTAATAAATCTAAAACTTGAAAACTTTGTAAAAACAAGAAACTAATCTCATCGGAATACCCAAGCGGAATAAACTGATCGGAATGTTGGAAAATATCACTAATCAGAATATCAAACAAAACTCTCGTCGGAATAATGTCGTCGGAATAGTGCAATCGGAATCCAGTACAATCGGAATTTAGTGAAAGTAAGTAGTCGGAATATGGTAGAAATCCCAATCGGAATAGCATAAAAAGGATACAATCGGAATAACTAAAGAATAAGTCTAATCGGAATGTCACACAAAACACCACAATCGGAATTTGCTAAAACCCTTATCCGATCAGAGTGATCAGAATAATGTAGCAAATCGGAATAACATAAACCCTTTTCCGATTTGGAGATCGGAATACAAAGGGAAGTGCAAATCGGAATGTTGAAATCGGAAAAGGGTTTTAACCTTTTCCGATGACCTACGAATTTGAAAATAAGCTAAGCTATAAGCTATTAGGAATAAGCTTAAACCAAGACTTGATCTTATAATGAAAAAGACTAAATAAGCACGAATAACAACTTATCCAATCTTAAAACTAGCAATCTTTTAAATCAAACCATAAAAAATGAAACTTTTTAAGAAAACTTTCAAAAAGTAAATAAGCTAAACATACAAATAAGCCAATAAGCACAAAGATCTTAGAGCTTAACCGTATGAAAACTTATGTAGGAATAAAAAGATTAACTTTTTAAGCACTAAAACATCAAGATCAACACGGATCACATATATTTTGCGCCAAAAGTAAGCTAAAATCAAGAAAGGTAGAAAGAGATTGATGAACAAAAGGCTTAACTTGAACTTCATTAATGAAATCACAATACAAAAAGCTTAATCTTGAAAGATTACAAGAAAGAAAAGATGAAAACTTAGTGAGAGAAAGTTTGGAACTTTCTCTCTCTAAAAAGTAGAAAGGAAAAGTGAAAATGAAACTAACTACTAAAAACTAACCCCCCTCCTAATGTGTATTAGGAGGGTATTTATAGGGAAAATGGGAAGGTGTGCATGTGTTGCCTCTTCTTTCTTTCTTCTCGACTCGATTTAAATCCTTTGTCTTTCTCGACCTCGTCTCGGGATTTGTCGATGTATATTGAACTTGTCTTGTAATTTTTTTCTTCTATTAGACTTGAGTTTTTCGACTTCATTAAACTTCCGTCTTTAGACTTTTTCTTCGATAAATCTTCAGAATAGGCCTTGGACTTCCGTTGTTTTTGCACTCTTGATCTTTTGACTTCGTCTTTTCCCGTTTTCTTCGATAAAAGCCCGTGAAAGCCCGTGTTTTTCTTCCTTTTTCATCTTTTGGTCCTAAAACACAATAAAAACACAAACCACGCATAATTCCGACTTTTATGACATAAAATACACGTTTTGGTCTTGTTATTATTGGAAATAAGTGGTAAAAGGATAAGTGTTTTCACAATTATTAAATCCCCTACACTTGACCATTACAATGCCCTCATGCAATGCATTAGTTTTAAAGCATGGTTTACATTTTTCATCATAAATAACCCATCTTGGCCTTTATTAAATACTTAAACATAAAAAGATAGAAACAAGTAAAGAAATCAAAGACTTACATTGGGTTTTGGCTGCCATGAACGTTTATCATCCTCAAGTTTCACGTTCCCCAAACCAAGCTTAAAAACGAGATCATTGTTATTATAAGTTAGCAAACTAACACAAATTCATGTGGGCTAATTTTTTACTTAGACTCCCTTATTCCTAGGTGTATCTCTTATATTTTATTTTTGTCTTGAATGATCACGAGGATGCATTGTTTGACTAATTTCGATAGTTATTTAGGCCGAAAATAAAGTGGGACGATTTAATCAATAGTTAGCTAAAGGACAAAATCTTTTAAAACTGCTTCTCGGGACCTCATAAAGTTCATATCTTGGCATAACTCGCTTCACGATTTGAGACCTTTCTCGGACCGATATTTGGCAGTGACTTCATACTTCGAATCTTTGAGAGACGTTCTTGAAATTATGGCCTTCTCTTCATAATAGGAATTTCTTCACTTGAAGTTTTGAGAGATTCTTCATCTTTGGACCACGACTTATTCATATTTCTCCAATCTTTATTTTGGACTTTGATATACAACGATCCGCCTCCTTTTAGGACTTGGATCTATTTATCCTCATACCTTGATAGGGCCTTTTTGGATAGACTTCTCCATGATCTTTTGAGGAGTATTTTCTTTTCGCCGTGTGTCTCGATCCTTCATATTGATTTTCGATAAATGATTCTTCACATCACTTTTGGATCTTTAGCAACAAAATGTTGCCCTAATCCCTTGTTAGGGCCTTTTCGGACTCGCCAATCTTCGCATCCCGCTTCAATAAGTTATGCCTTGGCTATGAACTCTAATTAATACCGAGCAACTTTTAAACGATCTTGGGCTAGAAGCTAAGTAACTTTTCAAATCGTACAACCTTATTTATTGCAGATAAATTCATTAACAAGCGATGGGAGACTAGGCTCATAATTAACTCACATAAATTCACGAAAGAATACCAAACTTATAATTGACTCTATCATCTCTCGTCCTCCACAGTTTAAAATCTCAAGGAATGAGACTCGTGGATGCTTAGCCTATTAAATCAAAGTTTTGGGTTTTCGAGTCGCCTATAGGATCTTGCAAATTCTTAGACTTTTTCAAGTTTAGAAATCGCATTTTAAAGTTCCCTTGATAAACGACTCTCTAGGATCAATTATAGGAAATTGCGAAAAGTTCTTGTTCTTAACCCGTGAGAGTTAAGACTTTCGCGTTTTAAAGTTCCCTATATAAAAGCCTAGCAAAACATGACTTAAAGACGTTAAGGATACTAGCTAGAGTAAACTTAGATAAGTAAACTCAGGTTGAGTCAAAATATTCACGACTTTGAAAAACTTAAAACCACTTTATTGCAAATTTATTCTAGCAAGGAAAGAAAATAACCATAACGAAGGAAAATTCAACTATACAACTAGGCCAAAATAGATTAAAAATTTTGAAAATGTTTAAAAATCAAATTTTCCGGTTAAAATGAGGACAAATTTATGGAAAAGACCACTTACTTCGATAGAAGTCCCCCTACACTTGATATAAACATTGTCCTCAATGTTTAAGCATGTGGGAGTAAACCCCCCTACACTTAGGACATTGTGCACTTTGTTTAAATCTTGCTAAGGAAAGGACAACTATAGTGAAATCAATGTGAACATATAAAATATGAAATATTGAATCACAAGAGTTTAGGATAGAACCGGGAAGATGGGAACACGGAATCACGGTTCATCAAAAGTCATCGAGGTGCTCTTTGAAGCTTGAATCCCTGCACAAGATAAGAAACAAGACAACAAACACATACGGGGCTCCCCCTACACTTATTATGAAAGCAGTAAAGGATAGATCACGGGTTGCCTCCCGAGAATCGCTTGTTTTTTATAACCGAGTCACGAGCCTGACTCGACCCAAATTTAGTTCATGGGAAACGTGGTGAGGGATAGAATCATCTCATGAGAGATGTCCTCACCAAAGTACAGCTTCAAACGCTGGCCATTCACCTTGAAATTGGGCCCATTTGGCTGAGAAAGCTCAATGGTCCCATATGGAAAGACTTTGGCGACGGTGAATGGACCAGACCAGCGGCTCTTCAACTTTCCTGAGAAGATCTTCAACCGAGAGTTAAAGAGTAAAACTTGATCACCAACGTGGAACTCTCGGTTCTTAATCCTAGCATCATGGATGATCTTGGTCTTCTCTTTGTAGATTAGTGAGTTCTCGTAAGCTTCATTCCTCAGTTCATTTAGCTCGTTGAGTTGAATCTTCCGAAGATCACCGGCTTTGTTGATGTCGAAGTTAGCCCACTTCAAGGCCCAGTATGCCTTATGTTCCAGCTCAATAGGGAGGTGGCATGCTTTCCCGTACACAAGACGATAAGGTGTACAACCAATCGGGGTCTTATAAGCAGTCCGGAAAGCCCATAAAGCATCATCTAACTTATCGGCCCATGAGGCACGATGCTCTCCCACAGTACGCTCCAAAATTCGCTTCAATCCACGGTTGGGAATCTCGGCTTGACCATTGGTTTGGGGATGATAAGCGGTGGAAAGACAGTGATTGACACCATACTTAGCCATGACTCTTGCAAATTGATCATTGCAAAAATGAGTCCTGCGGTCACTGATGATAGCACGAGGAACACCGAATCGAGCAAAGAGCTGCTTCAAAAAGTTCACAACCACCCTCGCATCGTTCGTTGGGAGAGCCTTAGCTTCAACCCATTTAGAAACGTAGTCAACGGCTACGAGGATGTACTTGTTCCCTTTGGATGATGGAAATGGCCCCATAAAGTCGATGCCCCATACGTCAAATATTTCACATTCTTGTATGAAATTTTGAGGTATCTCATCTTTATGTGTGATCTTGCCTTGTCTTTGGAAAGCATCACAATGTTTAACTATGTCGTGAGCGTCACGATAGATGGTGGGCCAATAGAATCCTGAGTCAAACACTTTCTTAGCGGTGTAGTTGGGACCAAAGTGACCACCGGTGGGTCCTTTATGGCAAGCGTCAAGGATTTATACCGCTGCCGGCCCATCAACACATCGACGAATGACAAGATCCACACATTGTTTGAAGAGGTAAGGTTCTTCCCAGAAATAATGTTCAATATCTTTAAAGAACTTTTTCTTTTGTTGGGACGTGAGCCCTTCCTTGAGAATCCCACCCGCTAAGTAGTTTGCAATGTCCGCAAACCACGGGGTGTCATCGAGATTTGGATTGATAGACATTAAGGCCTCAAGGGGAAAAGAGTCATTGATCTCTTTGTTCGGATGATCCCCTTGATAAGGATCCTCAAGTCTACTGAGATTATCCGCGGCTAGGTTTTCAGCTCCCTTTTTGTCACGAATTTCAATGTTGAATTCTTGAAGGAGCAAAACCCAACGAAGAAGTCTTGGCTTAGAATCTTGCTTAGTCATCAAGTACTTCAACGCGGAATAATCGGTATACACGATGGTGGTAGAAAGGACAAGATAGGGGTGGAACTTTTCAAAAGCATACACTACAGCTAAAAGCTCTTTTTCGGTAGTGGTATAATGCAATTGAGCCCCCGTCATTGTCTTGCTAGCGTAATGGATTGGTTGGAAGTGTTTGTTCACTCTTTGGCCCAAAACCGCTCCAATAGCAAAGTCGCTAGCATCACACATCAACTCAAAAGGTAGCTCCCAATTAGGGGTAACTAAGACCGGTGCCTTAGTTAGCTTATCCTTAAGAAGATTGAAGGATTCAAGACACTCTTTGGAAAAGATAAAAGGAGTATCTTTTTCCAAGAGGTGGGTCATCGGGCGAGCGATTTTATAAAAATCTTGGATGAATCGACGATAGAAGCCCGCATGACCGAGGAAACTTCTCATACCCTTCACGGTTGAGGGTGGAGGCAATTTTGCAATAACATCGACTTTAGCACGGTCCACTTCAAGACCGGCTTTGGAGATTTTGTGTCCTAGCACGATGCCTTCTTTTACCATGAAATGGCATTTTTCCCAATTTAGAACAAGGCGAGTGTCTTCACACGCTTAAGCATGCGTTTTAAATTGGCAAGGAAAGAAGAGAAAGAATCACCATAAACCGAGAAATCATCCATGAAGACTTCCATAGTTTCTTCAACCATGTCATGGAAGATAGCCATCATACACCTTTGGAAAGTTCCAGGAGCATTGCATAAGCCGAAAGGCATTCTTTTATAAGAAAATGTTCCGTAAGGACAAGTGAATGTGGTTTTCTCTTGTTCTTTGGGATCGATGGGAATTTGAAAATACCCAGAGAAACCGTCTAAAAAGCAGTAATAGTCATTACCCGCTAGACGTTCAAGCATTTGGTCCATGAAAGGAAAGGGGAAGATGATCCTTTCTCGTAGCATCATTGAGTTTGTGATAGTCTATACAAACTCTCCACCCTGTAACGAGACGAGTAGGAATCAACTCGTTGTTTTCATTGGGAACAACGATGATTCCGCCTTTCTTAGGCACACAATGGACGGGACTAACCCACGGTGAATCCGCGATAGGGTAGATCATTCCCGCATCAAGAAGTTTGATAACCTCTTTTTTGATTACGTCATGGATCTTAGGATTCACCCTTCTTTGGCTTTGAATAGTGGGTTTAAAGTCTTCCTCCATGAGAATTTTATGTGTGCAAAAGTGAGGATCAATTCCACGAATATCGGAGATCTTCCAAGCAATCACTTTCTTATGATTCTTCAGCACGCCGATAAGTCGAGATTTTTCTTCCTCTTTCAAGTCCTTTGCTATGATGACCAGTGATGTCTTGTTGTCGTCAAGGAACACGTACTCGAGATGAGAGGGCAGGTTCTTAAGCTCTAAATCCAGAGGATTTTCGATGGAAGGCGTAGTCACATTCGGATCATCGGTAGAGATATCCTTAGGAGATGGTGGAGAAATATGGTCCGCATTGAGAAGTTTCTCAATGGTACGAATGTCTTCATCCCAATTGGTGGGAGAATCGTCATATTTTAAGTCCACATCTCCCAAAGTAGCTTCAAATTCTTTCAAGAGAATATCACTTTCTCCGAATGGAGTTAGTGAAGGAGCAATGGATGAAACGGTCTCAACAGTGGGTAGAGAAGAAGAACCGCTTTTACAAGCGTCTTTGAAGTGTTATTCACAAGCCTCATCAAGAACGTCAATGAAATTAACACTCTCATTTTCAGAAGGCTACTTAGAAAGTTTACCCATGTTGAAGACGATTTTATCATCACCAACTCTCATGATTAATTCGCCAGCGGCTACATCAATGAGAGTGCGACCGGTCCTCAGGAATGGACGTCTAACGATCAATGGAACACGGGGATCCATCTCGTAGTCAACGACAACAAAATCCGCCGGAAAGGTGAATTTGTCGACGCCGACGAAGACATCTTCGGCTATCCCCACTGGATAAGAAACCGTACGGTTGGCTAATTCCAAAGTCATTCGTGTGGGGACTAGCTCGGGGAGAGATAATTGCTTCCAAACACTTAAAGGCATTAAGTTTATACTAGCACCTAGATCGGCTAGGGCCATGCAATTCTCTACTCCCTGGAAGTTGCAAGGAATCAAGAAGCGACCCGGATCACCAAGTTTGGTAGGCAATTTCCTTAAGAGCACTGCGGAGCAATTCTCATTAAGTTGGGTCTGAGCAATATCGAGAAGTTTTTCCTTATCACTGAGAAGATCTTTAAACATTTTAGCGTACTTCGGCATGTGAGCGAGAGCCTCAGCAAAGGAGATATTGAAATTCAGTTGTTTGAACATTTTAAGAAAGTTCGAAACTTGAATATCATCCTTGTTTTTCAATTTCTCTTTCCGCAACCTCGAAGAATAAGGTATATTGGGTTGAGATGAAGGCTTTAGGATAGAATTCGCACTCACATCCTTGGGTGGTGGAGGGGTAGAAGTAAGAGGTGGTGGAATTGGAGAAGTAGAAGTTGGAGGAATAGAAGAAGTAGAAGTGTAGGTGTAGGAAGCTCAGGTTCCTTTAAACCTTTTCCACTGCGAGTGGTGATTGCTTTCATCTCCCCTCTTGGATTAGCAACGGTGTTACTCGGAAGAGAACCCGATCCAGAGCTTGATTACTTGGGAATAAACTAGCCATCATATTTCTCAAGTCATTCGTTTAGCTTGCCAAAGTGTTTCGCATATCAGCTCGAAGATCATTCCCTTGCTTGACCATATCTGCTTTCATGTTGGCCATTTCCCGCTGAAGATTTTGCACGATCACATCATTAGTCCTCATGTAGGTTTCAACATCTTGGTGTAATGCGGTTGGTTGGTTGGGAGGAGGAGCATGGTAAGCGGGTGGTTGATAAGCAGGTTGTTGGTAAACTTGGTTGTTTATTTGAGGTGGATATGGGTTTCTTTGGTTTTGATATGGATTTGGAGCACGTGGTTGGTTTTGATTGTTGCGATTGAGGTTGTTTGGGTTTTGTGGGGAGAAACCGGGAGGTGAAAGAAAGTTGTTTAAGCGATAGCTGAGCAAGTTGCGGTCACCTTGGGGACGTGCTTGATAGCTTCCTGTAGCATAGGTACCGTTGGCGGCATACACATTTTCCGGATTGTCGTGAGTCGAAGGAAAATCGATGTATGAGTGAGGTACCCCGCATATATCACATGATTGGCTCAAAACATTAGCTTGGGCATTGAATTGTTTGGCATTGTTGGCAGTTTGTAAAGCAAGCGGTTCCACAAGCGAAGTAAGCTTATCAATTCTTTTGTCGGCATCACTAGTACTAGCACTTGCTACATTAGTTCTAACACTCTTGGTTTGCACTCTAGATTTGTTCTCAATAATATCCCAAGCAGCATTAGAAGACTTAACAAAAATATTACCCCTGAGGCACTTTTTAGTGAATCTTGGTCATTCATGCTTAAACCATTGTAAAAAGTATTGATTTGATGTACTTTTATTAAACCATGTTGTAGACACTTTCTTAAAAGTTCCTTAAAACGGTCCCAAGATTCACTAAAAGACTCACCGTACTTTTGTTCAAAGGTAATTATTTCATTCCGCAAAGCGGTAGTACGTGAGGGTGGGAAAAAGTAGTTGATAAACTTGGTCTCTAAATCCGTCCACGTAAGAATACTTGTTGGGTCAAAAAGTTGATGTGACAGAAACTCAAAAACGAAGAAAACATGAAGATTTTGTCTAAGCGTTGTCAAGAGCAATCTAAGCGTTGACAAGAGCAAACTAAGCGTTGTTGGCTCAAGAGTTGTCATGTGCAATCTAAGCATTGTCACATGTAATTCAAGAGTTGACAGAAACGTATACAAGAAGCTTATGGAAGCTTCTATTTAGATAAACATGCAAGACTTATTATGCATAAGTTTATTTAAATAGAAGATTTACTTGTTTATTTGTTATTATCTCTTGTAAACCCTAATCCTTACACTATAAAAGTAACCAAGGTTCTTAGGTTTTATTCATATCATTCATTCACAATGTAAACCTAAAGCGTGTGTCGACTAGGTGTGGGATTCAATGTTCACACACCTAGTGGTTGTTTGTTATTAATATAATGAACAATCCATTTTGTTTTAATTCATGTTCTTGTGCCCTAAACACCTTGTTAATGTATCATGTTCTAATTCCGCTTTGATTATCTAATCATATGAACATGGTGCATTCCTAGTAACTTCAAAGATCCGGAAACCAAGGTTTCCACAATACTTTGTGGCGGTTCCTTATCAAGCCAATTCCGGGCTTGTCCCTCTAAAGAGAAAGGAAAAAGTTGCAAGCGAATCACTTCTTGTGATACCCCATTTTACTTAACCGTATTGGTAAGCTGAAGAAACCTTTTAATGTGGTCATGAGGATCATCAAGTGAACGCCCCAAGAAGGGTTGAGCAGAGACCATTTGTATAAAGCCAGATTTGAGTTCAAAGTTGTTGGCTCCAATCTCAGGTATGAGAATTGCATCGGTGTTGCCTTCTACGTGCGATTGCAAAAGCTCGATCATTGGTTGATTGTCCATGGTGACAATTGGTTGAGTAATGACTTCGGCTTGAGCTACTCTCTTCTTACGAGCACGAGTACGCATGCACGCCTACAAAAGGATTAGAAAAATGGAAAGGAAATATTTTTGGTTTTTATGGTTTTTCAATTTTTTAGTATTTTTGAAAATTTTATATTTTTTGGATTTTTGAAAATTTTAAAGCAAGGAAAATAACGCTCAAAGATGAACGGATCCCAAAATACAATGCGTCTCTCACTTAAAACCGTTAATCTTAACGAAAAGAGCCGGCAAAGGCGCCATTTAATACTTGTTTTTTTTAAGTATCAAAATTCGTAGTTCCAAATCTTTTCGAATTGATTATTGGTTCAAAGTGTGACTCAATTGTTCTTGGTGGAATGGAAAATGGTTTTGTTGATTATCTATTTTAAACTAAAAGCTAATAAATGTGAATGTCGTTGAGTAAAGTAAAAGCTTTAAAAAAATAGTTAAAAGTAAATGCTTGAAAACTTAAAGACAAGATTAGAAAAATACTTGAACACTTAATAAATCTAAAACTTGAAAACTTTGTAAAAACAAGAAACTAATCTCATCGGAATACCCAAGCGGAATAAACTGATCGGAATGTTGGAAAATATCACTAATCGGAATATCAAACAAAACTCTCGTCGGAATACTGTCGTCGGAATAGTGCAATCGGAATGCACAATCGGAATCCAGTACAATCGGAATTTAGTGAAAGTAAGTAGTCGGAATATGGTAGAAATCCCAATCGGAATAGCATAAAAAGGATAGAATCGGAATAACTAAAGAATAAGTCTAATCGGAATGTCACACAAAACACCACAATCGGAATGTGCTAAAACCCTTATCCGATCAGAGTGATCAGAATAATGTAGCAAATCGGAATAACATAAACCCTTTTCCGATTTGGAGATCGGAATACAAAGGGAAGTGCAAATCGGAATGTTGAAATCGGAAAAGGGTTTTAACCTTTTCCGATGACCTACGAATTCGAAAATAAGCTAAGCTATAAGCTATTAGGAATAAGCTTAAACCAGACTTGATCGAATCTATAATGAAAAAGACTAAATAAGCACGAATAACAACTTATCCAATCTTAAAACTAGCAATATTTTAAATCAAACCATAAAAAATGAAACTTTTTAAGAAAACTTTCAAAAAGTAAATGAGCTAAACATACAAATAAGCCAATAAGCACAAAGATCTTAGAGCTTAACCGTATGAAAACTTATGTAGGAATAAAAAGATTAACATTTTAAGCACTAAAACATCAAGATCAACACGGATCACATATATTTTGCGCCAAAAGTAAGCTAAAATCAAGAAAGGTAGAAAGAGATTGATGAACAAAAAGCTTAACTTGAACTTGATTAATGAAATCACAATACAAAAAGCTTAATCTTGAAAGATTAAAAGAAAGAAAAGATGAAAACTTAGTGAGAGAAAGTTTGGAACTTTCTCTCTCTAAAAACTAGAAAGGAAAAGTGAAAATGAAACTAACTACTAAAAACTAACCCCCCCCTCCTAATGTGTATTAGGAGGGTATTTATAGGGAAAATGGGAAGGTGTGCATGTGTTGCCTCTTCTTTCTTTCTTCTCGACTCGATTTAAATCCTTTTTCTTTCTCGACGTCGTCTCAGGATTTGTCGATGTATATTGAACTTGTCTTGTAATTTTCTTCTTCTATTAGACTTGAGTTCTTCGACTTCATTAAACTTCCGTCTTTAGCCTTTTTCTTCGATAAATCTTCAGATTAGGCCTTGGACTTCCCTTCTTTTTTCACTCTTGATCTTTTGACTTCATCTTTTCCTGTTTTCTTCGGTAAAAGCCCGTGAAAGCCCGTGTTTTTCTTCCTTTTTCATCTTTTGGTCCTAAAACACAATAAAAACACAAACCACGTATAATTCCGACTTTTACGACATAAAATACATGTTTTGGTCTTGTTATTATTGGAAATAAGTGGTAAAAGGATAAGTGTTTTCACACTTATTATCCATCCACACCAGTCTCTAAACCAGTTCCATCTTCATAAGTCCCCATGACATCTTCATCCAATTCAAAATTGATGTCATTTCTAGATATCCTTGTCTGATAATCAGAAGAAGGTGGTTGTTATTCATTATTCCTCTCCTGTTTTGTTGCATTCAGTTGCCTTTTCTTGTGGTTCCTAAATCTTTGCTTCATTATTGCAGATTTCTAAACATATCTATATTGCCTCATCCAAGGTGACACTTTGTTGCTTAATTTGAGTAGGCTAGCCTCCAATTCAGCAATCCTCTTGTCTTGAACAAGCTTTTCTTTCTGCAATACCTGTACCTGTTGGGACAAACTTGTACACAAAGCAGTTAAATTTGCAACATCCACCACCTCTGGTGCTTGTGCTTGTGGTGAACCACTAGCAGCAATAGAAGCAGTAGGTGTATGGATCATCTCATCAGTGTTTGGTGGAACACCAATATTGTGAGAAGAAGATTGTGATTCTTCTAGGGAATGGGAACTCTGGTGAGAAGGAGTTTGCTAAGAAGCACTAGCATTGCAAGGTTCCTCACCTTCTTGATTGGCAGGTTGGGCTAACATATGAGCAAACAATAGTGTTACTGTTCCTGAAAAGGCATTGCCTTGTTTGGCCAAGAAAGAGAAAGTTCTCTTTGTGAATGAAGGAACATCCCATGTATCAGTTAATTCTGGTAGGTTAGGCATTTGGACACCAACTAAAGTCTGAATGAATCTAGGATACATTAAAAACTTCTTAGTCCCTTCCAAATTCCTAGTCATGCCTTCAAAAATTAATTTTGAAAAATTAAAAACCCTGTTATTTGCTAGACAAATACCAACAGATGCCAAAGCAGCAGGTATTTGATCAAAAGATGTACTTTTGTGAACTTAAACAGTGAATAATAGCATGAAAAATCAATTTCTATTGAGGTGAAAATAAATCTTTAAAGAAAGTAAGACTTTTCCTACCACCTCTATAGCCCATGGCTGCAAGGCCATCATGAATCTCTGTATTATTAAGCATACTAAGTCCATTTTCGTCATTCAATCTCAAACTTGCTCGTAGCAGTACCTCAGTGACATATATATTTCTATGATTCACCCTAGCCTTAATGCAAGGTTGATCAAAACGAGTACCTAATACAGCAGTATCCCAAAATTGTTCAACAATGGGTATAGAGACAACTGGACTTACAGTGAGTGCGAAGCGAACATGACTTCAAGATAGGAAACCAAACATTTCATGGAAACCAAGATAATCATCATTCATAGCAAGATTCACAACCAAATTATGCTTAGAGATTACTTGTAAAGCAGCCATTAGTATTTTTGATGATCGAAAGATTAGAAAGAAGGTTAAAGAATCAAGAGATAAAAATAAAAGATTAGGTGAATCAGTTGTGTAATTGGGGTAAGTATTTAAGTAAATAACAAACCCAAGCGCGAAGAAACCGCCAAATTTACAAAAGAGACCCTTAACAGTACAACGGACATGTAGCGGTACATGGAACATAAGCGGTACTTGGTTTTGTGCTAGCGGTACTTTGAGTGACAACGGTACCTCACAAATTTGACCAGTTCATGCTTTCCACTTGACATGTATCCTCTTTTATCTTTTTCTATAAACCTGCAATAACATCAAAAACACAAAACATAGACTATACAATAAAAATTATAAAAATTTGTACAGCTATTACCTCCCATCAACATATGCAGCATGTTATTGGTTGAGCATACCAATGTGTGTTACCAAGAATTCGAATCTCTTTGCATCAAATGCATTGGTCAACAAATCAGCTACATTGTTGTCTGTATGAATCTTCAAGACTTGAATAAGCTTTTTGTCATAAGCATCTCTTATAAAGTGATGTCTTATTTCAATATGCTTAGTCTTGGAGTGAAATACTGGATTCTTAACAATGCATATAGTACTTTCATTATCAATGTCAATCTTGGTGTTCATGAAGTTAAACCCATAGTCCAACAATTGATTCTGAATCCAAAGTACTTGTCCACAGCAATGAGCAGCAGCTACATATTCAGCTTCAGTTGTAGAAGTAGCAACAATGGTTTGCTTCTTACACTGCCATGATATGAGTGTTCTGCCTAGGAATTGACAACTTCCTGTTGTGGATTTCCTATCATGATTTTCTCCAGCTGATCACTATCTGAGTAAGCTTCCAATTCAAAGGTGGAATCTCTAGGATACCATAACCGTAAATTGGGTTGACTTTTAAGATATTTAAAAATCTTCTTCACAACATGTAGATGTGACACCTTTGGATGAACTTGGAATCTTGAACAGGCACACACAACAAACATTATATCTGGTCTTGAAGCAGTAAGATACATCAATGAACCAATCATTGACTTATAGAGATGAATGTCAACATCTTCTCCATGTTCATCTTTTGATAAAGATTTCTTGGCTTCAAAAGGTGTGCTTATACTCCTTGTATCCATACATGAAAATTTCTTTAAGATTTCAACAACATATTTATCTTGACTGATAAATATTCCATCTTTCCTTTGTTTGACTTGCAGTCTCAAAAAGAAAGTTAGTTCTCCCATATAACTCATTTGAAATCTTCCTTTCATCAAAGCTTCAAACTCTTCACACCATGTCTTCTTGGTAGAACCAAAAATGATGTCATCAACATAGACTTGAACTAGAATGATGTCTTTGGCATTTTTCTTGATGAACAGAGTTTTGTCAATGGTTCCTCTCCTATATCCATGTTCTAGTAGAAAGTTGGATAAAGTTGCATACCAGGCTCTTGGAGCTTGATGCAGACCATAAAGTGCTTTGATAACTTTGTAGACTCTATTGGGGAATTTAGGATCTACAAAACCTGGAGGTTGTGAGACATATACCTCCTCTGAAATAGTATCATATATAAAGGCACTTTTCACATCCATTTGATAGACTATAAATCCCATTTATGATGCAAAGGCCAAAAATAACCTAATGGCTTCTATCCTTGCCACTAGTGCAAAAACCTCATCATAGTCTATCCCTTCTTCCTATCTATAGCCTTGAGCAACAAGTCTTGCCTTGTTCCTCACAACAACCCCTCTTTCATCCTTCTTATTCCTGAAGACCCATCTAGTACCAATTACTCTTTTACCTGAGGGAAGATCCACAAGAATCCAAACCTTTTGTAGCTCAAATTGTGTTAATTCTTCTTGCATGTCATCTACCCAACTTTCTTCATCAAGAGCCTGAGAGATGTTTTTGGGCTCTACTTGAGATAAGAAACAGGCAAACAAACAATGATGAGTATCTTTATGATTTTTTCTCTGCTGTTGTTTGATATAACTCACTAGTGCATGAGTTTTAATATTGGTTTGCAGTTGTCTTCTGGTTTGTACAGCAGATTTTGGATCACCAATAATCTGTGTAGTAGGATGGTTGTTGTTGACTTTATGAGTGGGAATAGAACTGACTGGAATTTCTATTTGAGGCAGGCTAAGTGAATGGGAGAGGCAGGCTAAGTGAAATAATATACTGGTTCTACGATATAATCTTATGAATCAAGCACGGCACACTTTCTATATCTCCTCCGTCTACAAGGTAGACTCATAGCTAGGTTCTAAAGCATACCAGGGAGTAGATTCAAGGAATCCCTGAAGCGGAATAACATCACTTTACCTGAATAGACTGATAACTCATAAACCCTATTGTTCCGCATAAGTGGTTTAATCTTGTATTTAGGGTGATGACAAGCAAGGTGCTTAAGCAAGAAAATTCCATCGAATCTTGAGAAGTTGTGGAAGTAAACAGTTTTGGCTTTCTTCTCTTGTTTCACAAGTCTTTCTATCAAATTGTTGAAATCAGTTACTACACCCCGCTCATCATAGGAAGCTTTAGAGAAGATTCCTTCAGCTGGACTGGCATATAAGTCTGCATCGTCCAATGCTTGCAAAATCTCTTCTATTGAGTCAACAGATTTGGCAGATTTTGACTTAGCAGTACTTGCAGATGAAGTACTGCTAGCTATAGTATGTATTGTTGAGTCTTGTGACTCAAAAGACTCTTCTCCTGAATGCTTATTAACAGATGTAGATTCTTTTCTTGATCTTGAAGCCTCTGAAGCTCCTGGGAGGCTTGATCATCATTTGATGGCATGGTTTGCTTCTTGGGAGTTGTAGACATGGGAGTAACAGTAGGCATGTTGGACACATAGATGTGAACATCATCATCTGATGAAGAAACATCTTCTTGAGTACCTGCATTAGTTGCACTTGAATCCTCACCTGCATTGTTAGTTTGACAATCCTTTTGCAAAGAGTAGTAATCCATGGAGTTAGTTAGATAATCTAAATCAAACATCCAAGCATAACCTATTCCTGGAACATTGGGTTTATTTTCTAAGAAATTGACATGAGCATTTTCTTCAACTTTCTTAGTTGCCAAATTGTAAACCATATATGCTTTACTTTGCAATGAATATCCTACAAGATATCCTGGATCAGACTTTCCATCAAACTTTCCCAAATAATCAAGAGTATTTAGTATAGACACATGACACCAAAAGGTTTTAAATGACTTATGTTTGGCTTTACATTAGTCAAGAGTTCATAAGGTGTTTTATTTTGAGGCTTAGTTACTAGGACTCTATTTAACACATAACATGCAGTATTGATTGCTTCTGCCCAAAAGGTATTTGGCAAAAGTGAATCAGCCAGCATAGTTCTAGCAGCCTCAATTAATGTCCTATTCTTCCTTTCAGCTACTCCATTCTGTTGTGGAGTTCTAGGATTACTAAATTGTCTCTTAATTCCTTTAGACCTACAGAATTCATCAAAATCAGCATTCTTAAATTTTGTTCCATTATCAGTCCTAATGATTAATACTTGTTTAGTGAACTGCTTTTCAACTAAAGTGATAAAATCCTTTAGTAATTCACTTGTTTCACTTTTAAGGGCTAAAAAGAAAACACAAATGAATCTACTATAATCATCAGTTATGACTAGACAAAAGGTTTTATGACAAATGCTTCTGATAGAAACTGGACCAAATAAATCCATATGCAAAAGTTGCAAAGGTTTTGTCATAGTGTTTACAGTCTTGGTCTTACAAGAGGCTCTATGTTGTTTACCTTTTTGACAAGCAGCACATGTGAAATCATTTTGAAAAGATTTGTTAGTTAGACCTCTAACCAAATTCCTTTTTACCAATCTATTAAGATTCTTGAAATTCACATGACCTAACCTTCTATGCCATAGGTTTGACTCATCTAAAGAAGCATTAGCTAGCAAACATGTAATACCACCTGTTGGAGTAACAATATGAAGATTAAAGGTGTACATATTTTCTTGCCTGGGTACTTTAAGTAGTATTTGAGATTCCTTAGGCATCTCAAAGTCTTTGGACAACACCAAGCAGTCTTTGTCTGTGAATAGCACCTTGTTCTTCCTATCATACATTTGTGATACAAAAAAGAGATTGAACTCGTTCAATGCTTTTACAAAGAAAACATCTTCAAATTTCAACTTTCCTGTGTTGATTTTCCCTTTGCCAGTGATTCTACCTTTGCTACCCCCAAAGGCTACTGGACCTCCTCTGAATTCTTCAAATTCAACAAGAAAATCTTTGTTTCCTGTCATGTGTCTTGAGCATCCACTACCTATAATTCCTTTATCTTTTAATTCATCAATGAGATGCCCCTACACACAAATAAAACTCATTAGTTTTTAACAGGGACCCAAGCCACATTTGGCTCGGATCTTGTGGGACCTACACATTTAAGAGTTTGTACTGAAGCATTCCCAGTAATGCTACATTTACTCTTATACTTCATGGTCTCATTTATGTAGTCAAAGTCATAGGGTGACTCTATGTGCTCTGAGTTCTTTGACTTAAGTACAACTTTAGCGGTACTTGCTTTAACGCATGATATATCTCTTTTAGGAACCCACATTGCACTGGTTTATTCTTGTCCTTACCTCTAGGTGTTTTAACTTTTTCAAAACCTTTCTTAGAAGTCTTGGAGAACATTGGTTTTACAGACTTTAAACCAACAGTACTTGATTTTGGTCTAGCAGTACTTGCATGTCTAGATTTTCCGGTACATGGTTTACCAGACTTTAAAGATACTAGCCCTTGCTTCATAAGTACTGCCCTAGGAACAAAACTTTTGGTAGGATCATTTTTAACATGTTTAACTACCTTTGTGTGATCAAACTTAGGTTTGTCATCTTTAGTTTTCTGATTCCTATAAACCTGTGCATTTTTTCCATTACTGTTTTTCATGACCCTTTGTGTAGCCTTTTGTTTCACCATTTTATCTTCATGTAATGTACAATCTTTGAAAAAATGACTTAGACTACCACAAACATAACATCCTTTTCTTATTAAAGAAGACCCAAAAGGTTGTTTTGACTTTACTTTTTCAAAACCTATCCCACCCCTTTTGACTTTAGTATGTTGTATATTGTTTTCCAATATCTTACTAGGAGTTTTTACCTGCTTGGAAGCAGAACTAGTCTTAGATTCATCAAAAACAAAGTTGTTCATTAAAGGTGGATAAACATTATTCTTGGTCACATCAGTATTTTCTTGGGACAAAGTACTAGAGTTAAAGACATTATTAATCTTAGTTTCTTCTAACTCTATACTAGTATCATTACAAGAGGGCATGAAAATTCCTGATAATGGTGGAGGAACTGCCTTCATTCCTTCAGCATATCTATCATTTTCAGGTGTATCATCTACCTTAATAGAACTATCAAAAATCCCTTTTGATAAGTCTTTGTTAGTTAAGGTTATACCAGGTTGATCCTCAATATATCCTAGGCCTGTTTTATCATAATACCCCATTTGTGAATTAATCAATTTTCCCAATCCCTTAGAGTATTGTTGCTAATGACTAATCACTTCCCTTTCATTACAAAGACTGGTTTTTAAAGCTTCATTTTCTAAATTTATTTTTAAAAGTTGTGTTTCAAAAGCTTTTATTTCCACATCTTTTTCCCTCATTTGAAGAGTCAAAATCCTTATTTTCTCTTCATAGTTTTGTTGAGCCTTTTTGTACAAAACTATATTTTCTTCTAATTTAACAAAACCCTATTTGAAGGCTTTTATTTCTACAGTGCTTGTGTTAACCTTTTGATATTGTTCCTCTAGTTCTACTTTTAGGCTATTAAATTTAAGAATATAATCTTTAGAACAAGGATGTACCTCAGTATCTTCATGTGAGAGAGCCATTAATCCAAGCTCTTCTTCTTCTTCTTCTTCTTCTGCCCAATTCACCACTCCATCTACAGTAACTAATGCTTTAGTTCCTTTAGAACTCTTGCTATTTCCCTTTGGAAAGATTTCAGTTATTCTTTGACTGGTTCGCTAGCTGTTCTTGGACTTGTGATTGCTAGTCTCAGCTTTATCTCTAGAGCATTCTCTTGCAAAGTGTCCATTCCTTCCACAGTTTTTAGCATTCAACTTTAGACTTGTCATATCCTAATGGCTCATTAGGATCAACAGTCATTTTTCTTCCAGTCTTCTTGAAGAACCTATTAGATCTTACTGACACCATAGTAGCTTGCCATTTAAGATCCATCTCTTCAACATCAGCATCATCCATTTGGAACAAGTCATTGAGAGTTAATCTTGGCCTGTTGTCTTATCCAGCAAAGAATAAGAAGGCGTCATTGTCACTAAACAATGGTGAAGACCTTCCATGTGGATTTTGAGAGACTATTGGACTGCTTTCAATACTTTGTGGGTAAGTACTGCTTGTAAGTCCTCCAGCGGTATTTGTGAAGTATGTACCGCTGCTAGATCCACTAGCGGTATTTTGAAAGTAAGTACCGCTGTTCCCATCTGACACAAAAGCCAAGTTAGACTTTGAAGTAGTTGCTGGCTTTACTTCAGTGCCTTTCACATCCATCTCATATGCTCTAAGATTGTTGTAGAGATGATCAAACGTAATTGTTTCCAAATCATCTCTTCTGATGAAGTGCATAGCCATTGCTTTCCACTCTGGTGGAACACTTCTTAAGAATTTTAGATTGGCTTCTTCATTAGGAATTACTTGTCCATAAACTGTTAACTGAATAAGCAACTTACTGAACCTTCCATATCCACCATGTATCCCCTCTATACTGGTAATTGAGAAGTTATCAAATTCTTGCTTAAGAACAATCTTCTTAATTTTCTTAGATTTGTCATTGCCTCCAAATATAAGTTTTATAGCATCCCACATATCTTTGGCATCTTCATAATGATGAAAGCCTGGTAAAATGTCTTCAGAAAGAGCCATAGCCAAAGCAGTTCTGGCTTTTCTTTCTCTGATCTCTGCTTGTACCTCCTCAGCAGGTAGAACATAGAATGTATTGTCTGGCAACCAGTGTAGCTTCTTTGTGTATTCCCATTCTTGATAACTTGCCACACAGTGTGATCTGTGTGATTCAAGTAATGTTCCATCTGCATAGCCCATGTCTCATAATTGTCACCTTTGAGAACTAGGAGTTTAACAGCAGATAGAGTATGAGAAGGTGTTGGTGTAGAGGTAGCTACAACATTCACGGCTTGAGCACCTTGTGCTGGTGCAGGATGCATAACTTGTGGTTGTCCCTATGGCAGAACAGGATCAGGGTTCTGAACATCATGCAAGTGAGCATTATCACCATCTGGTTGAGACATTAAGATTTGGTATGTGTGGAGTGTTTGGGGTCGTGTTCTTCTTTTTCAGAGTTTCTCAACAAGCTCTGATACCACTTGTTGATCCCTTTGGTTGGATCTATATCTGTTAAGAATTAGTATAATAGTTTGTAATCAAACTAAAACACTTTGAGCACTCTTACTAACACTAAATAAGTTATGCGAAATCTAACTTATAAAGTACAAAAGAACAGAATTACTTTTAACTATTCGATTCTCTTATTAATCGACTTGAATGAGGTACATGAAAGACATTGTACCTATGTTCCTTTTATAGAGTAAGGAACCCTAGAAACCTTAGAATATTCTTTAAAGATAACTATATCACAGACGATATATTATCAATATTCTAACTATTTAGGTATATCACAAAAGATATACTCTAACTATAACTATGACATATCTTATACAAAGATATATTCGTCCTAATCATCATAGCAGTACTTACTTTATAAGTAGCAGTACTTACTATGTACCGCATCCCACACTAACGGTACTTACATAACACTAACAGTACTTGGAATATACTAACGGTACTTGACACTTAACAAATAATTCCCAACAGTTTAAGGCTAGAGTTGTGGCTAAAGGATTTAGTCAGAAAGAGGGCATTGACTATGAAGAAACTTTTTCAACATTTGTGAAAATAGTTACAGTTAGATGTCTTATTTTTGTTGTTGTTCATTATGCTTGGCATGTGTATCAACTTGATGTTAATAATGCATTTCTATATGGTGAGTTAGATGAAGAGATCTATATGACTCTTCCTGAGGGATATGGGTCTAATGATAACAAAGTTTGTAGAGTCAAAAAATCCTTGTATGGTCTTAAACAAGCACCTAGAAAATGGAATGAAAAATTGACAAGTGTGCTTGTTGAAAATGGATTTATACAAAGTAAAAGTGATGTTTCTCTTTTCACTAAAACTGAGAATGATTCTTTTGTTGCTTTATTGGTTTATGTTGATGATATTATTATAACTGGCAACAATGAATCTGTTATTAATGACTTTAAGAAATACTTGAGCTCTAAATTCAAAATTAAAGATCTTGGAAAACTTAAGTACTTCTTAGGAATTGAAGTACTTGATGCTAACAATGGTCTTGTGCTTAATCAAAGGAAGTATTGTCTTGAGTTACTTGCTGAGTATGGTATGTTGGCATGTAAGCCAGCTAAAGCACCTATACCTGATTCTTAAAAGAAAAAAAAAGGAACAGGTTGCTATTGAACAAGATGTTCCTATTGATAACAAAACATGTTATCAAAAAATTGTGGGAAAATTAATCTCTCTCACTTTAACTAGACCTGATATTGCTTATGCTGTTCACAGTCTTAGCCAATTCATGCATGATCCTTATAAGTCTCACTTAAAACTTGCTTTTCATGTTCTAAGATATCTTAAGGGTTCTCCTGGAAATGGTATTTCATTTATGAAAAATAATGATTTAAGTCTTACTGCATTTGTTGACTCTGACTGGGCTAAGTGCAAGATTACTAGAAAATCTGTGACAGGGTATACTGTGTATCTTGGAAATAATCTTGTTTCATGGAAAAGTAAAAAGCAATCTGTTTTAGCTAAGTCTTCAGTTGAAGCTGAATATAGAGCTATGAATAGTTTTGCTTGTGAGATAATGTGGATACTTAAGATCATGAAGGATCTTAAAGTTGATATTTGCTTACATGTTCCTATCAATTGTGATAGCCGCTCTGCTATTTAGATTGCTGCTAATCCTGTATTTCATGAAAAGACAAAACATTTTGAAATTGACTTGTATTTCCTTAGGGAAAAGGTGTCAGCAGGTTTGATTAAAACATTGAAGATCAAATTTGAAGACAATGTGGCTGATATGTTTACTAAGGGCTTGTCAATCAAAGATCACAAGTTTCTTTGTGATAATCTGAATCTTGTTAATCTATATCACAAGTCAACTTAATAGGGGGTATTAAGTTTAAGTTGACAAGTGATGTATAGTTTGAGGGTAAGTAAGGTAAGATTTTCCTTTATTATTTTATTTTGGTTTTGTATTTTCTATTTATGTGCAGGTATTGGAAGTTGAAGGGCTGTTTTGTCAAGTTGATGAAAGTGCTAAGCTGAACTAGTCAACTCCTATATATTCATCTCATTCGGTTGGATAGTTTAGTTATCATTTTTCATTATGTTTGTTTTCTCTCATCCGCCATTGCTGGTTGATCTAGTATACTTGTTAAGATTGTTGGTGTATCTTGATCTTGTTTGTAAGATCATTGATTCACAGATTGTTTTTTTATTCTTTCTTTTGTAAGTACGGTCAAAAAGCTAGGTATCACATTTGAAGTGATAGCCTAACGCAGTTTAATAAAAATAATAAGGGGAGGTTGGTTGAATTATTCTTGATTCTTGTTTTTTGTTAAAGATTTTATAAAATCGAATACCACACAAATTGGGTGGGTTGAGCAGGTCAAGTAACGGGTAAAATGGGTAAGTTATCGCACACGGTGGATCGAGTTGACGTTCTAGGAAGTTTTATGCCATTGCAAAAACTTTATGCGACTTCGACTAGCTCATCCCATTTGAGTTCATTTAATTTATTGCAATAATTCTACTTGTTTGACACCCAAAACAATCATTTATGGATCAAAACTATCACCTCTATACCACAAACACATGTGTCACCTGAACAATGTCCATTTTGTTATTGCAGCTTTTGCACTCGAAAGAATTCTTGTTGAGATTAGCAATAGCAACCAAGCCACAACACTCAGTTATACGCATCACTCTGGTCAACGAGTACTCTTTTTGTAAGAAAATTAGCCGCACTATGAGGCAATCATACAGTCTCGTTCCAATTCTCCAAACCGCATCCCACCGTCACATGCCCGTCCCTCAGCGGGTTGGCGGGTCAAAATCTGAACTGGACCCTTTCCACATGAATGAATCTTGTCGTCCACCAAATGCTTTAACCTTTGGTAGTACATGGGCCCCATGAATATCATAGCTGGAAAGCGTCGATCTACATGGTCTCGAACTCACGCATCTGGTACAGGTAACCTTATATACCCAGCATCAAATTATAACATATCGCAATCCATTTGACATGAGATCTTAAGCATGACTTTTTTTTAATTTCCTTTGTCTTCCAAGAATGATTTTCTCGTAGATAAGCTCAAGTTTTTTTTTGCTTTCATAAACAACTTTCTTCTAGGCATATGCAAGAAAGATTAATTTGGATAAGATATGTTCACTCACAGTGACATCGGTGAAAGGAGTGGAATCTCCTTCTTTGCCTATATGTGTTGCTACTTCCCTAGAATACATTCGAAGATGAAGTACTCATCGGAGAAACAAAACCGTCATGATCCAACTTAAGATACGAACCATGCCTCATACCCTGCATGAGAAAATGACCAGATATGCAACTTGAGTAAAGTATGTAGTAAATATAAGAAAGATTTAGTTTTCCGATTAAAACAAATTTAGCCTTGAGCATATCTTGGCAGACTCTTGATCATTATTCTTATTTAGATTAGCAAAATCATTGGAGATATAGTCAATAAGCATTCGTGTAAAATTGTATCGTTCGTACTTGTGGTTCGCGTTGACCGCAATCTATCGTCCTTCGATCGAAAAATGCACCTTGACTCTTTAAGTGGCAAAAGTTTTCTCTCGTTTATCCCTCCCTCGACCTTCACTAACGCTCGATAAAGTTTTCTCTCGTTCATGAGGGTATTTTTGGCATTTTACTATCCTCATCTTCGTTTTCTTTTTTAGAACTGATTTAAGACTGTTTTAACATCATCAGTTTTAAATATATGGAATATATCATGTAAAACTTTGAGGTAATAGAATCGGTTTATGTGAATGATATATATCGAAATGAGTTTATTTATATAGATTATTCTATCTTAGACCAAGACATGTTTTCCTCATAAAATAAACTAATTCTCATTCAATATAGAACACATAAATATACAAGAAATTGAATTCCATCAGTCTTTTCGATAAAAAAACACAGAAGTATTTCGTAGTCTTTACGGTAGTTTTGTTAAGTCCGAGAGTACAACTTATTGTTTCAGTTTTTGTACTGATAGACAGCGAACCTGTTTTATGGAAACGTGTTATAAACACGTTCCTGAGCTCTTTAGGTTAAGCTTGTCAAACACATGGCTCAGATCGTTAGTGCTTTCTTGTTGGTTTCACTCGTGATCCAGTGAGGCTTTTTACTATTTTATTATGTATAAACATAATTCATATGGCCATAATTAGAAAAATGTCTCATATGGCCATAATTAGAAAAATGTCAATTTAATTAAGCAAAGATTATAATGTTACCACAATAATACCCGGTACCTCCGGAAAGAAGAATGAGGGAAGTGAGATGTAAAACTTACATCCTCACCAAAGTACTGAATTTTTTTTCATGAAAATATTATTTAAATAGTGGTAAAAAGTAAACGGGCAACAAGAAGGTGCCCTTTTTATTGCAAACATAATTATTTTAAGCAGGGGTGGACCGAGGGGGGTTCCCGGGGGTTCACGGGAACCCGATGGCAGTTTGTCACGCAGTGTAAATTTTCGCCAATAATCGCCATTTATTCAAAATGAACCCGATGCCAAATATGTGTGTTACCTAAAAAACATTTTTGCACCTGATAGTTTAATGTTCTGGGTCCGCCCCTTTTAAGTTTGTGTATATAGGTGTGATAACAGTTGGACTTTGTGAGTTGTGACAACCATTTTAGACAAAGGAATAACAAAAACAAGGAAATACATAAAGGAGATGCTCATATACCTTCCCAAACCAGTGTATCTACACTACTAGAAAATACAGCAACAACGACGGTCATTTCCGTCGGAATTCCGTCAGTATAGGTTATTTCCGACGGATTTGCGACGAAAATGCCATGTCGGTAAATGCATGGTCGCTAATGCCTATCCGTCGGAAATCTGTCGGTAATACCGACAAAAACAGGCGTCGGAATTATGTCGGTATTTCTCTCGGAAATCTGTCGGTAAAAAAATTGTAAAAAACTATAATATACCGTCGGAAACTCGTCGGTAAAATGTCCCTCAGAAATCTGTCAGAAACTTTATGTCGGTAAACCGTCACAAATTTGTCGCACAGATAAAAACTAATTTACAGCTTAATGCTTAAACTTATGTAATCCGGTATCTAAAATGGCTAGAAAGAAATTAACAATTCATGACTAAATAGTTCAATTACCAAATCCCAGTCCACAAATAATGAAGATGACACATTACTAGAAATGGATAATTCAAGATTAGTTATTCGTTTAGCATTCGAATAACAATTTATAGTCGAATTGAACGAGTCAAATAAAACATTCGTTTAGCATTCAAATGAAATTAGTAATCGCCATTCTCTCTCGAGCTTGTTCACGAGCATCTGCCTCTACATTTCTCTCAATTATCTTAATTTGGAGCCAATGATCGGAAAAGAAGGAGAAGTATTAAAGCTAAGCTGCTGCTCTCCCCCCAGAGTCCAGTAAAGTCTGCGTTGTAGGTCAAATTAACCCAACTCAAAGTTATGTATCAAGTGTAATGCGAATAATGAACAATTATATCATATAATAGTTATATCGACAATGAATACAAAATGATAGAAATAACCTGACCACGTCTCAAATACCATTGGTCAACCAACCACCACGTCAAATTAACCAAAATCAAAGGTATATCATACAAAAATAAAATGAAGGTCGTGTTTGTATATGCTTTATGCTAATTTTTCCTTCATCCAGTAACAAATGTAACCACCTTCAGGGCCGAAGTCAAGATTTTTAGTTAAGGGACGCTAACCATAGTTAAGGCAAAGATTCTTTCCGCGTCTTTCTTCTTTCGTGTATAAGCAGCTTTCACCGTATTAAACCCGTCAATAGGAATGAACTAATCGCATAAAAAACTTATATCAACAAACAGATCAAATTCAAATAACCTGAATATTATACAATCAATGACGTCATAAGCGTAACCAATTCAATCAAATCAATTCAAGAACTAGTGTAGCTTAACAACCTGATTATTATGAAATCAAATCAAATCAAATCAATTTAGTTTGAGCCTGAGATTTCTACGAATCTCAAATCAACACATCAAATCAAAGCACAAGAGAAAATTAGGGAAAAATAAACCTTCTCACACGGGTGACGGTGAATAGACGGGATGAAGACGGACGACAGATGAAGGACGACGTATGACGGCGGACGATGGGTGACGACGGACGACGGGTGACGATGGTTGAATAGAGAGAAATGAATTTGGGAATAAGATTTTAATTTGTATGTTTGTTTAGACTAAATGATATGCCTCTAGAACCAATATCGAAATAGTCAAATCCAACTCACGGGTGTCTATCATGATTCATGAGTACTAAGTAATTAATAAGTTTTCTTGGGATAGTATTTCATTAATTGGTTTTCTTTTTTCCTAAATATTTTATAAAAAATTATGTTTTTAATTTTAATTAGGGATGAGCACGGTATCTGTTTTGATCGATTCGGTATCAGAAAAGGTTTTATTTATGTTTTTTTGGGAATATCACGATTTGGAACCGACCCTGTATCGGATTAGTGGTCTCGAATTTTTTTCACCTTATTCCGTAGTCTGATACCATAACGAACGTGATTCGAATACCGAAAATATGTACCGTTTTGGTTCGGTTTCAGAATTCGGATCTAAATGCTCTATCTAGTTCTAATGATAACTTTTATTTCAAGTTTTAATCAGTTGTCAATGTTTTTAACATATTTTATAAAAATTTATATATAGTTTTAATGATAACTTTTATAAGGGTCAGAAAAATAAAGACGTTAACAGGTCAGTTTTGACGACTATTTTTAGTTAGTTATTTCGTAGTTGTTTATAATATTTAAATTTAGTGAAAAATATTTACGAATATGATACCCTAACGACAAACTAGTACTCTCAGAGTTTATATAAAAATTAATTTTTTTGTTTTATATTGTTAATAGAAAACAAGCATATATGTTGAAAATGTGGCATAATATAAGTATTAACCCAACGTTTTTTTGAGTATTTTTAGACAAATCTAATATGATATGACTTATGATAGTCTTTTTTATCATTAATTATCATGAACTAACAAAAATAAAGAAAGTAAAAAAACATAAATATTAACATTTTTCCGACCACTTTGTGAAGGATAAGTAGAGTTGTCGATATCCCGTCAGTAATCCGTCGCAAAATAAATAAAAAACAACCGATTTCTGACGAAAACATTTCCCTCAGAAATCCGTCACAAATCTGTCTGTAAATCCTCGCAAAAGCTTGACCAGAATATCAGTCGGTAACGTGTAGGAATTTCGTCGGTAATTAGCGACAGATTTCCGTCCGTCGGAAATTCTGTCGTTGTTGCTCCCTTTTCTAGTAGTGCTAAGGAACGGTTTCTTTATAGCCTTTATATTGTGTGTGTGCCTTCCAATCATCGACAGAGATATCATGTTCACTCCCACGCAACATCCAATCAAGATCTTTAAGGTCTGAGATCTCGAAACACAATTTCGTGTTTTCTTTATTTCCAACAATCTCGGCAAATCCTTTAGAAAAATGGGATAACGCGTCGGCAATAGATGTCACGAACTTATGTTTATTGATAAGATCAATATAATCTTTCCGGTTTTTGCTCTCTACGCCAACATGTTCTCCGTCAGCACGAAGCTCCACAACTTTCTTGAGTCCCAACTCTTTAAACTCCCATATAAACGTTAGACCAAGGATATCTTGATCAACTACACAAGGATCCATTTATAGTATCTGCTTGCAGCTGTTATATAAGTACGGATCATCGTCCCTTATATCTTCCCATGACACATTCATTCTAGCCAATTGCAACCAGAATGCCCGAGTGAATTTAATACCCACTTGCATCTTATGAATCAAGGGTAGGGCAATCACCCTGCCTGCAAATCTGAAAAACTCTAGGTGCCCTGGGTTTATCTTCGATGCTGAAAAGATTAAGATAGTGAAAATTACTCGAAGTTGTCCATATATAGTTTTAATTTCTTAGTCAATTAGAATTTTGCCAAATAAAAGCTGATATGATATATGATCGATCATCTAATATTAATTACTCAACATGGTGCTTAAAACTCAGATGTGATTGGAATATCATAAAATAACACGAAAACATAAAGCTTACATGGATTCGGAAAAAATCTTCTTTTGTCAATTGGGCAAGCAAGGAATAAAGCATTTTGAGGATTGAATATAGCTTGGCACACAAACATGAACCATTCACGTAATACGCCATTCCCAGTAGCTTCCTCATTTTTAAATTTTATAGATATTGGACCATGCAAACGGGCTTCGTTTGCTCTTTTGATAGATTTAAACGATTCAGCCAACAAATTTGATCTATTGATAAACATTTTATGTCTCTTACCATGGCCTTGTGAGAAATCTGGAAGCAACATCATAACCAAATGCCTTCTCATTTCAAAATCTGTTACATCTTTACGGTTGATAATCCATTTATAATCATCAATATAACTCCTCTTTGCATTTTCAACAATTAGATAACAAAGAGCAACCTTATTAGGCCTTAAACTCTTCCAAAAGGCTTTTTCTCTTCCTTCATACCGTTAAAACATGTAATGCAACTGCCTCAAGAAAGGAAGGTGCTGATCCCATCCACTGTCTCTTTTCACTTTTTCGTTAATATCGTTCTCCATTTGATAGAAGCACACTTGCAATTTATCAAACAAAGTAAGAAGGAATATACAAAGCCGCGTTGGTTTTATCCTTCAGACTCAACTGTTGCATTCACCATATAATGAAAAAATATGTAAAATTCATTGACATCAGTCGAAGAAGGACCGGTAGACTTCATACTTGAAACCAAACTGTGCGACAACTTATCAGCAAGTTCATTGACAAATGGAATAATGTCTTGAAATCCAATATAGCTATTACTGTTCAGCATTGATCCTATACTAGTACGACAAAATATATACAAGGGATCATCATCTGGAACACCTCCATGGAGAAGCGATCTACAGAACTTAATACTATAGGTGCAAATTCATGCCTTTCTCGGAATGACATCCTAGGTTCTATACACTCGTTCCTAAAAGAATCAATAATATATTCAATTAAATCTTGAGAAACGCCTTTGTTATAGTACGGTGAGATGTAAAACTTAATTATTTATTCACGAAGGCAGGAAGAATCAAACATATAGGGGTAAAATGATATACATGTAGAAGTTTTTACCAACTCTTCAAACTTGTTTTTAGTCATTGCTGACTCACATTTTTGAGCTTCACGAATTAAATAATGTAAATCACGAATGCTGGTGGTTTGCGTTCGAGCAAATAAATGAAGAGTAGAGTTGTTAGTGATGAAAATTATAAAGCTCACAATAATTATTAAAACCCTAACAAAAATCAAAGCACATATAGCGGAAACGATTTAAAAAGATCATAATAATAACACAAGTATAATTAATTGAATTAGGGTTACATACCTTTTAGCTAGTAAAGATCCACAAGATAAAGAACGAATCGTTTATAACGAACACAACCAAGATATAGTCTAAAGTAAGACTATATTACGTTCTTGTACACACGTAATAAAACGAGCTAACTGTGAGTCTAGCACTTGTAAACCGAGCTTCTACGCTTGTGGAAAATCTACCCAACAACCCTAGAGAGGGGCTAGGGCTAGATTATAGCAAAACCAAAAACCAAACAAAATCAAACGCAGCCCTTAGGGTGTTGGTTTGAGTCGATCGGTCAAGGAGAGAAAAGAGAGTGGGATGGAAAATTATGAGGGCCAAGGGGTGTATATATAGGCTTATCAAACTTGTTTTCCAAGTCATAAACTAATTAGGAAAGAAAAATCTTTCCTTCCTTGTCCCCTTAGGCCGACGGTCGGCTAACACCCCAAGGGTGTTAAACTATTCCGCAACGCTCGTTAATACTTAACTCTTAATTATTTAAACAATCGTTAAGTTATAGCTCAGTTTAATTCAATAAATATAATAACTATATTTATTAAATAAATAAACTCTTTACGTATTTTGTGCAATCCCGTAATCTTGAGTTCGATCTTAACACACGACTATTAAATATAAGTCCATAAACTTTCAGCTCCCACTTGGACATATTTCATATCGTGATCACATTCGTTAGCGTTTAGTTACACGCCAATTCCCTAGTACAATCTCGAGTAAGGTCTCCTGGACAAAAAACTTTTAATAACTCATCATTATTATTATTCTTTCATTTCTAATACAACTTTAATAAGGATATATGGATCTTAGTCATTTCTTTCATTAACCATTATGTTTCTCGTTTACGGATATAGCAAGATTACCAAAACAAATTTGGGTGCGGCCACACAAACATCTTACTACTCCCCCGAGGGGCCCAACTGTATTAAACTCCAAAATAATTTCAAGGAAACATATCCCATTTTGACTACAAGCAAAACTTATGAATTTTGCAACACTTCTAAAAATAACCCTAATAGCTACCAGTTACGTTTAGAGTTAGGTTACCTTACAGAAATGCACTACATTTAAGACAGTTTTCTGGTATCTCAGGTCTAAGGATAACTATTTATGATTTACTTGATGACAAAGATCCATAAAGTAAAATCATATAGTTGGGATAAGTCCAATATTAAATTCATTGAATATCATCTAAAATTGATCAATATACTTTTAAGTATACTCTATCACTATTTTGAATTGTCTTAGTTTAATAATACTCCCGTATTACTAATCGACAACGGACATTTAGAATATAACAATATTCACGGATTAAAACATGTAAAATAACACACAAATCAAATAACAAAAATAAACGAAACTCAATTTTTATTTCATCAATTCAATAATGTCTTAAAATCCTTTATCCAAATACTAATCACAGATTTGCATGAATTCACTAGCTAACTGAAGTCCAATTCCTGTAGCATGCTTAATGACCTTAAGTCTTGTTAGAGATTTTGTAAAAGGATCAACTATGTTATCATCTGTGTGAACTTTTATCATATTTACTTCTGGAGCTTCAACTTGTTCTCGAACATAGTGATATCTACGTTTAATGTGTCTAGCGCCTTTCATGACTCCAGGATCATTGGCGAATATGATTGAAATAGAATTGTCACAATACATATCAATGGTTCTTTGATTGAAGACATTACTCTAAGATCTCCAATAAACTTGATAATCCAAACAACTTCTATTGCAGCTTCTAAAGCAGCCATATACTTAGCTTGAGTCACATGCATTGCAATCTTTGTCTGCTTCTTGCTCTTCTAGTCAAATGCTCCTCCGTTTATAACAAACACGTAACCCGTATGAGACTTCGTATCGTCTTTATCACACTGCCAGGACGCAATACAGAAACCTGTAACCTTCAGTTTTGTGTCTGGTTTACCCCCGAATACCAAAAACATATCTTTCATACTCCTCAAATAATTTAGAATATGTTTAACAACAGTCTAGTGGAGCTTCCCTGGATTCTGTTGGTAACGATTGACCAAGTTCTGAGCAAACACCACATCAGGCCTTGTACATCTTACAACATACATAATAGATCCTACAGCCGATGCATAAGGCACCTTGCGCATGTAAGCCACCTCTTCGGGTGTTGATGCATATTTCTCGTGACTTAGTTCATTCTTAACCTCCATTGGTTGAAAACCTTTCTTAGAGTTATGCATGTTATACTTCTTCAATATCTTATCAATATAAGCATCTTGACTAAGACCAATTAACCGTCTACTCCTATCTTGAAATATTTTAATTCCAAGAATATATACAACATCTCCCAAATCCTTCATAGAGAAACATTTACCAAGATAATCCTTAACTTCCTTAAGTCTTGGAATGTTACTTCCCATGATTAATATGCCATCAACATATAAAATTAGGAACACTAAATTACTCCCGCTAGCTTTGCGATATACACATGGCTCATCATGATTTTGAATAAATCCAAAATTCTTGATTTCTTCATTAAATCGTTTATTCAATTGACTTGTTGCTTGCTTCAAACCATAAATAGATCTTTTAAGTTTGCACACGCATTTTGGATATTTAGGATCAACGTACCCTTCCGGTTGTTGCATATAGATGTCTTCATTTAAGCGATCGTTCAAGAAGGTAGTTTTAACATCTATTTGTCGTATCTCATAGTCATAGTATGCTGCTATAGCTATGAGAATCCTAATAGCTTGTAAGTCTGCTACAGGATAAAATGTCTTCTCGTAGTCTACACTAAAAGTTTGAGTAAAACCTTTAGCTACTAACCGTGCTTTGTAGGATTGTACTTCACCATCCATGTCGGTTTTCTTCTTGAATATCCACTTATTTTTCACTACTTTAGCATTCTTAGGCGCATAAACAAGAATCCAAACATCAATGATGTCCATGGATTTCATTTCCTCATTCATTGCTTTTATCCACATAACCTTTTCCAGATCAAGCATTGTGGATCGATAGTTAGCAGGTTCTCCAAGATCCCCTACTTCTTCCTCATCATCCTCTATATTAAGTAATAATTTTCTTGGTATGCGTTTATTCCTTTCAGTCCTACGTTGAGGAACTAAATCCGGTGGAACTCCCAGACTTTTTGGTTCAACATGAATTTCTTCGCTAGTATTTTCATAAGGAAATGTATCTTCATGACTCTCTTCAAGATCATAATTTCTCCCACTGAATTCTTGATTAACAAGATCATTTTCAAGGAAGTCTCCATACCTAGCAACAATAACCTTGTTTTTAGGCGGAAAATAAATTTAGTAACCCATAGTTTCCTTCAAAGATACATTTCACAGATCGTTGTTGGAGTTTATCACCCGAGTCAGGTTTTACATATGCCTCGCAACCCAAGACCTTTAAATAAGACAAGTATGGCGTTTTGCCATGCCAAAGTTCATATGGTGTTGTGACACCCAGAACCCGAGGTCACTTACTTTACCCTAAATTACGAATATTTTTGAAATTTTTAAGAAATTTCGTTTATTATATATTTGACGGTTTAAGTTGAAACCAACGTTTAAGGTTGTAATCTTAACAATTGACGATTTAGGAAAGACGAGGACGACTACGATCCCGACGGATATCCAATTTTTATGTTTTATTGTCGCTTTGTCAATATTGGAATTTTTCGAGAATTTTATTTTTGGTTCGTGTTAAGTCGAGCCGGGTGCGTTTTATTTTATCCCGGGTGCGTTTAAATTACCTTAAAAGAATTTTCAAGTGTTCGGGGTGACCCCCGACTCCTGCAAATTTTCAAAATCAACTAGTAAGTAGTTTCCCGTTACTAAAAATTGTTGTTTAAAAATGAGGCCAAAAGAAAGCAAAGACGGCAAAAGAGGCCCCTCAAATTTTTACAAAAGGAAGGAAATTAAACACACACTTCAAAAATTCATTTCAAAAAAACCTATCTCTCCTTCCTCTCTCTCTTTGGCCGTCGGCCTCCACACCACCACCACCATACAATTTTTTTCCCTTCGTTTTTGAACAAACCAAGTTTAGATCACATCTTAGTTTTCATTTGTAAGTGTTTTGGTGTGATTTATAACAACATGCATTAACACAAATTTTTCAAGAATTAAAGATTTTTCAAAAATATGTTTTGATGTAATTGGATCATTTGCATGTTTAATTAGTGTTTGGGTAATGGATAATCATCCACAAAACCAACCAAAATCAATTTGGTTGGGGTGTTTTGAACACCAACACCCCACGGCCAAATGGGGGTGTTTGGTTGTTCATGGTGGTTGATGATTTGTGTTGTGGGTTTGTGTTTAGAGTTGTGTTTTTGATATTTTGTAAATAGGTTAAACATATTGCATGTGTGATTTAGGATTTAGGTTTTTATGAAGATTTGATTTTCTAAGTAGTATAGGTTGATTAGGGTGTTTGTGATTGATCATAAGTGGTTAGTATAGGTCTTGGTGATGTTATAATGGATTGGAAACAAGTGTTGGGTTGATTTTGAGGAAGGAAAATTTAGGCAGATTGTTTAGGCATGTTTTCGTGGGTTTAATTTTGAAAACAGGTCATGAGGCTAGGATGTAGTTTTAGAAAATTGTCTTAGCTTCGATTTGGTATAAGAAAGAGCTTACGACTCCAAACGAGTCAAAAGTTATGCTATTTTGAAAGTTCGTGTACCGGGAGATGAGAATCAACATAATCCGAAATTATGTTTAGTTTTGGGTCAAATCCCGGGGACCATAGATAGAGTTGTATAAATAATTGAAAGTTGTTCTTTGGTGCTAAACCTGTATTTTTGAGTCTATTTTTAGACTTAGGAGTCAAATTAGCTAATGGTATGTTTTAAACAAGTCAAAGAAGTCATACATGGTAAAAGTGCAAAATCAGTCCGAAAAGTTTACGTCTAGTAATGTAATGAGTAATGGGTCTTAAAAGTGAAAACTTTTTATGGGATTTAAAATGGGTTTTCTACAGGTCGTAAGGGATTTTTACAAATTTGCTTGTAATTTATAGTGATTCCTAAGTGTTAGAAAACTACCCGTACTTTTGGTAAGTACCGGCAAAGTTATAAAATGGGAAACATTTTTAATATATAGATAGATAGTACGAGTCTAGTAATGATCACATGTATGAGTTTTGGCGTGAGTTTTTATAAGTATTAAGTGTTTTTATATACGCGTGTTAGTACAATAATGTACACGGAGTATTGATTCGATTTTCGTATTTTGATTTTTAGATCACGTGTTAGATTTTCCGGGGCAACCACATCGTCGGTGATATTTTTGTTACGTATTCGCTAGAACCACTACTACGACTCAAGGTGAGTTTATAGCCTCGCTTATTACACTTTTAAATGGTTTTACGCGCGAGGGGGATGCATGCTATTTTAAATAAAACGAACATAAGTCATGAATCATTGTTTGACCCGAAAGTTGCCTGAATTGTGTTGAGTACCTAGTTGCATAAGACCCTATATTCATGAACTATTAACTATTGTTTAATCCTCGTGTGCATTAGAAATAGCCGCTTATACAATTGATAGTACTATGGGGTTGACGAACCTATCCGAGACGAGAGCTAGTACGTTGAGTACCCTCTGCGGATGGATAACTTGTGATAAGAAATAAGGTATAATTGCAACTAATACCTTTAGAAGGGGCACTGGTTTCATCTTAATCATGCCGGTAAATGTACGCAGGTGATTGAGTTAACAGATTAGTGTCATGAGCTTAAACAAAATTATTAGCTATTGCTAACGATAATAACCTTGAATGATAGATTGTTTGATCGACAAATCTATAAATGACCGTGATTGATTTTATACACTTATGTTCAAAAATGAGATTGTAAAACCTATAAATTTCGCTCAACATTATTTGTTGACCCTTTTAAGCATGTGTTTCAGGTAATCGATGATATGGTAGCAAGGAGCATGCTAGGATGGAAGTTGTTGTGGTTTGGCGGTCTACTTTGTCTTTCCTCCCTTTTATTACTTAAAACTTTTATATTATGTCATGTGAAACAAGTAATGTACTTTTGGGTTGAGATTTAGTGGGGACCTAAACGCAACTCTGTTTTGTACTTTCTATGGGGTTTGGGAAGCAGTAGACAATCATGTTTTAACAATGTTTAATTAATGTTTAAATTTCTACATCTCTTTGAGTCGTTCGAAATAGCTTGTGTGTGATGATAACTGCCTAGCACCCAATTGTTGTAGTTCCGATGCGTATATGATTTGGGGGTGTTAGAGATTGGTAATCAGAGCCATGAGTTATAGAGAACTAGGTCATTTTGAAAAATCCTAAACTATAACTTTTAGTATCGTAAGAAATTGTCCAAGCACACAACTATCCTGCATGGCTCCAGTAAGGTTTACTTTTAGTATTGATGGAAATAGATGTATCTCTTTTAAATTGAAATGAATGTATGAGTATTTATTACGTAATAACTGAACTACTATATGTAAACATTGAAAAATTGTACGTGGAGTACTCGATACCGTAATTCTTGTATTGCATATGCATGAACATCATATTATCGCATTTTGGGCATATGTACCACCTTTGCATTGCATTTGCATGCATATAATTATAAATATTGAATAACGACCTTACGTACCCTCCAAAAAATTTCTGTTATTGAAGAGATGGCCGAGGTACCGCCAAACGGTAATGGAGACGATTTTGTTGTGGGATACGAAGGGGGACCGTTTCCTCCAAACCCGCCGGATGACCACAATGGATGGATAGACCAAGAAGAGGAAATAGAGCCGACAAACGATAGTGATGAAAGTGATGTGGAAAACTTCAGTGTTGGTGACGATGGCGAAGAGAATTCTGAGGAGGAGGATCCGGTGGATGACTGAATTCCAGCAGATGTCGTCGGTCAAACTGAGCCCGATTTGGTTCAATCCCCCAACTCACCAGAAGGATATTAAGTGCCTCCAACAGGCCGTTACGATCAGCAACCTATTCGTCCCCTAATGACTACTTGTAAGGATTATCTGAGGACTGTGCTGGGGTTTGCTCGGGTAAGTGATGAGTTTCGTGAGGAGTCCAGTGCTGCAGCTAGATCGCGTTCTTTTCAAGAAAATATTGCGAAGGTTTACTTTCCAAGGCCAAGGAACTATATGGAATCTGAAAACTGTTTGAGAAGGATTGATAGGTTAATGTACGAACGTTATGTGGTGGAAACAAGAGTGATCAAGAGGTTTGATGAGAACGAAAGAGCACATCAGAAGTTATTGACAAGGACTGCAAGGGCTGAGTACGATGGAGCATCGACTAAGAATGATGTTAATAGTTTGAAATCCATGATAGCAAATTTGAGTGCAAGTCTTGAGCGGTTTAAGGAAGACCAGGCTAGGTTAGTCAGGATGCAGAATTGGGAGCACCGTGTAAGATCATCCCTACCGCAAGACTGGAGATTCGTGGATGACTCTGAGCTGGAGGCCAATGATTTCATGGTTCAACCGCCCGCCAGGGGTGAGTGTGTTGCTTTTGGGAATCAGGTAGCACCGGAGTTTAGGTCTACTTCTAGAAGGGATAAGGTGGCAGAATGTGAGCCGAGCGATAAAGGGAAGAGAAAGATGGATGAGGAAGAAGATAGTGATGAAGAGCCAGAGGAGGATGAGGAAGAACCACAGTCCAAGAAGTCATGTGGATCACCACGTGGCTAGTTACTTGTATTTCATTTTTATCTTTTGATCGTTGTAATCGAACTTATTTAGACTCCCATATGATGGCATTGTGATGAAAACTTGATAACTTTACGTTGTTGGTGTATGGTTGTAGTGGCATTACTTGTCATATATTTTGGTTGATCTATCAATGCAATCCATTTACCTTTCATAATCTATGATAAGTCTTGAATTTTCTCTTTTGTGATGTGATTGATGAATATTAGTTACCTTGTTGATGTGTTGTTGTATTTATATTATGTCCTGAAAGAGAAATCCTTCTTAATCCTGATATGTATACTTACCTTGTTTTCTATTTCCCTGTCATTGCAGAGAGGTGTAACTGAGACTTCACCATGCCTCCAAAGTTGACCGCTACTCGTGTAAACACCATGATTCAAGAGGCAATTGCCAATGCTCTTGAGGCAGATCGTGCGAACAGAAACCAGGGTCAAGGTGGAAATGTGGAGAGGCAACCAGCCCTAAGGGAATGTTCATATGTCGGTTTTGTGAAATGTGGTCCCACACAGTTTCATGGTATCGGTAGAGCTTTGGAACTCCGTAGATGGGTGGAAAAGATTGAGAGCACTTTCGAAATCAGTGGGTGCTCTGAGGCAAACAAAGTTAAATTTGCAGCTGCTACTTTCCTGGATGATGCTTTAAGCTGGTGGAAAAACCAGGTGGCTACTGTCGGATTGGTAGTAGCAAATGGAGGAACTTGGGCTGCAACCAAGGCACTTTTGACTAAGAAGTTTTGTCTCGAGGAAGAGCTGTGTCAGTTAGAGGACGAGTTGAGACACTTGTCGTTGAAGAATAATGACATCACTACTTATACAAGAAGGTTCAATGAGTTAAGCCTGTTGTGTCCTGATGCTTTCGTTGCCGATCGCAAGAAGATGAAACAATACATCAAGGGTCTGTCGAGCAACATTAAGGGTGAGACTACTTCGTCAAAGCCCGGATCATTTGATGAAGCCGTTCAGATGGCTCATGCACTGATGGATGTTAAGTTGCAAGACAAGAAAGACTATATTGCTGAGGGAAACAAAAGGAAATGGGAAGCTGCCCAGGTGAGTCAATCACAAGGACAAAATCATGGGGGTAATCACAACAACAATCAAGGACCGAATCGTAACCAACAGTTAAACCAAAGGAGGAATGATAGGATGAGAGCCGCTACTGCCCCCAGAGGAGTTAAGGTCAATCCTTAGTGTGGCCGTTGCAACTTGTACCATATTGGGAATTGTCCTCCTATATGTGGCAAGTGTGGGAAGGCTGGCCATAGAGTTGCAGAATGTCGATCCAGAGGTGTGGCTACAGGGGTGAATGCCACTAGAGTAATGGTTTGTGTTGGTTATGGAGAAAAGGGTCACAAGCAAGGAAACTGCCCAAAAGCTGGGAATAGGCAGGGAGGAAATGCTGCTGTTGTATACCGAGTGGGTACCGCTGACAAAATGCAAGGTCGAATGTGGTGACCGGTACGTTTCTTCTTGACGCTCGTTATGCTAGTGTATTATTTGATTCTGGATCCGACAAAAGCTTTGTAGACGTAAACTTTAGTCGCCTTATCGATAGAGAACCGGTGATGCTAACGACTAACTATAATGTGGAATTAGCCGATGGAAAGATTGTTAGTACTAATTCTATGCTAAGAGGGTGTTCCTTGAAGTTAGGGAATTATGCCTTTGTTATAGACTTAATGCCTATAGAGCTAGGATCTTTTGACGTGATTATTGGGATGGATTGGTTAATGGCGCATAGTGCGGCGATTGTTTGTGGAGAAAGGTTGGTCTAAATCCTGTTGAGAAATAGGGTATTGACTGTGAAGGGAAATAAATGTACTTCTCATCTGAGAGTAATATCTTGCTTGAAGACGATGAGGTATATGGAAGAAGTATGCAATGTATTTCTGGCGCAGATTTCTAGTGATGGTGATGTAGAGACAAAATTGGAAGAGGTGCCTGTGATTCGAGAGTATCTGGAAGTTTTTCCTGATGAGTTGTCGGGTTTACCGCCCTCTCGTGAAGTGGAATTTCGGATCGATTTGATGTCAGGAGTTGCACCAGTTTCTCGTGCACCTTATCGATTGGCACCGTCAGAACTGAATGAGTTATCTGATCAATTGAAAGAATTGATGGATAAGGGGTTTATTAGACCGAGTTCGTCGCCATGGGGAGCGCCTACGTTATTTGTAAAGAAGAAGGATGGGTCGTTTAGAATGTGTATCGACTATCGAGAGCTTAACAAATTGACGGAGAAGAATCGGGTGTTTGAATGGGGAAATGATGAAGAAATCGCTTTTAAAACACTTAAGGACAAACTATGTCCTGCTCCGATCTTGTCATTGCCAGAAGGAATCGAAGACTTCATGGTTTATTGTGACACGTCTCATAAGGGTTATGGAGTTTTTTGATGCAACGCGAGAAGGTGATCGCTTATGCATAGAGGCAATTGAGGAAGCATGAGGAAAACTACACTACGCATGATTTGGAACTGGGAGCTGTAGTTTTTGCGCTAAAGTTGTGGAGACACTACTTGTATGGGACTAAGTGAGTTGTATTCATTGAACACGAGAGTTTTCAGCACATATTAGACCAGAAGGAGTTGAATATGAGACAAATACGATGGGTGGAACTACTGAGTGACTATGACTGCGAGATTCGCTACCATCCTGGCAAGGTGAACGTTGTAGCGGATGCACTTAGTAGGAAGGACAGAGAGAAACCTTTGAGAGTCAGAGCATTATTGAAAGCACAAGAGAAGGGATTGATGAAAGAAAATATTGGTGTCGAGAATCTGGGAAGACTGAAGAAACCTCTTTTGTTGGTAAAGTCAGACGGGCTAAGATATTTTGAAAATCGGATTTGGTTACTGCTATGTTCATCTGAGGAAGGAACGCCTGGAGTGCGAGATTTGGTTATGAATGAGTCTCATAAGTCGAAGTACTCGATACATCCTGGAGCGGATAAGATGTATCACGATATGAAGAAAGTCTACTGGTGGCCGAATATGAAGGTAGAAATTGCTCGTTACGTCAGTAAGTGTTTAACTTGCGCGAAGGTTAAAGTTGAACATAAGAGACCATCTGGGTTGTTGGTACAACCTGAGATTCTAGAATGGAATTGGGAATAGATCGCTATGGATTTCATGACGGGTTTACCGCGGACTCCTAGTGGTTGTGATATGATTTGGGTAATCGTCGATAGATTGATGAAATCTGCTCACTTTTTACCTATGAAGAAGACGGATAGCATGGAGAAACTTGCCAGTGTTTACGTGAAGGAAATTGTTTGTCGACATGGAGTACCTCTATCGATCATTTCGGATCGCGACAGCAGATTTACTTTGGAATTTTGGAAATCTCTTCAACGTGCGATGGGCACCGAATTGAGTTTGAGCATGGCCTATCATCCTGAAACTGATGGCCAAAGCGAACGAACCATTCAAACATTGGAGGACATGCTTCGATCATGCGTGATTGATTTCGGAGGAAGCTGGGAACGCCACTTACCTTTAGTGGAGTTTTCGTATAATAACAGTTATCATGCGAGTATTAAGGCTGCACCATTTGAAGCATTGTATGGAAGGAAATGTAGGTCTCCTGTGTGTTGGAGCGATGTGGGAGAAAGTCAGTTGACTGGGCCAAAAATGGTTTTAGAGACTAAAGAGAAGATTGTGCAAATCAAGAACCGTTTACTTGCTGTGAGAAGCCGAAAGAAGAGTTACGTCGATAATTGGAGGAAACCGTTAGAATTTGAGGTCGGAGACATGGTCATGCTTAAGGTGTCACCATGGAAGGGTGTGATATGTTTTGGGAAGAAAGGAAAGCTGAGTCCAAGGTATATTGTACCGTTCAAGATTGTTAGACGAATTGGACCGGTAGCTTATAAGTTAGAATTGCCGAATGAGCTTAGTGCTATTCACAACACGTTTCACATATCGAATTTGAAGAAATGTTTGGCTGATAAGGAATTGGTGATTCCTTTGGATGAGATTTAGCTTGACGATAAAATGCATTTTGTGGAAGAACCAGTGGAGATTATGGACCGAGAGGTTAAGAGATTGAAGCACAGTAGAATTCCCATTGTGAAGGTACGATGGAATTCTAGACGTGGACCAGAATACACTTGGGAACGTGAGGACTTCTTCAAGGAGAGATATCCTCATCTGTTCTAGCGGCACGAAATGTGAGTATAAGAAGAGGCGAGTGTCGGGACGTTGCTCTCTTTAAGGAGGGGTGGATGTGATACCCAGAACCCGAGGTCACTTACTTTACCCTAAATTACGAATATTATTGAAATTTTTAAGAAATTTTGTTTATTATATATTTGACAGTTTAAGTTGAAACCAACGTTTAAGGTCGTAATCTTAACGATTGATGATTTAGGAAAGACGAAGACGACTACGATCCCGACGGATGCCCAATTTTTATGTTTTATTGTTGCTTTGCAAATATTAGAATTTTTCGAGAATTTTATTTTTGGTTCGTGTTAAGTCGAGCCGGGTGCGTTTTATTTTATCCCGAGTGCGTTTAAATTGCCTTAAAAGTATTTACATGTGTTCGGGGCGACCCCCGACTCCTGCAAATTTTCAAAATCAACTAGTAAGTAGTTTCCCGCTACTAAAAATTGTCATTTAAAAATGAGGCCAAAAGAAAGCAAATATGGCAAAAGAGGCCCCTCAAATTTTTACAAAAGGAAGGAAATTAAACACACACTTCAAAAATTCATTTCAAAAAAATCTATCTCTCCTTCCTCTCTCTGGCCGTCGGCCTCCACACCACCACCACCATACAATTTTTTTCCCTTTGATTTTGAACAAACCAAGTTTAGACCACATCTTAGTTTTCATTTGTAAGTGTTTTGGTGTGATATATAACAACATGCATTAACACAAATTTTTCAAGAATAAAAGATTTTTCAAAAATATGTTATGATGTAACTGGATCATTTGCATGTTTAATTAGTGTTTAGGTAATGGATAATCATCCACAAAACCAACCAAAATCAATTTGGTTGGGGTGTTTTGAACACCAACACCCCACGGCCAAATGGGGGTGTTTGGTAGTTCATGGTGTATGATGATTTGTGTTATGGGTTTGTGTTTAGAGTTGTGTTTTTGATGTTTTTAAATAGGTTAAACATATTGCATGTGTGATTTAGGATTTCGGTTTTTATGAAGATTTGATTTTCTAAGTAGTATAGGCTGATTAGGGTGTTTGTTATTGATCATAAGTGGTTAGTATAGGTCTAGGTGATGTTAGAATGGATTGGAAATAAGTGTTGGGTTGATTTTAAGGAAGGAAAATTTAGGCAGATTGTTTAGACATGTTTTGGTGGGTTTAGTTTTGAAAACAGGCCATGAGGCTAGGATGTAGATATAGAGCATTGTCTTAGCTTTGATATGGTATAAGAAAGAGCTTACGAATCCAAACGAGTCAAAAGTTATGCTATTTTGAAAGTTCGTGTACCGGAAGATGAGAATCAACATAATCCGAAATTATGTTTGGTTTTAGGTCAAATCCCGGGGACCATAGATAGAGTTGTATAAAGAATTGAAAGTTGTTCTTTGGTGCTAAACCTGTATTTTTGAGTCTATTTTTAGACTTAGAAGTGAAATTAGCTAATGGTATGTTTTAAATAAGTCAAAGAAGTCTTACATGGTAAAAGTGCAAAATTAGTCTGAAACGTTTACGTCTAGTAATGTAATGAGTAATGGGTCTTAAAAGTGAAAACTTTTTATGGGATTTAAAATGGGGTTCCCATAGGTTGTAATGGATTTTTACAAATTTTCTTGTAATTTATAGTGATGCCTAAGTGTTAGAAAACAACCCGTACTTTTGGTAAGTACCGGCAAAGTTATAGAATGGGAAACATTTTTAATTATATAGATAGATAGTACGAGTCTAGTAATGATCACATGTATGAGTTTTGGCGTGAGTTTTTATAATTAATAAGTGTTTTTATATACGCGTGTTAGTACAATAATGTACACGGATTATTGATTCGATTTTTGTATTTTGATTTTTAGGTCACGTGTTAGATTTTCTGGGGCAACCACATCGTCGGTGATATTTTCGTTACGTCTTCGCTAGAAGCACTACTGCTACTCAAGGTGAGTTTATAGCCTCGCTTATTAAACTTTTAAATGGTTTTACCCGCGAGGGGGATGCATGCTATTTTAAATAAAACGAACATAAGTCATGAATGATTGTTGGACCCGAAAGTTGTCTGAATTATGTTGAGTACCTAGTTGCATAAGACCCAATATTCATGAACTATTAACTATTGTTTAATCCTCGTGTAGATTAGAAAATGCCGCTTATACAATTGATAGTACTATGGGGTTGACGACCCTATCCGAGACGAGAGCTAGTACGTTGAGTACCCTCTGCGGACGGATAACTTGTGATAAGAAATAAGGTATAATTGCAACTAATGCCTTTAGAAGGGGCACTAGTTTCATCTTAATCGTGCCGGTAAATGTACGTGGGTGATTGAGTGTACGGATTAGTGTCATGAGCTTAAACACAATTATTAGCTATTGCTAACGATAATAACCTTGAATGATAGATTATTTGATCAAAAATTCTATAAATGATCGTGATTGATTTTATACACTTATGTTCAAAAATGAGATTGTAAAACCTATAAATTTCGCTCAACATTATTTGTTGACCACTTTAAGCATGTTTTTCAGGTAATCGATGATATGGTAGCAAGGAGCATGCTAGGATGGAAGTTGTTGTGGCTTGGCGGTCTACTTTGTATTTCTTCCCTTTCTATAACTTAAAACTTTTGTATTATGTCATGTGAAACAAGTAATGTACTTTTGGTTTGAGATTCAGTGGGGACCTAAACGCAACTCTATTTTGTATTTTCTATGGGGTTTGGGAAGCAGTAGACAATGATGTTTTAACAATGTTTAATTAATGTTTAAATTTCTACGTCTCTTTGAGTCGATCGAAATAGCTTTTGTGTGATGATAACTGCCTAACACCCAACTGTTGTAGTTCCGCTGCGCATACGATTTGGGGGTGTTAGAGGTGTCTTATCAACCTTCTTTGTGGGAACCATATTCAAAATGCGAACAACAGATTCTAGAGCATAGTCCCAAAAGGATAATGATAAAGTTGTAAGATTAAACATAGAATTGTACCATATCTAATAGTGTATGATTTCTCTTTTCGGATACACCATTTTGTTGTCGAGTATATGGATAAGTAAGTTTCTGAACAATTTCGTTCTCACTTACATAATCTTTAAACTCTTAACTTAAATATTCACAACTTCTATCAGAACGAAGAGCTTTAATCTTCTTTCCTAGTTGTAATTCTACTAGCACCTTTCCTTGACACGTGTCTAAGTGGTCCACACACATCAATATGTATCAAACCAAGTAGGTCAGTAGCTCTTTCAACATTGCTATTAAAAGGTTTCTTGGTCATCTTTCCAAAGATACAAAACTCGTATTTATCAAATGATTCATCATTGATATTTTCCAAAAGACCATCACGTTGAAGCTATTGTATGCGTGTCTTCCCAATATGGGCAACTCTATAATGCCAAAGATAAGAAGAGTTAACTTTCTCTTCTTATTCATGCTAAAAAGAATTATTATTTTACTTGGAATTATTATCATGCATGTTAATTTCAAACACAACACTCACGTAGATTGCATTAAAATAGAATACACCATCTTTGAAAACAGAAATTCCATTATTATCTATAGTGTGAATAAATCCAAGATCCAACAAACAAGAAAAGGATATGACACCCATAACAATTGAAGGTGCATAATGACAATTGTTTAAGATCAGTACTAAACCCGAAGGTAAAACTAAATTAAGCGTTCCTATAGCTTCAACAGCTGCTTGTGCTCCATTGCCCACTTGCAGATATTGTTCCCCATAGGAGAGCTTCCTTTCCAGTTGCAGCATATTACAAATGTTAATACCGCATCTCGTATCATATACCCATGAATTTAATTTGTATGTTAGATTAAATAACTCTATCATAAATAAGTTACCTGAAGGTGCTGCAGCGTGTAGCTCAGCCTTCTTCTTATTTTCTCGCAACTCATCGAGGTAAAGAGGACAGTTCCTCTTCCAGTGACCACTTGCTTTGCAATGCTGACAAGTCTCATCCTTTTGAGATTGATTTTTCTTGACAAAGTTTTGATTAGGTTTAGAATAAGTCACAACTTGCTTGCCCTTATCACCTTTGCCTTTGCCTTTCTGCTTTTTGTTCACTTGCGGTTTTGGCTTCTTCACTCTACCCTTTTGTATTGTGAGTACTTGAGGAGTAGAGGTAGATGCCTTGTCCTTTAAACCCTTTTCATAGTCAATGAGCATTGCATGCAAATCATTAGCTATCTTCCCCGCTCAATGCATACTGAAGTTCCTAACGAAATCATTGAAGTCCTTGTTAAGGGACCTATTGATTAGGTTAATCGCCATATCATTGTCATAGGGTTTTCCGAGTGCAATAAGCTGTTGCATATAACCCTTCATTTCAAGATAGTGTGCACTTACGGATTTCCCAAGGGTTTTGTTATAGCTGTGCAAAGCATCTACTAAGTCGTAGATCTCCACAGGCTGAGGCTTTTCAAACATTGCCTTGAGCTCTTCAAGCGTTCTGTTTGGAGGAAAAAAAATTCAAACTTCCTTTGTAAAGGAGGTGACATTTTCCCAAGCATTAAGCAAGCTACATTAGTAAACTTATTAATCTCATTCCTATGAGTGAGTAAATCAGCTTCAGAAGCCCCTTCAGCAGGGTCGGCCGGAACGACCATGGTCAAGTAATCTATGGTACCCGCTATTCTCAAGACAATTCTTATTGAGCGATACCAATGATTGAAGTTTGGGCCAGTTAATTCTTGACGTTCAAGGTATGTCTTAAACGAAGAACTTAAAGTTTTGTTTTTGGGTTGAGCCATTTCTACAGAAATAAGTTCAAAATATTAGTATATTCAATAATGCCATTCAAGAAATAAAATTACCCCGGTAATTAATAACCATAGTATTTTCCTTGAAACTAGAATCCATATTGACATAACTCATCACATCAGCTGATCTTCTAGTATTGAATGTATTCAACATAGTAACTTGTCAAACAATAATTGACAAACAATTTTGCAATTTCTAGATATTTTAGTGATTTACATTGCCAAAAGGCATTTTGCATTGTAAACATGTTTTATCCCTTCTTAATTCCTTAAGTTTCTAGATCTCACTAACTAACTTAATCAAGTCGAATAATCTAAAGAACATAAAACATTCATGTGCAATCTCATTCAGTCATTGTAGGTCCTTGGTTTCTTAGGATTGTGCAAGTGTTGTGATTATCTAAATAGAAGGAGAAGGATGAAGAACTAGAGAGAGAAAGTTAGAGAGAGAAAGGAGAGAATGTGAGAAAATGAAGAATGTGAATTCAACAACTAATGATCAACTCCTCCTAACATGCTAGGAGGGTGTATATATAGCCCACCCTACATGTGGGCTTGATGGGCTATATGTTTACATATTGGATCACGAGCTTAATACTTAAATATATCGTTGGAGTGACCGATCCTTTCTAAATACGTAAAAATGTATTTCCAACAATCTCCCCCTAAGGGAGGTCACTCCAAGTTACAATGTCCTAAATAGGTTATAGCTCGTGATCTATGTTAACAATGATGTGACCGAGACTTTCTTTGGAAAAACGTATTTCCAACAATATCCCCTAAGGAAGGTCACGCCATTTTACAAAATCGTAAACCTAGCATACTATGCTTGAGTCTTCGATCTTTTTCTTGTGAATATGCTTGATGTGATCTTTGACTTTAGTCTTGAGCATGTTTCCTTGCCTTGACCTTGTGCATTCCTCACTTGTGATATTTGCCTCTTCGTGACTTTATGTTACACATACTTATAACTTTATAAATTCTTGAAAGCTTCAGAGTTTGATACAGCGGAAGACTTGACTTTCAGACTTTCTTGAATTTGTTGAAGTATTAATTGTATGCAGTATAAACATGTGGTGACGACTTCTTCTGGATTATACACCACAATGCCACCTTCTTGTTACGCTGCATAAGACAGTTAGCAACAAAACATATACACGGATGAAATAGCCTTGAACATTTCATTCTAATTCTGTAGCATTTTACCTCCGGTCGTTGAAGACTGTTGGACGATATAACATATCGTACTTGTGGCAGGTAGTTTCAATTAAGAATATCCTGGACAAGATTTCGAGGGTAAACCCGTTCTCTTTATTCGTCCGTCCAAAGCTGACTGCAAACATAAAGAGTGGATCATTTGGATAAAATTATCCGCATGATTTGAAGCCGTCAAATCCGATTCTAGGAACAAGTTTGATTCATTAAAGTATCGCACCATAGTTGCTTTCCAGTTGTCACGAGCTTGATTCATACAGAATCTTGCAAGTTACCTACCAAGTGCTGTTTGATGTTAACACTAGAAGGATTTCCACTCATCACTGTGAACACTATAGAGTGTCACTCTGAGTGTTCTGGCAAGATCACTAAGATATTGCGTAGAGGCCTAGAACGTGTTTAAGTTCAGTTAAGAATTAAACCACTGTTGCTTTCTAGTCATCACACGTTTGATTCATAAAGAATTGCACACGTCACCTACCATGAGCTTTTTGATATTCTCCCAAGAAGGATTTCCATCTTCATTGTAAATACTTTCGTATTACTCGGATGTTCAGACAAGATCATGAAGATTTTGCGTAGGACTCTTAAGATTTTTCTTACTTTTCACAGTGTGTGAAGAAGCAAGGAATTATGAAAGTGTGTCCTAATGAGATATTTGATGATCTCAAATGGCTCTAGACTCGATCGTGCATTTTGGATTTTAGTGATCGGAGGCTGGAGAGGAGTGCCACCATTTCAATACCAATTTACTCGGAGTGAATAAATTGATAGATAATGCGTTGTCTCCGTGTGATTAAAACAAATACCTTTTGAGAGATATTTGAGTTAACTGGGATGGGTTGTGCATTGCATCACTGGGTCCATGATGTCTATCTTCAATATCGAGCATCATTAAAATGATCTCAATAGCACATGTGTTGACCCGGTTTCTGCCTAAGATTGTATGGAGGACTTCTTTCTTTACACCCTTTATCTTTACAATTCTTTTTCATTCTTCAACCCCTTCAATCCTTACCAATACGTCATAACTAACACCTTCTTGTGATTGTTCCAATGCTAACTTAAGTACTTGGTCGGCATTCAGCTACGTTCACAATCTTTCTCCATCTTTCCTAAGGACTACTATTTCTAGCTATGGAATGTCCTTGGGAAGATTCCTCCGGTTTTGGAAGAATCATTGGACTTAACCTATCCTACCATCCTTATGACACCACAATCTTCATCGTCGTGAAATAAATGGGTTGCGGGTAAGTATATGTCACCATGAAGTTCCATTTTGATGTGCAAATCCGTTTTGCTCCCCTTAACATATGCCACGATATTCGAAAACATTTCACACATGTCGGGATGAGCTATCACGTTAAGTCAAACCATTTTTGATTGATCATTTACCATATTAAATCACATTTTCTCCCCCATATTAAAAAAATATTAACCCAATCGATGTTTTTAATATCAATTGATTTAGTATATTTTTAATAATGTTATTGGGAAGAAAAATGCAAGTCTATTTTATCTTTGTGATACCAAATGTTGAGATATGATATCGATTAGTAAAATAATCACATGTTCACCATATAAGAATGAATTCACAAGGTTGGACCTGATTGATGAGAACATCATATGATAAGATCAAATGGTTCTTGTCGGAAAATGTTGGTCGCCTCATCACGTCTAAAGTCATCTCTTGACACCACATATACGATTGGTATATTTGTCTTGACACCAATTAGTGAGCTTGGCACTTTTGACATCAAAGATTCTAAATGCTTGACAATTGCTCCCCCTTAATTGTTGACCCGTGTTCTATCGAAAGAGTTGTAGTCGTCATTTGATTAATCACATCGTCGAGTATGTAGATACCAATTGTAGATTGCTTTGGTTGTAGAGATGATAACTTCATAAAAACAAGATTTCTCTTGTTTTAACAAATAAATACACTGATGCGTACATATATCCGTGTTAGATTGTGTTATAACATAAACACAATCCCTTACATGGTTATAAAGTAAACCATGCCCAAGAAAATTAATTCCCGTTGTGAACCAAAGCTGTTATAAGAAAGACTTGACTTTAATGAGAACAACGGGTTACAGTCTGAAATAACTACAAGCCATTTTGAGCATGTTTTAAAAATATTTGAACTTCTGCTCGAACTTTATTTAAAACTCCGTGTCATTATTGAATAACATTTATAGTATCGTAAATATTATCAATTCTAGAAGACATGCTCTGTTTATCAAAACATTGTTGAACACATAATTTTGAAAGATTTAGAAAAGCCTTTTGAAAAATTCTTGAAAATTTGTGTTCAAAGTTTTGAAAACCAATTACTTGAGCTTAAGATGTTGAATATCTTAGATAACGAGCTCAAGTCCGAGAAGTTGTAAGCTTCCAGTTATGAGGATAAATTTATCATCGGCGATAAATTTTCCTTTTAACTGAAGAGTGAGTTCTAAGCTGACATTTACTTAGAAGTCATTTTCATGAGCTTGAAAACTTTTGAATGTTTTAACGTAAAGCTCATGACCGAGAAATATGAATTTCTCGTTATGAGGAGAAGTTCTCTTATTTAAAAGATACACTTTCCTTTTTGAGCTTAAAACTTGGAATGTTTTAATACAAGCTCATGACCGAGAAAAACTAACTTCCCGTTACGAGGATAAGTTATCATAAAATATAAGCTTTCCTAAATATGAAATATGAGTTACAGTCTGATATTTAACTGTAAGTCATTGTGCATGATCTTAAAAACTACGAATGTTTTTAATAAAAGCTCATGCCCGAGAAAAATGAATTTCTCGTTGTGAGGATAAGTTTATCATCGGCGATAAACTTTCGTTTTAACCGAAGAACGAGTCCTAAGTTGACATTTACTTAGGAGTCATTTTCACGAGCTTGAAAAAACCCTTTTGAATGTTTTAATGTAAAGCTCATGACCGAGAAATATGAATTTCTCGTTATGAGGAAAAGTTCTCTTATTTAAAAGATACACTTTCTTTTCGAGCTTAAAACCTGGAATGTTTTAATACAAGCTCATGACCGAGAAAAATGAATTTCCCGTTAAGAGGATAAGTTATCATTAAAGATAAACTTTCCTAAAAATGAAGTCCGAGTTTTTTTTGGTAATGGAATTGAAGTCCGAGTTACCGTCTGATATTTAACTGTAAATCATAGTGCATGAGCTTAAAAATTTCGAATGTTTTTAATATTAGCTCATGCCGAGAAAAATTAATTTCTCGTTGTAAGGATAAGTTTATCATCGGTGATAAACTTTCCTTTCTTTGAAGTCCGGGGCATAATCTGAAATGTGATTATACGCCATTTACACGAGCTTAAAACCTTTGAATAGTTTTAATGTAAGCTCGTGTCCGAGAAAATTTAATTTCTCGTTAATGAGGATAAGTTTATCATCGACGATAAACTTTCCTTTATTTGAAGATCGGGTCATCATCTGATATTTAATGATGAACCATTTACACAAGCTTAAAAGCCTTTGAATAGTTTTAGTGTAAGCTCGTGTCCGAGAAAACTTAATTTCTCGTTTGTGAGGATAAGTTCATCATTGGCGATAAACTTTCCTTTCTTTGATGAACGGGTCACAGACTGTGATTTGTCTATAAGCCTTTTATAACTTAATTGCGAGTCCCCTAAGACACTTGTTTCTTAGATACCAGCTTCTTCAACAACCAAACTCTGAGAGTGTCCTTAGTTGTACGGTATACAACTATTGGACCGCTGTGTTCTTGTTGAACGTGGACTTTGGTACCTGCATTCTCATTAGAAGTTTGTATGCTTTTATGTGGGTTAACGGTATCTATCTTAGAACCATGCGGGGATTCACAGTTTTCTTTTCTTGTGCTAGAGGTGACCTGAAGAGATGATTCACTTGTCTTAATTGGCAAACGTTTCCTTTTATAGAAAACCTTAAGTTCAGGCTTAAGTGATGTATCGTCCTTTTCAATTTCCTCCCTAGTATTCTTAGTAGAATCAGAGACTATCCTAGTTAAAGGGCACTCGTTTCCTACAAGAGTGAAAGTTCTACCAGTGGGGCGCCACATTTTACCAATGGGTTTGATTTTAGCTACCCACCGGGATTTAAGTCTAGCACGGGAGTTCACCTCATTAAGTAATTTCTTGACACAAGAATCATGATTGGCTTTAAAGACACATTTCCTACATGTTTTACAAGTAGCATATTTAATGTTCCAGTAAGATCTAGAATTCCTAGATGATTGAATGATGCTCCTAGGATATGACATGATACGGTTAACAGTGTTGGTAATCTAGAAGGCATCTGACTAGGTTTAAAATTCCTATCTCTTACTTGTGTCTTTTGAATAGCTTCCCTTAGACCAAATTTATGGCGAACGTCATTTGAACTAGTTCGAGACGTGTTCTTTGGACTATGTCTAGGGAGACTAGATGCAATCATGTGAGTAGGTCTTGTAAAAGCAGTTTTAGTCACATTGGGCCTTGGTGGTGGAGTGACTATTCTAGAAATATGAACCATATCAACTTGGGAAGCAAACCGCGGTCACGAGGATTGAGGTCGCTCGGATCTAAATGCAGTCATTTGTCTGATGGACTGATTTGTAGGCGGTTTCCCCAAGATTGATGGATTTTCAAGCTTAGTGTCCACACTAGTTCCTTTAGTTTTCCATAATTCGTTTTTTAATGCAGCTATAGCAAAAACCTTCTCTTGAACCTGAGCCTTTAAAGTCTCATTCTCTTTAAGAAAGTTATCTTGGGATGCCAATTTAGATTCTAGCAACTTAATTTGTTTTAAAAGATTTTCCTTTTCAGCTTTAGAATCTAGAACTATTTGATCCAATTTCCGTTCAAGAACAACATTTGACTTTTCAAGTTTTTCAAAATATGTTTCAAATTTGTTCGTTTTCTTCGAAAATTCAAGTTTGGCATCCTCAAGATCTTTTGATTGCTGAGCTACGATCATTTCGAGCTCTTTAATATTGGAATCGGAATCAGTTAACGAAGCAGTCATAAAGCATTGTTCATGATGTACTATAGCATTCTGAACAATCTCTCCCCCATTATGACGCACATCGGATGTATCTAAAGTGGTAAAACTATCACCCTTTTCCATCCCATGTTTGTCATAATTAGGTTTGAAATGCTCAACATGCGGTAGTTCGACATCATATACAACATTACATTGTACCACATGTGTAGGCTCTTTGTCATAAATGGGTATGGTGTCATCATGAGAGATGTCTGTAACGTTCCGTGACGTGTTGCTGATGTCATGCTTAACTGTTGATTCCCTGTCTTGCATCGTAGATACTTGCATTCCATTTTTATACGCTTGCTAAAGTCGAGATCTTTCATAAATCGAAGACGAGACCGATGTCATGAGTTTCAATAGTGTACCACGGAAATCTTGAAGCTCAGTATGTGTGTCTCGAAGAAATGACTGGCAAATCACTGAACTTTCAGACTTGACAATATTGAAATGGAGGAAAGGCGTGAGTTGTGTCACAAGAGCCTTATATGCAAGTGCCGATGCAGAGTGATTAAATTCTTCTTTATGAAATTGCTCAGCTAGTTGGTTCAAGTTGAGGAATATTGAGTCGATGAATACGTTACGATCTTGACCAAAGAGTGTCACAAATTCGCTCCCTCCTTGAAGCCGTGAAATGTTCACAAGATAAGACTGAAGTAGTCGAAATGAAGTGATGCCACTTTCACTAGCTCTGTCTTGAATTTTATGCGATTCTCCCTATTGAAAAGTTGAATTCACAGATTCCATTGAATTTCGATGAAAGATAATTGTGTTAATTGTCGAAAGACCAATACGATATTTGACAAATCGTGGAGAAACCAAGAAAATGAAATTCGCGGGATAGACAGAATCAACGAAAGATCCATAAATAACTCTTAAAAATCCTTGTTTGGTGATATATCTCTTTTCTCAGCTCAATAATTTTTGTCAACTCAAACGTTGATTAAAAAAACCGGAGTCTAATTCAACCTCGGCTCACTCCAAAAAGAAAGCCCGTAAACTAATTAACTTTAGTTTCGTTTCTGAAAAAAGCATAAAGCCCGGTTTTTCGTAAACTTAAAAGAGACACGAGTGACAAGGGACTTGAGTGGCTCGAAAATATATCTTTTACCTCTCCTCCCTGTCTCCATTCTGATTGATTCGCTTCCAACCTTCGGTTAATATAGTGAACGGCCCGACGATTTATATACAAAACATACCATAAAGCTCGACCCCTTAAAGTTTACTCCATCCAAGCCCAATTAATTGCCAAAACACGTGAATAACTTTAAAACGTGGCCCAAAACGTTATTTATATCAAATATTGCCAAAACGTGAATAACTTTAAAAGTCATTTATATCCAATGAATAACTTTGCCAAAACTTTCCAAATCTCACAATATTGCCATGCGTCTAGAGTTAAAAATTCACCAGGCCCAATATATCTATAGTATCACACGTATAGATCCAAGAAACCATTTACAAAAAGTGTGTTAGTTTGAAAAACTTTATACCACTACACGCAAATGATAACTAACACGCAATTGCAGCCAAACTTATCCGAAAACTATCAAACTAGTCAAAAGTCAATTCCAACTAGTATAGTTTACCCACGTGTATATAATCAACCCCTATTTTTACTCACTAATCTAACCTAATCTCACTCTTGTAACCTCCGCCCCTTTTTCTCTATTCTCCCAAAATAATCAAACAACCTAAAACTAATCCTCCCTCTTCTGAAAAACAATTCAGCCACCAACACTCATCTCGATACAGCTACAACCAATCTCCCAGCAGATATCAAAGCTTCTTCTAATCAAACGCATAAAGAGTGAAGAACCAAGACAAATTCATCTTCTAGATCTCAATATCGAGATCACGGGTAGGTGTCGAATGTTTGATTTAAATTCACGATGAGTTAAAAAACATCAAAATTATTAAACGAAATTAACATGCATGTTCTTATTCATTCTCTTATTTCGAAAAATTAATATTGGGTAAAACCAAACACGAATCAATGATGTTTTTCGTTCAAAAAATTTAGATCTAAAAAGATCTATTTCCTATAGAACAAAGCTGAGATATATTTTCTGATTTGGTTTGAGTCTATATGGTGTTTTAGATGTGGATTTGTTTGTGTTGAGTCACGGTTTGAGTGGGAGTGAAGTGAGTTAGTTTTGGTAAGAGTCTGTGTCTAGGTTATGTTTTGAGTCTGGGTTTGTGTTTGGTTTGATGATGTTAGAGTCTGATGGGTTTGGTCAGTTGGTTGAGTCGAGTCGTGTTTTTAAGTTGTGATGTTTGAGTCTGTTTTTAGAGTTGAGTCAGGTTCGGTTTGTTTGTTTTCGAGAATGTTTGACTTGTTTGGTTAAGTTTGTTTGTTTATTCGTTTGTTGGTTTGTGTATGTGTCAGGACTCGGTTTAGGTCGAGTCTGGTGTCTGTCGAGTCTTGTTGGTTTGACCAAGAGTTGTTGGTCTGTGTCGAGTCTCTGGTTTGGTCTTGTTAGTCGTGAGTCTTGGCTCGAGTCTAGGTTGGTTTGTTAGTCGATAGTGTACATCGTAAGTCATGATCGTAAGTCATGATCGCAAGTCGTGATCGCAAGTCGTGATCGCAAGGATATCGGATAATTCGATCACAATGTAGAAACCCTAAGGTTTTTGCGATCGCAATATTCCGACCGGAATGTGATAAACCCTGAAAACTTACGATCGGAATACTTTTCGCAATAACAAACAAAAATTATACCCGAGACAAAATCTTGATATGAGAAAATATTACCAGAGAAAAAAATCTTGATATGAGACTAAAGTTTATGAAAGTTGATAAAGTTGATGAAGACAAAAGGTGATAAAACTGGGACACAGATTGAAACAAAATAAGATAAAGACTATATTTGGACAAAAATGTGAGATTAAGAACTTTAGGATAAAAGCAGTAGTATATAAAAAATTTATAAACGATCCAAGTTTGTCATTTTATAAAAAAATTTTGACCACCAAATCAATAGATAAAAACACGCCAACCCTAAGATTCAACCATAACTCTTGATACCAATTGTAGGTCCTTAGTTTCTTAGGATTGTGCAAGTGTTGTGATTATCTAAATAGAAGGAGAGAGATGAGAGAAAGTTAGAGAGAGAAAGGAGAGAATGAGAGAAAAGGAAGAATGTGAGTTCAACAACTAATAACCAACCCCTCCTAACATGCTCGGAAGGTGTATATATAGCCCACCCTACATGTGGGCTTGATGGGCTATATGTTTACATATTAGATCACGAGCCCAATACTTGAATATATCGTTGGAATGACCGATACTTTCTAAATACATAAAAACATATTTCCAACAATCTCCCCCTAAGGGAGGTCACTCTAAGTTACAATGTCCTAAATAGGCTATTGCTCGTGATCTATGCTAAAAATGATGTAACCGAGACTTTCTTTGGAAAAAAGTATTTCCAACAGCAATGAAGTTTTCTTTCCATCACAACATCGTCCAATATCTCATATGACGACAATTGTAACTTCAAGTGTTCGTCAATTAGATGGCATTTGACTTAAATTTAGGGTATAGATTTTTGGTGTCAAAATCATGTATGGAGAAGCATGCATACATCTCCATAACATTAGTTTAAAAAAAGCATTTAGTAAACCTTTTGATGAGACATAAGTTTCGCCATATATTGTTTTGTTGAGGTATTGATTAAACCAATAAAAGATTTTTACCCACAACTAAATTCAAATGGTACTTATGCTAGAACTTGGATAAAGCACAAAGTAATAACCTTATTCATTGTGATTTGGGTAGGAATTTTTACGGTTAAATCAACCTTAAGGAATTATGCAAATAATAATCGTAGGTAATTCCAATTTGACGCATAGGCGAGCCGGAAATTTAGTCAGCGCTAAAGCATAACGTCCTCCTTAGTTGGGTACATGACCAGCAACGCGTTATACCCACTTTATTGTTTGTCAAATTGAGTAGGCCGTTAAATTATTATTGCAATTCCAATCAACACAATACTATGTAACTTTAATCTAAAAAACAATCCATTAATTTTGATATAATTTAGTCCATATTATTTTTCTTGGAAAGATATGACTAGGGTACTTCATTATTTCAGATACAGTCGTGATTATGGACTGAATTATGCTAGATATCCAGCTGTTATTGAAGGATACAACGATACAAATTGGATATCTGACATAAAGGATTTAGTCCACTAGGAGGGGCCGCTATTTCTTAGAAGTCTTCCAAGAAAAATGTAATAGCTAAGTCCACGATGGAATAAGAATTTATCACGTTAAATAAATGCGAAGAAGAGGCAGAATGGCTACGTCAATTCGTAGAGGACATACCCAGGTGGCCTAAACCGGTAACGGCCATTAGTATACATTGTGATAGTCAATCGGAGATTGGCAGAGCATAATGTATAATGGAAAGTCTAGACATATCTGTTGTCAACATTATTCGGCACGAAAGCTTCTCTGAACAGGAGTTATCTCAATTGACTATGTGAAGTCAAAGGATAACATTGCGGATCCGCTTACGAAAGGTTTAAGCAGAGAGCTAGTTAGTAAGTCGTCTAAAGGAATGGGACTAAATCCCTTGAAGGAATGAGTTTCTATGAAGGAAAACCTAACCCAGTTGACTGGATATCTCAAGATATGGGTTCAATAGGACAACCTAATCATAGAAATGTAGGGGAAGTTACATTAATGTGGGGGAGTTACTTAATACAGTAACTTTCCTAGTCCATTCCTAGAACAATGTGACTTATTGAGAGGTTAAACATATGGCTTAAATGATTCAGGATGAAATCATAAAGCATAACGATTCAAGATGAAATCATAAAACATATGTTTTTATTGATTCAAGATGAAATCACCTATGTGAGACAGAAGTGATGTCGCTTCAAAGGAAACTGTGGGGGCGCAATTTCTAAGAGCTCTTGCAGAACCAGGCTAGTGTTCATGACCATAACGAACACGACTATGAGGACTTGCAATGTAAGGGAGAGTCTTGTGTGAGTGTGTATTGTCGTCTACGTAAATAGAGGCTGAGTTCAAAGACATCACGTCTACTTAGATATAAGAGATTAAGTAGGAGACTAAGTGCATCTCACAAGAGAAGGTTCAAAGGGTCACACTTACCTATCTTATGGAAGATTTAACTGTTGGAATTTTATTAAAACTTTTGTGTATTACGATCGATCTTTATTCATGTGGGAGATTGTTGGAAAATATTGTTGCCAAAATGACTTTTGACCAATTTGGACATAATTATGTATATGTATATATCATATATATTAGTGGTACTTTATAGGTTCGCTTTCTCCTTGAAGAGAGCTTCGCAATAAACCTTTATGTGTCCAAAATAAAGTTGGTGTGAATGAGATATCGTGTCTCAAAGTTAGGCATTTGGTACCTTGCTTAAAGAGAAAACATAGTTTGTTTTTTATCCCACATCGGTGGGGTGAGTAAACTCAAAAAGGGAGTCTATTGTGTATAAATAGAGGCCTAATTTCATAGTTTTTTCACACATCAAATCAATAAGTATTATTATTGATTTCCAACGGTACGCATCTGAAAATGTGAAATTCCAGGCAGTTTTAATCTGTTTTATGGGAAGCGAGTCAAGCACGTACCTCGACTCTTTAGTTCTAAGCGTGTATTACGCGTGCCTCAACTTGCTGGTAATTTAGTAAGTCTTTTTATTATTTTATTGTTTTATTTAAATTATCGTTTATAATTATGTCGTCTTAGTTTTACTGTTTTCTTTATTATTGTTATTTATTTTCGGTCTTCATATTTTGTTAGTTTTATTAATTGTAATATGTTTTAGGGTATACATCGTTTCCCACACAATGTGTGGTATGACTCAAGCTGTTTGCTTTCGAAAACTAGCCTTTGTCTGGGTAGAGGTATTCCAGAAGAAGAGGAAGAACACACTGTTGTTGACATGATCTATCTATTTAGTGACCACTTGGTATTATTTATTTGAACTTCTACTTTTACCTTTTTTTGAGAAAAACTTCTACTTTTACCTCGATGGTTTAGATATTTGTGTGGTTGTTGAGAGGTGGTTCAATCTATAAGTAGGTTAGATTGTGTACTCTTTACAATTTTAAAGTCGGTAAATTATAAAGTCGGTAATACTTTATTTTACGATTTCAAAGAAAGAAATTACCAAAATAAATAATTTCCTAATGATGAACTAGAAACAAATAACACGACAACTAATACTCAAGCAATAACAAATCCATCAAGTTCAACCAAAATTATTTGATTTTTCATAAAGACTAAGCCCGGAGTAACGCACACGTACAAATAACTCGTGTACGTAACCCTTGAAAAAACAATAGTTAGTTAGGTTGAACAAAGCCCGTGTGTTGCATATTCACGTGGACCATGACTTTTACCACAGTTTGAAACAAACTATATTGACTCGACCCAACACCAACATTACGCTCTGTTGAAATATTATCTAGTCCTGGTTTGTAGCAAGTTAGTTTTTTTTCTGTTATTTTATGCATGGACTAAAGGTATAGCTGACATAAAGTTGAAGGGTGAAAGAGTGGTGTTGAGGAAGCTTGGAGGGCTATATTTGTCAAAGTGCCAAAGACTATTGGAGTAGAGTATATAAGCTGGTCAACACCAGCTTTTCTTATATCTTGCACCATTATTTTCTCTCTCTGTTTTACACATAGTTGATCGGTTCATTGTTCTTCGTGATTGAGATCATCTTGATCTTTTGTAATCTTTTTTTCTGTTTAAGTTTTATAAAACTATTATCAAGATAGATAATAGATCCATACTAGCTTTATTCAGTGGTGAATTTGATTTTAATAAAGTTGATTTGAGAATCACACTTGTGTTTTATAAATCATTATATGGTATAAGAGACATGTTTCATCGCCTTGTTTTGATATTGTGATTTTTTGAAAATTAGGGTTTGGTGATTTTTGGGGATTTGTTCGATTGGTACTCTAGAATTGGTGATTTGGTGATTTGCCCTAATTTTATTGAATTAGGGTTTGGTTATGGGTTCTTGATTATCCTTTGACTAAGTGAATCAAGGGTAATTAAGGCTGCTTCCGCTGGTTCTATTGCTTTGTAACACCTCTTTTAATATTGTGTTCTTTTATATGATTCTTGTTTGATATTTCTTCTTGTTTTTTGTGATTACTTGTTTTTTGTTTGTAGTGTAACTTTTTCCTCTCATGTCTTGTCAACCTTTAGCCCTTCACCAACCATCCTTGAATGGTTTGGAAACCTGGGAACCAAAAGGGATTTATTTTGACTTCTTTACTGTTTCTGTTGATTCTTGTTGTTTGTTTGTGTTCTATATGTCTTATTACGGTATGTCTGAGGAGGAATATGTGCATAGTAGTGATGGCTATAATAGCGATGCTACTGATGTTTCTGTTACTAATATTAGTGGTTTGGATGTTAGTGATCCTTTTCATCTTCATCCTAATGATTCTGCTTCTTTAACTGTTGTGTCTGTTAAACTTAAGGATACTGAGAATTATCAAGTATGGTTTTGTGCTATGTTACTTTCTCATGAAGGAAAAAATAAAATTGGTTTTATTGATGAGTCTTGTAATAGGTCTAATGTTGATGAGTTTCTGGGTAGACAATGGGATAGAGTTAATGCTATTGTTCTTGGTTTGATTTTGAACTCTATAACTGAGGAGTTGTTCTTGGGTTAATTTTTTTCTAAAAGGGCTAAAACTGGCTGGGATGAACTAGAAGAGACTTATGACAAAGTTGATGGCTCTGTCACTTTTAATCTTCATCATAAAATTCATTCTTTATGTCAAAATGGTATTGTTTTGGCTGATTATTATCATAAACTTAATGCCCTTTGGAAACAGTTTGATGCCCTAGTACAACTTCCTAGGTCTACTTGTCATGCTGCTTAGGACTTTAAAAAACATAATAAATTAATGAAACTTATGTAATTTTTAATGGGACTTGATGATTCTTATATACAAATAAGGAGTAGTATTCTTTCTAGAGATTCTCTACCTGATGTTAAAAGTGCTTATGCTATTATTTCTAATGAGGAGTCTCGTAGAGTTATGTCTGGCTCAGGGTCTTCCCAAAGAAGCCAGTCCTCTGTGTTTAACTCTAGTGTGAATAGGGGTAATGTTCAGAGACCCAAACTTCTAATTTTGCTAGGCCTGCTAGTTCAAACAGACATACTAATGGGAATAAAAGGTCTAATGGGGGACCTACATTGGTGTGTGATAATTGTGGTTTTAATGGACATACTGTTGATAGATGTTTCAAGCTTATTGGTTATCCTTTAGATTTTGGAATGAAAAATAATACTAGTTTTTTCAATAATAATCAAACATCTCAGATTTTTAACAAAATATTTTTGAATAATAATAATGCTGGTTCCAGTTCTACATCTTTTTCTGATGAACAATTGTCTAAAATCATTGTTTTGATTAAAGATAATTCTGCTGGTGCTCAATCCAATATGGCAGGTATTGTGTTAAATCAAAGTTCTGTTTTAACAAGAATTTTCATAAGTTTTTCTGTTCTAATAGTCAGATTAAGCCTAATCTTATGAATAATGGTCTTATTCTTGATTCAGATGCTAATCAACATCTTACATATGATGATAAGTATTTGGTTAATGCAATTGATATTTACAAACTTGGTATTAAAGTGTCTTATCCTAATGGGACTGAGGCCTTCATTACCAAAGTTGTAAATATGGTTTTAAACAAAGACATAACTTTGTATGATGTGTTGATGGTGCCTGAATATTGTGTTAGCCTTATGTTAGTTCATAAGATTGCTAAGGATAGTAAGTTTATGGTTTTTTTTTATGAGTCTAGTTGTTATATTTTACCTCAGGTTTTGAGGGAGACGAAATTATTGGGGACTGGTAAACAAAAGGATGACTTATATTTTTTTATAAAGGTATTGGTTTTGAGAAACCTGATGTTACTTATTTTTTAGTAAAGATATGTGGCATTGTATACTTGGTCACCCTTCAGACCAAGTTCCTAATTTCTTAAAAGATGATTTGGTTTTTGAGAAAACTAAAAGTGAATTTGTTTGTGAGATTTGTAAAAAGGCTAAACAGACTAGAGAACCTTTTCCATTAAGTGATCATATTTCTACTAGTCTAGGTGAATTAGTTCATTTAGACTTCTGGGGTCCTTATAAAGTCACTAGTAAAGAAGGGTTTAGATATTTCTTAACTGTGTTTGTTGATTTTTCTAGGGCTGTTTGGGTTTATTTGTTGAAAATAAGGGTGAGGTGTTTGAATGTATAAAGGTTTTGTTCCATTTGATTAAGAATCAATTTAATAAGACTATTAAGACTTTTAGAAGTGATAATGGTACCGAGTTTATTAATCATAAAATGGTTGAGTTTTGTGAATTAAATAGGATTATACATCAAACATCTTGTCGTTATGCTCCTTAACAAAATGGTATTGTAGAGAGGAAACATAGGCATCTTCTCAATGTTGCTAGATCCCTTATGTTCCAGGGGGGTTGCCTCTGAATTTGTGGTCTGAATGTATTCTTACTGCTACTTACTTGATTAACAGGTTGCCAACTTCAGTGCTGAAAGGAAAAAGTCATTTCCAAATTGTGTTTAATAAAAAACCTGGTTTAAAACATTTGAGAATGTTTGGTTGTCTATGTTTTGCTACTTTACTTACTAATAATGATAAGTTTGGTAGTAGATCAGAGAAATGTGTGTTAGTTGGATACTCTGGTTTTAAGAAAGGGTATAAATTGTTAAGTCTTGAAAAGGGTCAGTTCTTGTTTTCAAGAGATGTTTAATTTTTTGGGAATGTCTTTCCCTTTAAGACTAATAACAATAGTACTCTTAGCAGTGATAATCAGGTTCTTATCCTTGATAATTTCTTAGAATTTGTTATTGATTCAGATCCTGGTGTGCCCTATGATAAAAATATTTCTGCCTCACCTTTTAAGGGCAGCAACTCTTCTCATAGTGGTAAGCCTTTAGTTGACCCACTTGAGAGTGAGGAGGGGCAGGTTTCTAATGAGGCTAACCAAGAGAATGAGATGGCTGCTCCCCTTAATGAGCATGAATTTGAGAGCATTAATGAAAATATGCCTAATGCTATGAGTCCTATTGTTAGGAGGTCTGAAAGGGTACCTATTTTGCCAAAGAAATATAATGATTATGTTTTGACATCTAAAGTTAAATTTGGTCTTGAAAAGTTTGTTAGTTATGCTAGACTTAAGTCTGATAACTTTTGTTTTGTAACTAAACTTAATAAAAGTGATGAACCTAAAACTTTTTGGGAAGCTAGTAAGAGTCAGCACTAGATTGATGCTATGAACAAAGAAATGGATGCTTTAAATGAGAATAATACTTTGACTATTACTAATTTGCATAGTGATAGGAAAGCTATTAATGGTAAATAGGTTTATAGGATTAAGTATAAATCTAGTGGAGAGATTGAAAGATATAAGGCAAGATATGTGATTAAAGGATATAATCAAAAGGAAGGTATTGATTTTGATGAGACTTTTTCACGAGTTGTGAAAATTGTTACTGTTAGGTATTTGATCAATTTGGCTGTGCAAAATAGTTAGCCTTTGTTTCAGCTTGATATTAATAATACTTTTTTGTATGGTGATCTTGATGAAACTATGTATATGTGTATGCTTGATGGATATTTTGATAAAAATGATAAATGGGTTTGTAAGTTGAATAACTCATTGTACGGATTAAAACAAGCCCCTAGACAATGGAATGCCAAGTTAACTCAGCCTCTTATTGAGCATGTTTTTGTGCAAAGTAAAAGTGATTATTCTTTATTTACCAAAAATGAGTCTGGGGTTTTTCTTGCATTACTTGTTTATGTGGATGATATTGTTGTTACTGGTAGCAGTGTGGCTCATATTGAAGAGTTTAATAAGTTTTTGAGAAGTAAAATCCAGATTAAAGATCTGGGCAAACTTAAATACTTTATGGTTATTGAAGTTATTGATACTGACTATAGATTGTGTCTTAATCAAAGAAAGTATTGCTTAGACTTGTTATCTGATTTTGGGTTGCTTGCTTGTAAGCCTTCTGTTACTCCTCTTGAGCAAAATCTTGTTATTGCTAGTGATCCTACTGATTCTAATTCTGTGCTTGATAATATTACTGAGTATCAAAAACTAATTGACAAACTTATCTATCTTACTCACACAAGGCCCGATATTTCATATGCTGTTCATTGCCTTAGTCAGTTTATGCATAAACCTCTTAAGTCTCATCTTAGAAATGCTCTTAAAGTTTTAAGATACTTAAAGGGTTATCCTGGGAATTCTTATTGTTAGGTGTCCAAATGTTTCTATTAAGGTATTTCTGGATGCAAATTGGGCTAAGTGTTTAGTAACTAGAAAGTCTGTTACTGGTTTTTATTTACTTTTAAATGGGTCATTAATATCTTGGAAAAGCAAAAAGCAAAATAACATTTCTAAGTCTAGTGATGAAGCTGAATATAGAGCCATGGCTTCAGCTACTTCAGAAATTGTTTGGGTCCTCAGAATCTTAAAGGACTTGAAGTGGGAACATTGACAGTTAAGCCTAGTTTTGTGATAGTCAAGCTGCTATTAAGATAGCTGCTAATCCTGTCTTTCATGAAAGAACAAAACATCTTAAGATTGATCTTCATTTTGTGAAAGATAAGATTTTGGCTGGTGTTATAAAAACTTGTAAGGTTAATACAGCAGATAGACTGTTGATATTCTTACTAAAGGGTTAGAATAAGTTGCAACATGACAAGCTTGTTGGTCAATTGGGATTGTATGATTGCTTCCAGGTTCAAATGAAGGAGGGGTGTTGAAATATTATCTATCCTTGTTTGTAGCAAGTTTGTTTTCTGTTATTTTGTGCAAGGACTAAAGGTGTAGCTGACATAAAGTTAAAGGGTGAAAGAGTGGTGTTGAGGAAGCTTGGAGGGCTATATTTGCCAAAGTGCCAAAGACTATTGGAGTGGAGTATATAAGCTGGTCAACACAAGCTTTTCTCATATCTTGCACCATTATTTTCTCTCTCCGTTTTACACATAGTTGATTGGTTCATCGGTCTTGGTGATTGAGAACATCTTGATCTTTTGTAATCTTGTTTTCTGTTTAAGTTTTATAAAACTGTTATCAAGATAGATAATAGATCCATACCAGCTTTATACTATGGTGGATTTGATTTTAATAAAGTTGATTTGAGAATCATACTTGTTTTTTATAAATCATTACACGCTCTAAAGTAACAGTTATACAATGCTTCATACAAGTAACAGTTATATTATTACCAAATATCAATCTCGATGCAGCGCAGGAGTATGTACGCTTCATTCTTATAAAACAAACATAATAAGTTGCATTTTCATTCATAAAAAATAGATCATCAAAGACTTAAATCATATTGGATTCTTATGAAACTTTATGTCGAATTATGCCATAATCCCATAAATTATGGCTGTCCCCAAATTTATTATGTTCTACTTAGCCAAGGTCATGTTAGTAAATAGGGTGTCTGTACAAAGGTGTGATAATCCTTGATATCTAACTTGAATCGTGTTAAGTTCACTTTCCGTATAAAGTATTTCGACCCTATGGTGTCTGGGTTACACGAAATCCTTATCGGGATAATTCAAGCAGAAAACACTTTGATTTTAGGCACAAGAAACCAAAGCAGGAACTGAGAGGAATTGTGTGTTTTTCGTTATGTTCATATGAAACCAAAAATCTGTTAATGAACAGACATAAAAACGGCTACTAGCAGTTAAAACCGAACAGTTACAACTGTTCATCAACAGGCATGTTGGTTGGGTTTTCGTGGGAAAATTAAGACGAATCCTTAATACCGATTCGTAAAAGCCGTTTAGGTTTTGGGGCGCTGCTCCAAACCCTAGCAAGGGGCTCTGCCCATTGACCCCGCAAGGTGGCGCAACCCCCTTGACTCCTTCATTTTCGTCATGGGGCGATAACATATTAGCTCAACGAGTGTGTACTCCGCACTTCTCCTAACTCGTGTCAGAGCCGAATATGAAATCTCATTGGTCTCTAGTAAATCCCGATTAACTAAAATAGTTGATGACACTAAAATCACCAACAAATCCCCCCCCCCCATTTTAGTGTAATCCTTGATCCAGTAAAAATATAAAGATATATACGAGTATAATAAGCAAACATAACAAAACAAACAAATGCATAAATGAAAATGTCTTGCGATTGAATTTTCATCTTAGTATAATACACATTCCAAATATTCAAGAATCAGGGTGTCATAACAATTGAACCCATCAACTCATGTGAATATCTGAAGATACTATACACATAAGTTTCTACAACACTCTACGGTTCAGTCTTGACACTATTACAAGCCATGTGTCCCTATCCATCAATGAACATATAGAAAGACAAGTCCAAGCTTCTTGAAGCGGCAAAACTTCATGCTCATACAGGTGGTCCTTTTAATCTTGCTCCTGCATGCAATTTTTCAAAAGAACCATTAAGAATATATACTTCAACCTAACATCACTTGCAGGTCTGAACACATATCTTGGGATCATAAACGCATGCGTTCCAATCTCTATCTATAAGCTTTCCACATTGAATTTAGCTTCTAACTTTGTATTAGAAGAAAATTGGGTATCTCATTGGTAGTAGATCTAGATATACTTTAAACCCATCCCAATCACCAACTTATTCACTAAGTCTCTAGCTAACGCCTTCATCAAGTGGTCAGCTAGATTATGTTATGACCGAACAAACTCATTAGATATCACACCATTCATGATTAGTTCCCTAATCATACTATGTCTAACACCCAAGTGTATAGACTTGCCATTGTATATTGAACTATAAGCTTTAGCCAATGTGAAAGCACTATCACAATGAATAGAAATTGGTGATACGAGTTTCAGCCATATTGGAATCTCATGTATCAAGTTCCTTAGCCAATCTGCTTCTTTACCAACAGCAGCCAATGCTACAAACACAGATTCCATAGTTGAATCAGTGACGCATGTTTGCTTCTTGGAAGCCCATGAAATGGTACTTCCCCTAAGCAAGAACACCCATCCACTAGTAGAAGACGAATCTTCAACATGATTTATCCAGCTAGCATCTGAATAACCTTCTAACACCGAAGGATATCCAACATATGATGTACCATAATCCTGAGTACCTTTCAAGTATTTAAATACTCTTGTTATTGCATGCCAATGTTGTCTACTAGGAATACTAGTAAACCTACTCAACCTACCAACTGCATAAGCAATATCAGATCTAGTGCTCGTCATAGCATACATCAAAGAACCAATGGATCTTGAGTATTCGAGCTGATCCACACGTTTACCTGTGTTTGGCATGAGCTTTTCTACCGGATCCATGGGAGTACTCACTAAAGAACAATCTTCACGATTGAATTTCTTGAGTATTTTCTCAATATAATGAGATTGTGTAATTACAATACCTTTATTTTGACGTTTAATCTTAATACCAAGAATAACGTCAACTTCTCCCATATCTTTCATGGAAAACTTAGATGACAAAAACTTTTTAGTTTTATCCATTTGATTTTGGTTAGTGCCAAATATCAACATGTCATCAACATATAGACAAATTATAACACTATTACCGGAGTCATAAAATTTGCTATATACACATTTGTCAGATTGGTTTAGGAGGAAACCACTAGACAACAAAACCTCATCAAACTTTTGATGCTACTGCTTAGGTGCTTGTTTCAGCCCATACAATGACTTAACCAACACACCATATGCTCTCTACCTGGCATAACAAATCCTTCTGGTTGCTTCATATACACTTCTTCTTCCAAATCACCATTTAAAAATGTTGTTTTGACATCCATTTGATGGATCACTAGATTGTGAATAGCTGCCAAAGCTAACAACAATCTAATAGTAGTGATATAGGCAACTGGTGCATAGGTATCTAAATAATCGATTCCTTCCTTTTGTCTAAATCCTTAGATTACCAATCGAGTCTTAAACTTGTCAATTGATCTATCGACTTTCATCTTCCTTTTGAAGATCCATTTGCAACATAAAGGTTTGCATCCAAGTGGTAAATCAGACAAAAACCATGTATTATTTTCCATTATTGAACCAATCTCATCATCTATTGCTTCTTTCCAGAAAGAAACATCTCGAGATTGCATAGCTTCATTATAGGTTCTTGGATCCTCCTCTATACTATAACAATAAGAATATTGAGATCCAATTTGATCTCTTGATCCCTCAACTAAATATAGTTGAAAATCAGAACCATATGATTTAGCCTTTCTAGCTCTTTTACTCTTACGAGGTTCATAATTTTCACTTGGTACATCATCTGAATGATCATCCTATTGAAATTCATCCGAATTTGGTATGACGTCCTTTAGTCTAGGTATTTAAGAGAAACGATTCTCATCAAATACTGCATCTCTTGATTCTATAATTGTGTTAATAGAAACAGAGTCATTAGGTTCTATAACATAAAACGTATATGCCTTGGAATGCTCATCATATCCAACAAAGATGCAATCAATACCCTTTTCACCCAAAGTTTTCTTTTTAGGGTCCGGAAGCCTAACAACAGCCCGACATCCCCAAACTCGCAAAAATGTCAAGTTGGGTAATTTCTTATACCAAAGTTCATATGGGGCAGTCTTGTTCCTTTTATTAGGAACCCTATTCAATAGATAGCAATTCGTTAACATGGCTTCTCCCCAGAACCCGTCACTCAAACCAGAGTAAGACAACATGGAATTAACCATTTCTTTAAGAGCTATGTTTTTTCTTTCAGCCACACCATTTTGTTTGGGTGTGTAAGAAACTGTAGTTTCATGAATGATTCCTACATATTAGAAATATACAGTATCATAGTATTCACCACCTCTATATGTGCGTAAGTTTTTAACCAAGTCATTTTTGTTGCAATTCAACTTCTGTTTTATAAATTCTAAATTTATCTAGGGCTTCATCTTTTGCATGCAGCAAATAAACATAGCAAAACCTAGAGGCATCATGTATAAAAGTGATAACATACTTCTTGTTTCCTAAAGATGGTGTTGTATGAAAATCACATAAATCACTATATATTAATTCAAGTATGACAGATTTCCTTGTTATACTTTTAAATGGTTGTCTAGTGATTTTTGTTAACATGCAAGTATTACATTTTCCAGCATTTCCATCAATAGCAGAAATTAAATCGTCTTTAGACATTTCAAGCATTCTTTTATAGTGCACATGTCCTAAACGAGCATACCATAATGAGGTATCAACATCAGTAGAAGAAGACATATAAACAGAACTAGAATCAAAAGGAACTTTATTCAAATTTAACATAAACATTCCATTGTTATAATAACCAAATCCTACAAATACACCAGACTTCGATAAGATATACTTATCAGATTCATAGACTTGTTTGTAGCCATATTTATTTAATACAGGACCAGAAATTAAGTTCTTAGGAAGTTTAGGAACAAACAATACATCAAACAAAGTAATAGATTTTCCAGAACTGAATTCCAACACCACACTTACTTTTCCATGAATAGGAGCGAAATGATCATCACCCATGTAAAGGACAGATCCGTCTTCCACCGATTCATATGTCTTAAACCAGCAACGATCTTTACAAACATGTGTTGTGGCACCAGAATCAATCCACCACGCAATTGCATCAACCTACACATAAAATGCTTCAGAAATTAGTGAAACATAATATTTACCAAATCTGTTCCAAACATGTACTAAATTCTGACCTTGGTCTTGGGATTGGTCCTTAGACCCCTTTCCCGAACCACCAGCACGTGTGTTATTCTTTTTGTTTCCACCACGACAGTCCCGCTTAAAGTGGCCAGATTTGACACACTTTCAACAGTCCCCTTTGGGCTTTTTGTTGGAACTGGAACCACCGTTGTTATCCTTGAAATCATGTTTCTTTTTTTTGTTTGTTGTTCTTATTCTTTCCACCCTCTTTAATCATATTGACCGAGGGTCCAACAACTTCTTTTCCCTTGCCCTTGTCACTATCCTACGCCCTTAGAGATTCCTCTATGCGCAAGTGACTACCAAGTTGTACCAAAGACATATCGTCTTTACCATGTTTCAAATTATGTTTGAAATCCTTCCATGAAGGAGGCAACTTGTCTATCACACTAGAAATAGATATCGATTCATCCATTTTTAAATCGTGTTGTGTGTATTGTCCTACGATTCTAAGGAGTTCATTAAACTGTTCCATGACAGGCCTAGAATCGACCATCTTGTAATTATTAAAATTACTAATCAGGAACTTCTTACTTGAAGCATCATCTGCCATGTACTTGGATTCAATAGAATCGCATAACTCCTTTGCAAATTCATAATTCTGATAAATATCAAACAGGGGGCCAGACATACCGTTGAGTATGTGTCCTCTGCAGATGTAATCGTCATTCTCCCACTTTGATCTGCGTCTGATCGCTTCCACCGTATCATCCTCTAACAATTCTGGCATGAGGGTAGACAGAACATACACAACCTTTAAAGTTGTCAACAGGAAGTGCATCTTTTTCTCCTATCGCCTAAAGTCATGCCCTTCAAACTTATCCAGTTTCCCAAAATTCGTATTCATCTCTTTCACAGTACTTCCTCCAACCATGATTAACACAGAAAAGACTTTATACGTTTGTTATTTTATAGGGTGTCTGTACGACGGTGTGATAATCCTGGATATCTAACTTGAATCGTGTTAAGTTCACTTTCCGTATAAAGTATTTCGAACCTATGGTGCCTGGGTTACACGAAATCCTTATCGGGATAATTCAAGCAGAAAATACTTCGATTCTAGGCACACGAAATCAAAGCATGAACTGAGAGGAATTGTGTGTTTTTCGTTATGTTCATATGAAACCAAAAATCTGTTAATGAACAGACATAAAAACGGTTACTAGCAGTTAAAACCGAACAGTTACAAGTGTTCACCAACCAACAGGCATGTTGGTTGGGTTTTCGCGAGGGAATTAAGACAAATCCTTAATACCGATTCGTAAAAACCGTTTAGGTTTTGGGGCGCTGCCCCAAACCCCAGCAAGAAGCGTCCCCCCCCCCCCCCCCCCCCCCCCCCCCCGCCCCCCCCCCCCCCCCCCCCCTGACCTGGCAGCGGGACTCCCGCAAGTGGCTCTGCCCCTTGACCCTTGCATTTCCGTCCCTGGACGATAGCACTTCTCTTAACTCGTGTCAGAGCCGAATATGAATCTCATTGGTCTCTAGTAAATCTCGATTAACTAAAATAGTTGATGACACTAAAATAACCAACACGTGGCAAGTTCTAATTGATATTATGGTTCAGTCGAAATTTGATTATGATCTTAAACAAACAAGGTGCAAATAATTGTGTCGCTCGATGACAGAAAAATCAATGATGCAAAGAAAACTACACGTTCCATAATGCGACCAACAAAAATACAAGTGTAACTACCAAAAAATAAATAGTGTAAAATTAAAAAAACATTCTCCGCACAATCGAATGTAGATAGTTCACGCAGTTCCAAAGCTGCAACCAACAAACTCCTGAGTGATAATGTTGAGGTGTTCTCGCATAACATCCATTGATGGGTAGGAAGGTATACAAATTTCATAAAAGCATGTGTGAGAACAAGGCAGACGGTCAAATCTCTGATCGGATTTGATTATGTATAGCTTTGATGCCAAACCACGAAATCCCTCTACTGGTAGATACTTCACTGACGTCCAAAAGAATAGAAGAACCTGGTGTTGCTCGACACTCATTTCCCTAACGATCTGGTATTAATAATCAGTTTAGAGAAAGGCATAAATTCTATGATAACAATTATATAAACTAAACCCAAGTCATATGTTCTTTTTTTCAATAAAAATATTATTAACATAGTGGTGGAAAGCAAAGAACCAACATGTTGCACGGCTGCCCTTTTTGAATTAAGAGCAACTTTTTTTCAAAATCTGATTTACGGATCCAGATGTCATAACATTACCTTTCTTTTCGTATCCGTTCGAGTATGTGACAACCATTTTAGACAAAAGGAATGACAAAAAAATATACTAATATTATGAATTGTATGACTTATGGCATAACAATTCAGTCACGATCAGAATGATTAACAGCTGATAAATTCCCATGTGACTCGATGGACACTTAAATTCCTAGCTAATGCATTAAAAATATGAAAATACCTTGTTTCAAGACATTTAATAAATATTCATCGCGTTGCAAAAGCAAGGAAACATATAATGGAGATGCACATACCTCCCAAAACCAGTATATCTGGGGATCGTACTCTTTATAGCCTTTATATAGTGTGTGTGCTTTCCAATCGTCTACGGAGATGTCACTTTCACTACCACGCAACATCCCATCAAGATATTTTCCCTCTAATATCGTGAAACACAATTCCGATCTTTTTGTATTTCCAACAATGTCGGCAAATCCTTCAGAAAATTTGCATACCTGCTGGGCAATTGACGTCACAAACTGATGTTTAATGATAAGATTAATATACTCGTTTCTGTTAGTGGTATCAACGCTTTTCTGTTCTCCTTTAGGACAAAGCTCTACGACTTTCTTGACTCCTAACTCTTCAAACTCCCACGTAAACGTTAGACCAAGGACATCTTGATCAACTAAACAAGGGTCCATTTCCAGTATCTGCTTGCAGCTGTTATATAAGTATGGATCGAAATCCTTTATATCATCCAGTGAGACATTTTTAATTCCAGCCAATTGCAAAGAGAATGCCCGAGCGAATAGAATACCCACTTGCATCTTATGCATCAAGGCTAGGGCAATCACCCTGCCTGCAAATCTGAAATACTCTAGGTGCCCCGGGTTTACCTCAGATGCTGTGAAGATTAACAAGATAGGAAATTACTCATGGTTGGGCATATATGTAACTTATTTTTGGAATAAGGTACAATTTTTACCAAATAAAAGCAGATATGATTGTATGATATAACAGAAACAAAGCATGCAAAGATCAGACAAACTAAAACAATAGTTACTAGATGACGGATCATCTAATAATAATTACTCAACGTGGTGCATAAAAAGTAATATGATTGGAATATGCTAAATCACATGAACACATAAAGCTAACCTGGATTCGGGAAAAATCGTCTTCGGTCAGTTGGGCAAGCAAGGAATAAAGCATTATGAGGATTGAATATAGCTTGGCACACCAACATGAACCATTCACGTATGACACCAGGCCCATTCGCTTGCTCATTTCTAAACCGTATAGATATTGGACCACGCAAATTGGCTTCTTTTGCTCCAGTGATTGATTCAAATGATTCAGCCAACAAATTTGATCTATTGATAAGCATATTTTGTCTGTTCCAACGGGCTTCTGTCATCTTAGGAAGCAACATTATAACCAAATCCCTCCTCGTTTCAAAATCGGTTAGATTCTTACAGTTGAGAATCCAATTATAATCATAATCATCCTCCTTTGCATATCTAGCAACAAGATAGCAAATTGAAACCTTATGATTCCTCAACTTCGTCCAAAAGTTTTCTTCCTCACCTCCATACAGCTGAGAAATAGAAAGCAACAAGCTCAAGATAGGAAGGTACTGATCGCATCGAACATCTCGTTCCACTCTCAACATTTCCATAACATTGTTCCCCAATTTAATAAGGCACCCTTCCACTGTTGTTAACAAATGAAGATAAAGGGAACAAAGATAGCCAACTTGAGAATCATACCAAGGGTGGTTTTGGTAGTATTGCTTTGGTACGACAGTGTCCAAATACTTGGGATCAATGAGTTTTTTCATCATAAAGCGCAAAAAAATTCTAAATTCCTTAACATCAACCGAACAAGGACCAGCAGATTCCATACTGGAAACCAAATCCTCTGACAACTTAGTAGCAAGTTCATCGAAAAATGGATAAATATCTTGAACTGCAATACTAGCGCCATGAATGTAATTCAGCATTGATTCAAGAGTAGTTCGACAGAATATATATAACGAATCATTACGCGGAACATCTCTACGAAGCAATTTAAAAAACTGTAACACTATAGGTGCACATACTTCATGGTAATCAGGTTCTTTTAGCTTATCTTTGCTGGAAGTAAAAATATCTTGAATAAGATTCCGAGCAAGTTCTTTTTTTCCATCATGGGATGAGGTGTAAAGCCTAACTAGTGCTTCAGGAACACCGGAAGAAAGAAACATGTTATGTCTGTTATCATAGTCTCGTGCCAACTCGGAAAGCAACATTGTTTCAAAATATGTTACATCCTTACGGTTGATAATCCATATAAATTCATCAATATCACTCCTCTTTAAATATTCCACAATTAGATAGCAAAGAACAACCTTATAAGGCCTCAAATTTGTCCAGAAAGTATCTTCTTTACATCCATACAGTTGAGAAGTATAATGCAAACTCTTCAAGATAGGAAGGTACTGATCCCATCCCCCATCTCGTTTCACTTTTAAGTTAATATCGTTCTCCATTTGATTAAGGCACACTTGCATTTTCTCAAACAAATTAAGATAGATGGAATAAACAAAGTCGAGTCGGCATGAATCTTCAGAGTTGATTGTTGCATTCACCATATAATGGAAAAACTTGATAAATTCATGGACATCAGTTGAAGAAGGACCAGTAGACTCCATACTTGAAACCAAACAGTGTGACAACTTAACAACAAGATCATTGACAAATGGAATAATGTCTTGAAATCCAATAATGCTAAACATCTTATGGCTGTTCCGATAGTCTTGTTTCGCCTCAGGAAGAAACATCATAACCCAATGCCTCTTTGTTTCAAAATCAATTAGATCCTTATGGTTGATAATCCATTTATAATCATCAATATTACTCCTCTTTCCATATTCAACAATTAGATAACAAAGAGCAACCTTATGAGGCTCCACTTTCGTCCAAAAGGTTTCTTCTGTGTCTTCATACAGTTGAGAAATGTAATGCAACTGCTTCAAGATAGGAAGGTACTGATCCCATCCAGCATTTTGTTTCACTTTCCTAATGACCTTAATCTTGTCCCCCATTTCAGTGAGGCATGTTTTCAGTTTTGCCATCAAATTCAGATAGACGGAATAAAGATAGCCGAGTTGGTCACGATCATACCAAGCATGGTTGTGGTAGTAATGCCTTGGTATGAGACTGTCTAAAGCCTTGGGGTGAACAATTGCATTCATCATAAGCCTTAATAAATTGTTAAATTCATGGACATCAGTCGAAGAGGGACCAGTCTCCCTACTGAAACCCAAACCTTGTGACAACTTAGAAGCAAGTTCATCCACAAATGGAAAAATGCCTTGAACAATAATATCATTAGTCTTGTTCAGTATTGATTCTAGACTAGCCCGACAAAATATATACAAGGAATCACCATGTCTAACAGCGGTACGAAGAAGTTCATAAAACTTCAGTACTAAACGTGAAATAAAATCATTGTAAATATTGTTTTCTAACTCATCCTGACTAGAAGTAATAAAATGTTGAATAAAATCGTGAGCACGTACTTTGTAAAGCTTAACCATAGCTTCAGGAACACGGGAAGAAAGAAACGTATCTAGGTACGACGAAGCTTCGTTTGAGTCCTTTGGGGTCATTTCTAAAAATTTGGTCAGCCTTGATTTGATACAAATATATCCCTCACGTTTACTTTTACACATCATGTGAAGATCGTAAAGTATAGTACCAATGAGTTGCTGCGCTTGGGGATATCGTGATGTCCCAGTGAACGTTTTTCTCCCCATAAGTTAGCCCTTGTTTGTATCACGGAATTCGAGTGGCAGAGATTGTGGAAGACTATTTTACAATAGAGATGGAATTCGTACTAAAAATTGGATACGATTAGAAAACCCTTAGGGCCAGTTTGGTTGACAACCTTTAAGGCCCATGAATAACTTTACGATTTATTCAAATTGTTTGGAAAGATTATTAATGAAGATATTCAACTATAAAAACCACTGACACTAATCCTAGAAAAATGGTGGGTTTTGGAAGTTATTTGTAAGTTTATAAACTCTCTCTACAATATAATAAATTTTATTTTATTTTATTTTATCATATATATATATAAGATTAATTTATTTATTAAAATATATTATTTTAACTCTCTTACATTATACCAAAACCCAAGATTAAATCTAAACCTAACATCAAACCTAAACCCAAATATAAACCTACGAGCAAACCAAACGGACCCTATACTTTTACAAGCCTTGCACAACAAGGTAATAACTGACATGGGCTAAACCCAATAACAATAAGAAACTATGCATGGGCTAATTATAATAATTTGGCTAAAAGATAATATTGAACTCACTTTAATTGAACTAATTTACTGAGGATAACATCATTGATTTTACAACTTCAAAGAAAAATGTTACTACCAAACTGTTTCCGAAGCTCAGCAAACAATTCTCGTACGAACAGTTTCTCGTACTCAAGATGTAAAACATCTTCGTATAATTAACCATCTTTGATTCAAAACATATAAATTCAGTCTACAAATTTATATAATAATGGACAGTTACTTCGCAAAAGCATGTGCAGTGTCAAATAATATACCTGCAAAATTAAGCACAACCCGATAAAATAAACGAACAAATCAACAATAAGCTATAGCTAACAATAAGATTCGTCTATTGACCTACGTTATAAACTCAATGATAGGCAGAAAAATTATATAACTCGCCATCGTTCCAGCTTAATGATCGGCTTCTACTAAAAAGTGTAGCATTAATCGGCCTGCATAAAACCAACAAAGTGTTTAAGTACAAATGAATTGTTAAAGCACACACTGTTAGTTTTTATGGAAATATACTTACGTCAAATATCTTTATCTTTACTTTTAATACAACAAAATCTTTTTGAATGACATAACTTCCTTATTCTGACGTCATAAACAGACGTCATAATTCCAAGCCAGTTTTGTGTTCGCATATTACTCTCCGTCTTTTATGGGCAAGCAAACCATGAACCTCCCGGACCTGCTCTCTTAACAACTGCTCTATCATTCTATCCTAACAACTGCTTTCTCTGCATCATGTCGCCGATTTCTCCACATCTTTAGGTAATTTCTTTTTTCCACAAATCGTATCAATAATGCCTAATAATTATTTATTTAAGAGTAATCAAATAATTATTAGGCATTATCGATTTCTCCAACATTTTCCTAGGTTTGTTCTAATGAAAATGGACTTTCTCTCGTATATTTATTTTACATTCAAATTAGAAAAATTGATCTAATACAACCCTAATTCGATTTGTTTTGCTTAAGTACAATATTATATTGTTTTGATCAAATTATGAGGTACTCAATTATTTCTCACATCCCAAATGCTATAACTTCCTCTGTGTTTTGCCCACCAAATGCTTGCTTTGATGTTTGAGTGTTTCATTAGAAGTTACAGGTATCTCAAATTATATATTATGAATTTATGACCTAACTTTTACTCATGTATAAATTGTATCAGTAAACATATATGTTAATTGCATTTAGGAAAGAAAAAAAAAGTGTTCGTCTTTGTATAAAATCGTCTTACGTGAGCTATTTTGTGTATATTCAGGTAGAGAATTGAATGAGTTGTTGTCGTAAAGATTCTTAGTTATTAGTAGGAGTAGGAAGAGTATGCAATATATATTAAGGTCTTTTATGTTTGGAACTTATTTGACAATATGTTGCACACTTAAACTCTTCTTTGTAATTTGTAAAGATGGATAATAAAGTAAGCAGACATTTTATCCTTTGGCGAGTGGACTCTTTTATAAATCCCATTGAAGCCTACGTGGTAGATTATGTTGAAATGGTTAAAGAGGTGATAGTTTCATTAGTTTGCTTGATATGTTTTTATTTTATTTTTTATAGTATGTCATGTGATAAGGGTATAAAATCATTTACAGGGTAACAAAAAAGAATGGATTACATTTTTCATATGATCTCCTCTATAGATAGACAAAAAAATCGAACAACTTTTTATTTGTAATACCTTTCCTGATATATCCAAGTGTGAAAAGATCGTTGGTGCCTTAGACCGGGACAATCAAGGCTATTTGTTTTCACATCCCCATTTTTTAGATAACTTACTTGCATTCAAATGCTGTATATCTACTCGGTTCATATCACCTACAGTTTATATACAAATTCAATATTTTCACAAGTAAGATATTGTTTCATGTGTATATTTGGAAGATTTATTATTTCTTCATGAGGTCATCGTAATATACAATTCTATTTTCATTAGAACAAACCTAGGAAAATGTTGTCCATGTGCAATTTTTTCTCTTGGAAGCTTCGTGACATGCCTATTTCCTGTTAAGAAATAAACAATACGCCCAATAGAGTTTGACTTTGGATAAACTTGGGATTGACAAAAACCACAGTGAAGTCGGTCGTTAAACGGTTATTTTTATTTACTGATTTTCACGTCCTTTTTTTTTTTTTTTTGATTTTTGGGCTGACTTTCTTTTTTTGGTATTGCACCTAAGGAGTAGATGGTGATATTGTGGTTCAAATGAATGTCAGGACGAGCATCAATAACCGAAAAACAAGATGTAATCGTTGCTGCAGAAAAGGTTATGTTTGTTGATCCCAAAGACCGAGGTAATATTATCTTGCACAAGAAGATCCTTCTTGTAGAGAAGACGTAAAAGTAGCGTTGACAAGTGACATTGTGGCTCTTGTCTGTTTGGAAGATAAGATTACAGTTGAAACCTTATTTGACATTGTCACCCTGACGAACCAATTATCCTTGAAAGAATGGATTTCCCTGATCCTGTTAACCCATACTAAAGCTGATGTTTAATTGTTTGATAAGCTTGCACAAGAAGATCCTTCATTCCACTTTTCACAAGATGAAGAAATCAACCACACTTTTATTGAAGGGATGACTGGATGGATGAATTGCATCTCGAGATTATTGTTGATAGGCTCAAGAGGAAACTCCAGGTTCGTCTTTTAACTATGGCAATACATGATGAATTTAATTTCACATCATATTTTCTTATTTATGGTTTATATGCTATTTTTCCCCTTGTGATAGATGTTTTAGATAAAAAAACATTTATTTAGCAAAGGGTTACGAAATTCTCATCTCTTAAATCAGCGTAACAATTTTTAATTAGTGAAAGTATTTATATGTTGCAACACTCATAGCACCTCATTGCATTCAGGTGCAATAAATATAGGTTGACCACACGTAAGCTACCATGAAAGTATATCACATTTGTCAGAACCCAAATACGCCCATAAAAAATAATGTACTGGTGAAGGTCAATTCCCAGATATCACCGTTCGGCTTGACTTATTGCAGGAAAATGATTTTCCATGTATTGTTTCTTAAGTTAAAGTTAGTGTCATATTATGATTTATGTTAGGAGAACCAAATTTTAACTAATTAATGTGTGATTTTGAAAGTACTACTTTTGTTATTATGGCAAAATCAGGTGTGAAAGATTTTACTCATTTGCTTATCATCATAAATAGGTCAATTCAGTTGGTAAAAAGTTGTTTCATAAGATAATATGTTAGTAAGTTAAATTTAGGACAATTATGTTTTAAGTCCGCTCGATGCAACTACATAAAAACTATTTGTTTTTAGTTATCTATCCCGCCTGAGTTGCCCCTTATTCCACCCCATCTATTGTTTGAGCTTGAACACATATGAGTGTCTTTATCTGACAAAGAAGGTTCGTGGTTAAATTATTATACGTAGTATATATTTTTATCATCACACTCTAAATTATTTCTGTAGTAGCTTCAGTTTTCTCAAAATCTGTTACTGTTTCTAAATAAGGTATTTTGTATCAATAGGAAGTGATTTGGAAGAATGTCACCAGAACCCGGAGTCATTTCACTATGAGCAGGAGATGGTTCGATAGAGAAACTGAGGCCCTGTGCTGAAACACTATACATTGTTTTGTTTCAAAATCATAGCCAAGTAGGTGTAAGTAATATTCGGTTTCCAGTTCTCTTTTCCTGGATGATCCCATTTATAGAATTGGATATATGACTGTTTGATTCTATTCTTCAAGAGGGCAATGAAAGGTTATCCTCTTTTCTTCAAGAGGCAATAATTGTTTTGAACATAATGGTTGTTGTAAAACATTTCTGTATTTTAATATCAGTTGCTCTATTATTCATTTCGTTACCCAAAGCAACCAAAACTCAGATCACCTAAAAGTGGCCTTGTTATGATATCATCAATAGGCAAGGTATGATGTATATTTGTTTTTATGCTTTTGGTAAGATATTATCAATGTGTATATCTGATGGTTAATGTATGCGTTGGCACTTTTTTGAAGTTGTAGTAGAAACACAGGAGCCAAACAGAGGAATGCAAGCAAAATCGCTAGGTACAAATGTACAATGGGAGCCATCTAATTATCCATTTCACTAATTATGCTAAATCCTTATATTTGAAGTCATAGATTACCAAAAGAGTGAAATACAACCACAACTACTTTCTTTCAGATTCGAGCGTACCCAGAGGCAACTTATATTTTTTTACATATTTCTTAAATGTAACCATTTTTAACAAGATAAATTTTATATGCTATCCGCAAAACCCGCGGGTCTATAGTCTAGTATGTTTTATATATAATTTGGTGACATGTGCTCGTGAGCAAACTGTCACTAATTATACTCAAAACTCTAGATACATATAAACAAAGTTTCTTCTCCAATGCAACATATTTTATGTACATCTTGCAACAATTGAAATAGAAATCCAGTTACTAATATCTTTTACAAAACAAAGAGAGTAGAAAGGATTTCTTGTTTTGTTAACTCACACCCGAACTACACCGTGTTATACTGACCTAATGTTTCCTAATTTCTCCAATATGGCTATGAAATATGACCAATTTCATGCACAAGAGAGTCACCATATGGGTTGGGACTATCAACATAACTTAAAATCATCCAATACAAATTTATTGCGGATAAATCATACCAACTCAAAATATAACTATATACTATGATTTTCTATTAGGTATGTGTTCCTTTTGTGGCTTTCGCCTATAAAAATCATAATCCAGCTCAAAATATGTTTACTCTTCTAATATTTGTTTGTCCTTATACTTCGTGTACAATACCACGCAAGCTAAATTCTAATAGACATTAAGTTTGAACTACAAATCATTCGGAGCAAAGCTTCTTCAATTTCCTAACCAAGGGCTAGAAGGCTGGATATAAATAACTACTAATAAAAAGCTCTTTTGACGTACAATGTTTTTTTTGTATGTGCAACCCCCAAATTTTTTGTGTGTATAAAGAACTACAAACTTCTGTCTTTTTTTGGTATGTGCAACCCCCATTTTTATGTGCTACCTTAATTTTTACTATGTAACTTTAGTTGGACCTAATTGTTTTTGTGCAACACCCTATTAAAAATCATGAATCCGCCCCTACACCAACCCGGCAAGAAAAGTTGATACATATCAAAATAAGGCAAGGACAATGTAAATACTTATGAATTTTCGCTAAAACTTCAGTTAGATGACTAGCCACTAAGCATACTCGTCGCCAGTAACCAAGAAAACAAAACAATGTACCCACAACATATTCGGATATAGAAGAAATAGAATGGGTTCAATTAATACCAATGCTGATGACTTGCAAATTGCAACACCGGCAGTTTTTTCACCATTGATTTAACATAAGATGTCTTCTGTATTAGTTGGAAACAATAAGCGCAGAGTACTTATAATATGGCATATTGGGTAAATTGAAAACTAACACAGTAATTACATGAATTATGAAACAGATTTGGTTATACTAGAAAATACTTTTATTGTTGTATAATCTGTTTCTAAAGCTCAGCAAGCAATTATCATAGGAACAGTTTCCCATTCTCAAGATGTAAAACCTCTTCATATAATTAGCCATTTTTATTCAAAACATATAAATTCATCCCACAAAATGATATATAACGGACAGTTTCATCACAAAATCATGTTGTGTGTCAAATCAACCTACAAAATTAAGCACGATAAAATAAACGAACAGATGCGCTGTGTATTGATAAATTCGGGACTTTGACTTTGGATAAACTTGGGGCTGACAAAAACCTAACTGAAGTCGGTTTTATTTTTATTTACTGTTATTCATGTCGTTTTCATTTTTTGTTTTTCGGCTGACATTCTTTTTTAGGTATTGCGCCAAAGGAGTAGATATATTGTTGTTCAAATGAATGTGAGCGCAGGCATCAAGAACGGAGAACCAATATGCAATCGCTGCTGTAGAAAGGGGTATGTTTGCATATCCAAAAGACTGAGGTAAATATTATCCTAACAAAACATGCTTTTATTTTTGTTATTTTAGCGGGCATCAAGAACCGAAAACCAATATGCAATCCTTACTGCAGAAAGGGGTATGTTTGCTGATCCAAAAGATTGAGGTAAATATTATCTTAACAAAACATGCTTTTAACTTTTTTTTAACAAGTTTAGCATTTTTTATTTTAGGGGGGGAACAAATAAGACCTTCCATACTATCCGCAAGGACACCATGAGGGCTGATAAGGATGTAATACATGTATATAACTAAACCTTCGAAAAGAGGTTGCTATAATAATGAGGTTCTAGGTCAAAAAAGTCTGCCACGTTAGAGGTACATGAAGGTGTTTTTTGGAGTTATATTTGTCATGTAGCCATGTATAGCTTGGTTAGTAGCGAGGGCATCTAAATTGAGTACACATCTTTGTGCACTTCCGCTTCTTTGACGCTCTTGTGGTTTATAATTATGAGTTCCTGAAACTAATTATACAAGTACGTACTTTAAGAATCAACATGCTTCCAACGTTAAAAAAACACATTGTACTGATTTTTGAGGCAATTAACCAACATATTTTGCAAATTATACTTTTCCATTAACTTTATTCTTTACAAAGAGAATATTTCAGCTATACAACCCTCTCCATTACACTATCGATATGCATTAGTCAAATGTAGTAAGGTTATAAAATTGAAAATATTAATTCTATTTCACGACAATCTAATTTTAAAATACAAACAAACTTTATTTGAAGTGTGATTTATGTTCAAACTTTGAATAAGACACCATTATACATGAATAAGAATAATCATTAACAATGATGAATATTATGAATTATTTATAGTGTTTTCAAACAAAATAAACAAATACTCACTAAATATACTACTTACGATAGAAGTTTCTTATTATCACCCGCGAAACCCGCGGGTCTATAGTCTAGTTTTTAAACATAAACTAACATCGTTACCAAAAGCAACCAACATTTTTTCTTGTTTTATGTTTACGCGACATATGGTGAAGGGCAGGAGCTTCGCATGGTTTTCAATCAGGTTGTGATCTTCTGTTTTATCTAAATTTGTAAATCAATTTCAATAGCTTGTCCCACATGGATAGAAAGTAAAAGTAGTGATCCAACTACTATTTGTTTATACTTGTAATCCCTTGTAGCTTCTTGTTTGTTTCTAGCTCTTTGCTAGTTTTAATAAAATCGCCGTTCAAAAAAAAAAAAGCTAGCGAAGACATGGATATGCCTTGGTTTTTTCTCACTCCAAGTATTTACTTATTGGCATATCTAAATAGAAAAACCGACTATATCTTTACAACAGAGACATATATGACAAAAGCTAACGAATGAACAACTGACAATAACAGAGAACTGGCTATGATTTAAGGTACTCTAAAAAGGCTTAAAAAACGACTAGTCGATCTTCACCTTAATTGGACAGTAACAAAGAACGGACTATATAAGACACAAACCAAAGTCTTAAACCAAATCCATCATATCTTTGTTGATCGCAATTATCAGTTGATCACCATATACACAAAACTATCATGCCTTTAACCAAATCTTGTTAAAAGTAACTGAACCTCTCCTTGGGCATCATATTAAGTGATCTTAGCAATGCACAAGCGTATCCCATATTATGTACATCGAAGTCTTTTTCAGCAACAGGAAACAGCAAGTAGCCGAGATGACCATGTCGCATATGGTCATGGTCACTATGGTATATTAATTTTGCATATATCGTCGGTTGCAAAAAGAACAGAAAAGACAATTGTGTTCTTTAATTAAACTATGATAACGGTTAACACATAACATCCGTAAGGTCAATGTATTAAAATAAACTCAAACTATCGTGCACTTTCAAAAACCAATTAGGATATATGAAAAATTGACATCTTCATTTTACTCTATAGTATAATAATATCACTGTTTATATTAAATTAAAATTGAATTATTTGTAATCCAATGTGTGCACAGAACTTATAACTAGTTATAAGTATGACAAGTGTCTATAACTATGTTGTTCGCTACCTAAATTTTAACAAGTTTATAAATTTTAGAGATACCATTATATACTTCAAATTTTAGAGATACGATTAAAGAAACTCCGCATATACGAAGTTATTTAAAATAATTTTTATTTGATACATAAACTTATAAAGATTAAAAAAACAATCTTTCATAATTTTCTAAAATCAAAGACTGATTGAGGTACCTTATAATAATATTCTCTTTCCATAATCATTACTTACGGTTATAATGAAAAGAATAAACTTATTAATGCATGCTTCCTATTTTTCAAACAACTAGACGATTACCCGCGCATAGCAGCGGAATTGCCTAAAGACATATAATTAATGATATGCTAATTGTTTCGGTGGTTAAACTCGTGACCCAAAAAATTTTTAACGATAAATAGTTAACGATATATTAATTACCTGTTGGTCGAACCGGTAACCCGTGACTCGTCCAGGTTGAACCGGTAGGCGAGCCCTTGCCCGTTGACTTGATCGGGTTGACTCGGTGATCGAACTCGTGTCCCGGTGGTCGAACCCTTGACCCGGTGACTCGGCAGGATTGACCCGGTGTTCGAAATCAGTGACCCGGTGGCTCGACGGGATTGATCCAGTTGTCGAACCCGTGACCCGGTGACTCGATCAGATTAACCCGGTAGTTGAACCCGTGACTCGAAAAGATTGACCCGATGGTCGAACCCGTTACCCGGTGACTCAATCGGGTTGGTCCGATGGTCGAATCCGTGACCCGATGACTCGACCGGATTGACCCGTTGGTCGAACCCGTGGCCAAGTTACTCGACCAAATTAATCCGGTGGTCGAACACGTGACCTGGTAGCTTATGCAATTGTTTATGGTTTAATTTTTCAACATTTCCTATTATATCCGACTTTTATACATTTAATTTTTCAACAATTCTTAAAATAAGTGGTTTTTCAACAATTTTATAATTAACTCATTTTTAACATTTAAAGTTTTGTGATTTTTCTTTTATATTTAATATAGATATAGATATTATACCAGCAAGTAATTAAGAAAATAATAAAAGTATACACAATATTCATCATACTTTATAGCATACGGATTTAATTATCTTATATGATTAACAAGTGATTTGAAAAAGGTTTAAACGGTTTTGGGTTTACCGTATCGGACTTCGGCAACTCGCGGGTGTTCTAACAATATTCACTGGAATCACGATCATATCCTTCGTTTATCTTAATACAATGTTTGGCTAGTGTATAAACATTACTACAAGAAATAAAAGCATACAACACCAAGCATCGTTTTTAGATGAAGTAAATGAAGTAATTCGTTTGTAAATGTAAGTAGAAAGCACTATTATATACATCTGAAGTGATTTGGTAGTCCTTTTCTAAACAAGTCAATATTGCCTTATTTGCAAGTTTTAAAGTTTCTGTTGTTATCTTTCTCTACTGTTTCATACTTAATTTCCTTTTTAACATGAAGTTGTCAAATTAAAACGTATATTGTAATACTGTATGAAAGAAAAACAAAGAATATAGGGCAAATGATTCATAAATTCCAAATACTTCAAATATCTTGGAGTTCATCATTACAAGTTTACACTTTCGAATAACGAATGCTCACAATACAATATGGAGTGTAATTTATTATTTAACCATCCTAAACAAAAGGAAACAAAGACATATCACACACTCATGAATGACCATGAACAAAAACAAAGGAAACAAAAAGATTACTTATATTAAAGTTAAACAAGATGATTTAACAAGAATGAAACGACCTGAACATATTCGAAAGCGAAAACATTAATTTTATTCTTCATCATAGCTTTCATCAATCGAAGAATACACCCTTTTCCGACCAATTACTCGAGTCTCGGAATGTGTGGACTAAGCGTGACTACATAGGAGGAGAAGTAGGGGGAACAAGCTGAAAATAAATATATAATTAGAACACTATTTCATTGTAAGGTGAGACGAATATAAAGAAGGCTAACCTCAAGATCATCATTAATGTTACGTTCATATCTCATGGCTATATTGTTTTGACAGGAATGAAGTGATTAAGGCTGTTTATATAGGCGTTTTTGTGTGTTCAAATTTCGAAAGTAACTTTTCCCGCCTATTCTTTGGCTAGTGTTTTGGCTGTAATATTCTACATTTCCAAGTTTGCGTTGGTTTATACATATCACAATATCATTTCCTGTTTTATTCAAGATTTGGATTATTATTAGTCCTGACTTTTTAGCCGTGCGTTATATATACTTTTTAGTCCAGTGTTTTTAGTTAATTGTTTCCTAAGATATCATGTTGAAACATGTATGTATTAATTATTTAAACAATTCCATAATTAGCATTTTTGAACGAAATTATAGAGCATTTTAAAATCAACGAAATTATAGACATCCTGGGTATTTTGTTGGTTGACATTTTTTATAGAGATACATTTAATGGTTTCAACAATTTTATATTTAGTCATTTTTAACCATTTTGATAGAGCTTTTATAAGATAGTAATAAATAAATAATAAATAATAGTAAGATAGCATTAAAATTTTCAACAATTCCATAATTAAATGGTTTTTCAACATTCAAGATTTTAAGGTTTTTCCTTTATAAGTAGTAGAGATTGTGATAAGTACTCAATCATCTTTTAAAATACATGAAATAAAAGTAGACATGATATGATATATATATATATACATATGTTACGAATCATGATAACTCTTTTGGGCTTTTGATATTTATTGATAGAGACTCAACCCGTGTTTTGGGTTCTAGATTAATCCTTAAATCATTACTCCCTATATATTGTGATTATGATTTCAATAATGTGCTTTATATAAGTGCTTGTTGATACAAGTGCTTGATCTTCTTCTTTTTCTAAAAGAAGATCGCTAGTCGTGCAGCAAACCCTAATTTATGGGGAGAAAAACGTTCGCTGGGACTTCGCGATATCCCAAGGCACGGCAACTCATTGGTGATATACTTTACGATGTTCATGTCATGTGTAAAGGTCAGACATTGATTTGTATCAAATCAAGGCTGACTAAGTTCTTAACCATGACATCCAAGGACGCAAACAGTGCTTCGCGGTACCTAGATACGTTTGTTTCTTCTGGTGCTCCTGAAGCACTGGTTAAGCTTTACAAACTACGTGCTTATGATTTTATTCGACATTTTATTATTACTTCTAGTAAGGATGAGTTACAAATACCTATTTACAATGATTTATTTGCACCTCTAGTATTAAAGTTTTGTAAATTGCTTGGTACTGCTGTTACACATAATGATCCTTTGTATATATTTTGTCGAGCTAGTCTAGAGTTAATGCTGGACAAGACTAGTATTATTACAGTTCAAGACATTTTTCTATTTGATGAGCTTGCTAGTAAGTTGTCACAAGGTTTTGTTTCAAGTAGGAAGTCTCTTGGTCCCTCTTCGATTGATGTCCATAAATTTAATAACCATTTGCGGGTTATGATGAATGCAGTTGTCGACCACAAGAATTTAGTCGACCACAAGAATTTAGGCACTCAACCCGGCTATCTGTATTCCGTCTATCTTAATTTGATGGCAAAATTGAAAACGTGCCTAACTGAAATGGCGGAGGATATTAAGGTCATTAGGAGTGTGAACCAAGATGGTGGATGGGATCAGTACCTCCCTATCTTGAAGCAGTTGCATTATATTTCTCAGTTGTATGAAGGGTCAGAAGAAACATTTTGGACGAGTTTGAGGCCTTATAAGGTCGCCCTTTCTTATCTAGTTATCAGATATGCAAAAACCAGTGATGAGTATTATAAATGGATTCTTGAGCATAAGGATCTGACAGACTTTGAATCGAGGAGGCATTTGGCTATGATGTTGGTTCCAGAGGTGACATATAACTATGAGAATGAACATAAGATGCTTATAAATAGATCAAATATGTTGGATGTATCGTTCACATATTTCAGAAGAGCAGATCCATCCACCTTGTTTTATCCAATATCTATAGAGTTTATAAATGAGGAAGCTACTGGGAATGGTGTATTACGTGAATGGTTCATGTTGGTGTGTGAAGCTATATTCAATCCTCAGAATGCCTTATTCCTTCCTTGCCCAACAGATCGAAGAAGATTCTTTCCTAATCCCGGTACGCTTCATGTTTTTTCAATGAGACATTATCTATACTTCTTTTTCTCTTGGTCTAAGTTTTCTATACATGTTGCATGTCTTTTTGCTTAAGTAGAGTCGGGGGATGAGGACAGTAAAATCTTATTGATTTTAAGCTTGTGGTATATAAGAAATAAGATTTTATGTTTGATTAAAATAACACATATAGGAACATAAAATTATCACCTGGATGATCAAATATGATTGCTAGAATTTGAACTATTTAGGGGTGCCTTAAAATCTAAAGCTGTATTGGGATGGATTTTGGCATTCATATTCTACCGCGATTACAAATATTAACAAAGGTTAACTAACCACCCTCCATTCTTAGCTAAATATGTTTGATAAACAAGTAAGAAAGATTTACGCAAGTATTTTCAACGTTTAAATTCTTATTATAAATGAATCAAAGAATTTACTAAGAGAGGTTACGGAATAACAATCTATGTCAAATGAGAACAATTTGGCGATCTCCTCACTAAATTAAACATAAACCAAAGTCAATGTTTAATTAAGTAAAACTATGATAACGAGTTAATACACTCAGGAGCTGAGTTCTATTAAAGTGGTACATGCTTTTGCGAGACATTTAAGGTTAGAGTAGTTGATGTTTCCAGCTATTCATTAGTGCGAGTATCGGCTTTCAACTGAATCTGAATTAATAGAGGTCTTCAGTTGCATTGCATACATTGGACAACAATATCTCCCAGTGATGTTCTCTGTTCTCATTTTACAGCATGCTAAAGTTTATAGGCATACCTTCTTCATGATATGCTCTATCTGTATAATTTGTAATCTGAAAGCTCTCCCCAAAATTTCACTTAGAATCACACTTGTTTATCGAGTCAACTGCTATGTTGTGTCCATGGGTTGATTGAAGAACTTCACCTTCTCCATGATGAAACCAGTGGCTAGTATCATAATTGAAAATAGAAGGATTTTGATTTTAGACATCTCTTCTTTGATGTAAAGATTATTCAGATATAAGAAAGTTGATGTTTTGAGGCTAACCAATCCAAGACGGGCCTTACTTTCTACCAGTTGTGGTTTAAGACATTTGCCCTTGTTCAGCACATGCATGCTATAGCAAATTCTGCCTACCAATTGAGTAATCATGTTTTTACTGTATTAAATTTTGAAAAATTTAATATCTCAAAGTTTACCAATAGCTTAGAAAGCAGGTTACGTGTGCATGTAGAATCAATCACGTTGAGTGATTATTAGTTTGTCTAATCTTTGCATTCTTGTTTCTGGCATGCATATACATATTTCAATCATATCTGCATATTGTAGATGGCTTTGAAATTGTGTTAGTTATATGTATAACTTTGAGTAATTTTTTACTTTGTTACATGTTTGCAGCGTCTATGGTAAATCCGCTGCACCTTGAGTATTTTTTATTTGCAGGCCGGGTGATTGCCCTAGCCTTGGTGCATAAGATGCAAGTGGGTATTGTGTTTGGCCGGGCATTTTTCTTGCAACTGGCTGGAATTCCGGTCTCTTTGGAAGATATAAAGGATGATGATCCATATTTATATAGCAGTTGCAAACAAATACTGGAAATGGATCCTTGTGCAGTCGATCAAGATGTCCTTGGTCTCACATTTACGTGGGAAGTTGAAAATTTGGGAGTCAAGGAAATTGTGGAGCTTCGTCCTGACGGAAAACAGATTAGTGTGAATAGCATTAACAGAAACCAGTATATTGATCTTATCATCAAACATCGGTTTGTGACGTCGATTACCGAGCAGTTATCCAATTTTTCTCAAGGTTTTGTTGATATAGTTGGAAGCGAAGAAAACAAAAATTTGTTTTTCAAGAGCTTAGAGCTTGAAGATCTTGACGGTATGTTGCATGGGAGTGAAAGTGAGATCTCTGTTGATGATTGGAAGGCACATACACAGTATAATGGCTATAAAGAGACCGATCTCCAAATAGACTGGTTCTGGAAGGTATGCGCTTCTTCTTATTTCCTTGTTTTGGAAACACAGTGATAATAGCATTTTAACAAGATGTTTTGATGTTCTTGGAGGATTAGCTAGTCATTACATGTCAATTAGTTATGCGGTTTGAATTTACCACTATAGTTAAGAGTAGAACACATAGTACTAATCTCTCCCTTGTAATTATATAATCAAGTTTCTCTATTTCGGCATCCTTATATGACACCACATTTCTTAGAATGGGTCAAATTAACCATCCGTATAATCATAAATATTACTGTAATCCTTTCTCTAAAATAGTTGTCATGACTTTTTTGCCATTCTCTAACCTGAATTATTAATGGTAGATTGTTGAGGAAATGAGTGTGGAGCAACGAAAGGTTCTTCTCTTCTTTTGGACGGCAGTGAAATATTTACCAGTAGAGGGGTTTTGCGGTTTAGGTTTAAAGCTGTGCATAATGAAATCCGATGCGACATGTGATTGTCTGCCTTCTTCTCACACATGCTTCTACCAACTGCGTGTTCCTGCGTACCCATCAATGGATATCATGCAACAAAGCCTTAACATTATCACAGACGAGCATGTTGGTTGCAGCTTTGGAATAGGAGATAGAACCTGATAAAGCATCATATAATAAATGTCGAACTTATTATTGCAATCTGGAGTGTGCAAATTAAAAAAAAAAATAGGAGTGCGCAAATAACCTCGTTTTGGATTATAATGAAATATTTTCATCATACTTCTTAAGTTAATTAATAATTACTCAACTATATTTGTGTTCATCCAAATTGTTTTCAGGTTACTAAACATTTGAAAACCGTTCATTCTGGCTACTCTAATAATCGGGTACCGGGTGTTAACCGGTAGACCATTACCACGTTATTAGGTATAATCTTTTGATTTTTTCGTCGTTAGTTGGTACTTCATTGAATTTTTTTGTTTAGCCCGTGCATCTCCAAGCCAAATGTAAAGCCCGTCATGCTGTTGTTGGCGGCATTCAGTGGTTGTGAGGTCCCTAAGCCTGACTGCTTATATCGTAAATTAGAAATGTGGTTTTCTTTGCATCTATGATCGTTTTTGCCCTTTGGAGAGGTAGTTAACTATGCCCATCTAGTCTTGGATTATGTGGAAAATAAAGTTATCTACAACTCTATAATTCTCTGATATATTACGGAAGGAGAGTTTCACTGAACCCTAAGGCTCGGGCTTTTGTACATTGAGTATGATCATTATATTGCGTGCGCTTATTGCAATTGATTACATGCAAACACTCATGAGATGATGGAACAAACTTATTTATGATATAATTGTGTGTTGATGCATAGTTTGTTCTGCTCGGTCTTGACGACTCTCAGTCGTTCGTCGTCATCTCTAGCTTTGAATATTGCTCCAAACAAAGTAGAACCGGTTAGAAGGGACCTAGGGCTGGATCCCCGGGATCCACCCTCAGAGTGTCAAGTTAGTTACCGTATAAGTATGGCATAAAAGAGGTGGTAGTGAATAACCTGAAGAGATAGGATGATACAACCACTATGTTTATAGGGTATGAATTAGAGTAACGAAGGATGTGGGCTGGTCTTTTATCGGGTCTGATCCATTCCCGACCTATCAGATGTAGTTCAAGGTAGTATTGATGGTATCTCCCGTGATATACCGAGGCTTATACATTCTTATTCATAGCTAAGCACTTCTAAAATCTGAATCCATCCACCTGGTAAGAAACCGGTGTGTATGTTTTTGCTAATGTTCACACAGAAAAGCCGAAATATTGTGATTGTTTAAAATAAGTGAATGAGTAGACCTATGTGTATTCCGTACGATACGTAATTATGTCCCCATTCTAGTATAATATGGCTCTTGATCATGTTATGCTAGACTTACGCTTGTATGGAGATGTCATTCCTTTGAACCAAACGCTTCTATATCTGACTTCAAACTATGTCAATCATGCTCAATTCTAGGCAGTACCCGTATACATATATTGGGTGATCGTGCTCGGATGCTTGGTTTACCAGTAGAGGGGTTTTGCGGTTTAGATTTAAGGTTGTGCATAATGAAATCCGATGAAACATGTGACCGTCTGCCTTCTTCTCACGCATGCTTCTACAAACTGCTTGTTCCTGCTTAGCCATCAATGGATATCATGCAACAAGCCAACAAAGCCTTAATATTAGCATGTTAGTTGCAGCTTTGGAATAACAAACGTGTAAACAATTGTATTAGTCATCGGGTCATGGGTTCGACCACCCAGTTAATCCATCGAGTCATCGTGTTACGGTTTCGACCACGTACTGTGTCAGGTGTTCGGCCGCTGTGTTAACCTGGTCGAGTGATCACCGGGTCACGGGTTCGACCCCGGGCCAACCCGTGACAGTCACTGGGTCACGAGTTTGATAGCCGGGTAAACTCGGTCGAGTTATCGAGTTACCGGTTCGATCATCAGGTTAATTAGCATATCGTTAACAACGCTAATTAATTTTCGTCGCTATACATAAATACACGTTTAGTTGATTGTAAACCATACTTTATGAAGTATAACATTTAACGAAATTCCAAAAAATTTCATTGTTTGTCAGTTTTTACTAAACAATTTTCACACTACAAAAATTGATTATAACCGGGGGCGGAGCCACAATTTTTGGTTAAGAGAGGCTGACCGTATATAAAGCGGGGAGACTTATTGTACAAAACAATAGAAAAACGACTTGTAATACAATAAATAATGAATGAAATAATTTTTTAGGGGAGATTCAGCACCCACTAGTCCCCTATTAGCTCCGCCCGTGACTATAACTTTATACTTTAATACAATTTAAAGTATACATGTGACAACTAATGTCGCTCTTTTGCATAAAGTGTAATGTTAGGTTGTTTGTAGTATTATGTTGTGTTAAAGATGACAAGTGACAACTAATGTCGCTCTTCTGTATAAGCTGTAAGTTTTACTTTTCATCTTTCTTTGCCAACAATAAAGTATACGTAACTTTTTTACGTTTATGAAAAGCACGATCTTATTTTTAGGTTTAAACATGTTTTAACGTTACTGAGTCAAGCATTTTACTAAATTCTTATATCTATTTAGATTATTTGACGCGACTTTTATCAAGTATGCATAATCTTTAATATTTATGCAAAGATTTTTATGTGTTATATCATATTTTACAAGTTTCGACTATCTGTTCTATGACGTATAACATGCATTTACCTACCTTTTAACTCTATTTATTATCCGAAACAAAGTATTTTTAAAGCTAACCGCCTATTGAACAGAACCTGAGGCTAATAATTTATGTAATGCCACATTATTACTCTAGAAAGAAATTGAATAACTTGTAGTGATCGATTGGCTTTTTTTTATCATGATCTCTACTTACAATTAAAAGAATACATTTAATATGATGCTTCCTATTTTTCAAACAATAGATATTGATAAGTACTTTAGAATCCTCAAATGAATATCTTGTTTGTCAAAAACCTATGGGCTTTTGATATTTATTTATAGGGTTAACCCATGTTGTGTTTTGGGTTCTAGAATAATCTACAAAGCATTATATATATATTGTGATTATGAATTAACGAATAATAAGCCAAAATGAATTTCCAATATAGTATCAAGATTTTCTCCTAATTAATCTAAATCTCACGTTCTTTAAATAAAATCACTTCAAAGTGAGTTCGATAAGCTTTATATAAGTGTTTGTTGATCCAAAAAGCTTGTTCTTCTTCCTTTTCTAGTCGTAAATCATTAGTCTTGCATGCAAACCCTAATTTATTGCGAGAAAAAACATTCACTGGGACTTCGCGATATCCCTAGGCGTGGCAACTTATTGGTGATATAATGTACGATGTTCACGTCATGTGTAAAGGTCAGATATATATTTGTATCAACTCAAGGCTTACTAGATTCTTAAAGGTGACTCCCAAAGACGCAAACAATGCTTCGTCGTACCTAGATACGTTTGTTTCTTCCTGTGCTCCTGAAGCACTGGTTAAGCATTACAAACTACATGCTTATGATTTTTTTCGACATTTTATTAGTATTACTGTTGATCCCAAACTTAGATCGAATAGCTTTGTATTAAACGAGATTGAATCAAGATTAATACTTAGAGAAACTTTGTTGTATTAAAAAATCCATGTGTTATGCGGATTTAACACTTAGAATAAAGAATAAACAAACAAAGTAAACCAAACTTTCACTTTAGACATAGGATATTGAGCATCAACCAGAAGATACTCTGAAAACTTTGAGGTGCTTAGATGGTATACACCAGCAGCTGAATATAGACGCCACTTTAAACCACTGATATCATCCAGATCCAACCATATTAGATCAGCTTCATCTCGTGCAATCATTCTCTTGAAGTTGTCCAGATCTTTATTCCATTTGCTGAAGTAGGCTCTTCAGCATCATACTTGGTCTTCATCAAATTGCGCAGATCTACCAAGTCTTCTATTCATGCTTGCAAACAATGACATTAAGGAAGTAAAAGTATGTACCTTGTTACCATATCTAGTGATTACCCAGAAACCACTTACATCTTCTTCATAACTGATTATTGGGTTTCTGAAATCCAAAGGCAATACTTCTGTAAAATCTTAAGTCTCCAAAGGTGAAAGCTTTATACCTTTTGTTATCACTGCTTCACTTGGGTTCAACCTATCAAGAAATAGAAATTCAATGGGAATTCCCTTCTTCACAGGTCTTGGCACAATAGAAGCCCTCTTGATCTACATATTCTCCTCAATTTCTTCTTTCCTTTTATTTGAAAGAAGTCTCATAGTGTTTGCCTCACAAACTCTTTCCCAAATAGGATAAGCATGGAACTCCAACTCTTCAAAGGATAGCCTCTTTAGTCTCTCATAGGTCCACCCACCTTGATGACACCTAAGCAGCATATAATAGAGCTCTCTCATATCCCTTTTGAGCTCAGAAAGCACCTTACTAGCCTTGTGCTTAGAGATCACCTTGCAATCCTCTTGAACTCTTAGCAGAATATCCAAACTCCAAATTTGCCCAGTGATTGACATGTTTAGATTCTCTTCAATTGTAGATTCCCATGCAAAATACATATCCATCACCTCAGGCATATCAAATTCTACCTTCATTTTCAACTCTCTCAGCTTCTCCCTAGCTAACTCATCCTCTCCATACTCCAACCTTTCTGGTTCTTCAATTATCATGACACTTGAACCAAAACTCTCATCATCATCACTGCCACCCATAACCTTTTCTATCGAGTCACCTCTAATTGTCCAGCCAAAACAGAATCAAAATGTACTTGTGCTGCATTTTTAGGTACCTGAACCTCTTCCAAAATCCCTTTACCTTTATCCTTAGCTTCAATAGTTGGTAAAGTAATGGTGGATACCTGTGTAGCAACATCCTTGATGATAACTGGTGGTTGGGATACACCAATAATACCTTTAAGTCTGTCAGCGTCTGATTTGCTCTTGTCAGCGCTCAAACTCTGAATGTCAGCGGCTGACTTTGTGTCTTGTTGCATCATCTCTACAAAACTTAGCTTCTTGGGAGTAATTAAATAAGCATCCATAGCTAGCTTCTCCTTCAAGCTTGTCAATGCCTCATCTATCTCCACACTCCCATATGAACCACCTTCTTGTGAGTCTTTGTCTCTCACATGTACCTGTTTATCCTCCCCGTTGGAAGAATCCTCCTGCCTTTTACTAGCATTGGCAGCTTCCAAAACAACTATCCTCTCCCTCAATGACTTGAGTTCGAGGCTTTGACCTGTGATAACTTGTACAGGGTCTACATTTTGCTTTTGCAAGCTAATGCAAACCACCGTCAATTCAAAAAGTGATAAAGCTTCCAATCTGCCCTCCCCTATGATGGGGATTTGACCTCCCAAAAGAGATTCATCTGCCTTGACATGCTTCTAAGCCAGAGTCAATAGTCCCAGCCCCACCCATTTCACCAGCCACACTTGTGGAGGTAGTTCTCTCTGCTACATGGCTAGGACCACTAGAGGAGAACACTCCAGTAGTCCTTTGGCGTTTCTCAAACCTATAATCATGAGGTTCTAAAGAGGAAGTGGATTGGGGGTCTGTTTGGGTTTGAGCGTCTGTTTAGGTGTGGGGAAGAACGGTGTCAGCATTTGGGTTTGAAGTCTCATCGCCCACATTTTGAGTGTTAGCGCCTGATGGTTGAGGGTCAAGGTCCATGTGTTGGGGTGATGGAGGTTGTTCTGGTAGTGGTTCTGGTTGTGGTTGAGGTTGTGCAGCTACCTCAATGACAGCTAGGGAGGTGCATTCATATTCCCAAACACACTTTTCTATTGAGTAGGGACCTCATAAAAGTTGTCATGGTCCCTACTGCAATATCCTTGCATATCAAAAACCATTTGTAAAAACCTAGGGTAAGCGAGAGTCATCTTGTTACCCTTGTTTTGAAACATGCCATCAAAAATCAATTTTGAAAAATTATATCTTTGCCCAGTTGCAATACAAACAATGGCACTCCCGATTGAACGGTTGATTTCATTGAAAGAAGAGCATTTGGGACTCAAACATTGTAGGATGACATGTATAAGGAACTTCCCCGCTGGGGGAAATTGTTTTTTGGTATATTTGTTTAAATGCCCCACTGGGGGCAAAGCATAGCCCAAGCCTTGGAGTCCTAACTCTAGCTCTGCTAAGGGAAGGGTAGTTATACCATCAGCATCATCAAGATGCAAAGCTTAACGAACAAAAGCTTCAGTAACTACCCATTGAACCTCATGAACAGTAGCAGTCAATGTACTCAGTCCATCAATTGTTCTAGAACTTAAAGTGTTCCAAAACTGCTTGATGTGTATGATAGGGACGAGAGGAGTATGAGAATGTACATTCCTTAAAGGAGACGCCTTCAAATACTCAATCATCTGAGTGTACTGGGGATGCAAAGTATTATCCTCTTCTAAGTAAGCCACCATGTTGTGTTGACTTCTGAACCCCAATTCCACATTAACAGGTTTAAACTTTGGTGCCATTTAAGAAAGATTTGAGAAAACTGTGATATGATAACAATGGAGATATGAAGGTTTGAGAGTTTTAGCAGACAAGAAATAGTAGTTACCCTGTTTGAAAGAAAAGAGCCAAATTTATAGGAGCAGTAAAAACACACGATAGGTGGAAATATGAGGCAGTTATATTCAAAAAGTAATCATCACAATCTTGAAAAAGATATAACTTATCTCATACATGAATTAAAAGTTACCAACTCGCTAAAATTACGGCTCATATTTTTGTCAAAAATAACAACTGGGTGGACCCCAATGTTTTTCAACGGTCAAAAAGTAAACATCAGCGTGTAACGGCTATATTCTTGTCAGCGTTGAAATTTTGCCATGTCAGCGTTTAAATTGGTCTTATCAGCGTTTGGAAAGAAATCATGTAAGTGGCCAAAAATAAAAATAATTAAAAAAAAACTTAACAAAGAATTTTACCCTAGTGAAGATAATTATTAGACTAAAAATTACTATAGGGTGGCAAGCACTGTCCAATCATGCACACTTGCATAAGCAAGATAGACATAATTTTCCTAAAGTGTCCCTTGCTAACAAGAGTTTTTAACAATGAAGTTACCTCATATAAACCCTTTGTAACTTTCCAGGTAAGCCCAACTAAAACGTTCACCAAGTCTCCCAACCGACCAATTCCAATTCTAGGCTAAAATGTCTTGGCATCTACAGTGCCTCACGAATTAGAAAATCTAAATCGTATTCACTAGTGGACACAATCTAGAATTGTGATAAGAGTATTCTAAGAATACCCAAAAGCCTAAAGGTTTCTGAAACCTCCCCTTAAACTAAGATATACATAGTTGCAAAATATAAAGTATATGACAAAAATTTATTTCAAGATAGGAATGTAAACATTCCAACCATCATAAATAAGTTTTGACACAGTTCTTGTAAGCTACAAAGATCCATAAGCAACTGTGTATCCAAATGTACAATGCTCATAATGCCTGCATGATTAGATCAAAAACCACAAAACTAACATATTGCTGTCAGCGGCCAATTTTACACTTGTCAACGTTCAAATAACCTTTGTCAGTGTTAGAAAAATAAAGTGGAAAATCTAATTCTTTACAAAGACAAATAACAGTACACATCCTATACAAACTATACAATGATTTCAAAAACACATTTAGGTGAGATTGATCATTCCAATACTTATTACCAAGTACTGGAATCTCCCAACATCAAAAGGTTTAGTTAAAAGATCAGCCACGTTCTCTTCTATGTCTACCCTATCTGGATGTATTAAACCTTTTTCAAAACCATCTCTTATAAAATGATGCCTAATTTCTATCTGTTTTGTTTTATATTGATGTATATGATTCTTAATAATGCATAATGTACTGTTATTATCTACAAATATCTTGGTATGCATAAAATTATACCCATAATCTAACAGCTGATTTTGTATCGATAGAACTTGTCCACAACAAGCAGATGCATCTACATGTTAAGCTTTAGTTATAGAGTTTGCTACCACTGTTTGTTTCTTGCATTGCCAAGATATGAGTCTACTCCCAAGAAATTGGCATCTACCAGTTGTGGATTTTATATTAAACTTATCACCTCCATAATCACTGTCTGAATAGCCAATAAGCTCAAATGGAGAATCTTTAGAATACCAATCCTAAGGTGGGATAGCACCTAAGGTATCTAAAGATCCTTTTGACAACATGAAGATGACACTCTTTGGGAGTCACTTGATGGCGCGCACATGCACACACAACAAACATGATGTCAGGTCTGGAGGATGTAAGATACATCAATGAACCAATCATTGATCTATAATGCCTGACATCCACATATTTTCCATCTCCAGTCTTTCCCCAAGGATTTTCCCTATCCATGGGTGTGCTAGCCCGTTTTTCATGAGGAGAAAAACCAAACTTCTTCAAGATCTCAGCCACATACTTGTCTTGAGAGATAAAGATACCATCTTCTTTCTGTTGTACTTGTAAACTTAGAAAGAATTTCATCTCTCCTATTGCAATCAACTTGAATTTTTCTGTTATGAGCTTGGAAAAGTCTTCACTCATCTTTGGATTAGATGAACCAAAGATAATATCATCCACATAGACTTGGACAAGAAGAAAATCCTTACCTATCTTCTTGGTAAATAGTGTCTGATCTATGGTGCCCCTCTTAAACCCATTTTCCACCAGGTAGGTGGGTAATGTACCATACCATGCTCTTGGGGCTTGATGAAGTCCATACATTGCTTTCTTGACTCTATACACCTTGTCTGGATGCTCTAAATCTTCAAAACCTGGAGGTTGCATCACATACACTTCCTCCTCAATTGTGCCATATAAGAAAGCACTTTTCACATCCATTTGATAAACTGTGAAAACCAATCAAGAAGCATAGGCTAGAAAAATCCTTATTGCTTCAATCCCTGCAACAGGTGCAAAAACCTCTTCATAGTCTATTCTTTCTTCTTGTGTATAGCCCTGAGCAACTAAACGTGCCTTGTTTCTGACCATAATCCCTCATTCATCCTTTTTGTTCCTTATAACCCAACGTGTCCCAATAGGTCTCACATACGTTGGATAATCCACTAGCTCCTACACATCTTGAATTACAAACTGGTGAAGCTCATCATGCATTGCTTCAACCCAACTTGATTCTTTAAGAGCATCAAAAATCTTCTTGGGTTCCTTTTGTGACAGAAAACAGGCAAACAAACATGCTTGCACAAGAGGGGTATCTTCCTTCTTGTGAATATTGGCAATGAAACCACCTTGAGTCTGATGAGTTCTCCTTGTTTGAACAGGAGTCTGAATATCACCAATTATTTGGGAAGGAGGATGATCTTTGGCCATCTTTGTACGTATTCCTCCCCCAAATAGTGAATTATATTCTATAACGGATTCCATGGTGCCAATATCATCTTCATTGCCACTCCCACCCTCACTTAAATTGACCTCTTAATTGAGTATTGGAGCTTCAACATGGTCAACAACATTTCAATTTGAGGAAGAGAATAAATTGCCAAACAGGTTGTCAGCGTCTAAATTCAACGTGTCAGCGTCTGAATTGGCTTTTGGCAACGCTTGATGATCCATGCATGAATTCATCAACTGGCTTTTTTGTGGCCCTTCTTCCTCCTTTCCAGCAGCAGCAAATGCTTGCATAAACCCATTAGTCCATATAGGAATGGTAACATAATCAAGTATGTGGGTTAGCTCAACTGCATGTGATCCTTCTTCCTTAGCAACCTATTTACCTGAAATTTCAACAATAGATTCTTCCACAACATTTGAATCCCTCTTCACAATGTCTAGATTAGTGACAGGAATATAATTCAAGGTCCTAGATAATGGTTCCAAATCAAATAACCAATCTGGTCCATTCTCAGGATTATTGGGCTTACTTTCTAAAAACTTAACATGCACCTTTTCAAGGATGTGTTTTTCCTTCTTGTTGTAAACCCTATACCCTCAGCTATTCATAGAATATCCCATAAAATATCCTTCATCACCTTTTGTACTAAACTTGCCTAGGGCATCACTAGTATCAAGAATCACTAAATGACATCCAAAGGGTTTAAGAAAGTCTATATTAGGCTTCCTGTTCCAAAATATCTCATAAGGTGTCTTATTGTGGATTTTGTTTACCAAGGCTCTATTTTGAACATAGAAAGCCGTGTTCACAGCCTCAGCCCAAAAATCAATGGGAAACTTAGCATCTGCTAACATTGTCCTAGGTTCTTCTATTAGGGTTCTATTCTTACTTTCAGCTACTATATTCCGTTGTGGAGTTCTAGCTATGCTAATCTCCCTAGAAATCCCTTTATCAGCACAAAAGGTGTCTAACAGTGTATTTCTAAACTCACCACCATTATCACTTCTAAGAATTTTAACCTCATTACCTGTTTTCTTTTCTATTTGGGTAATAAAGTTAATCAAAACCTTGGCAGTATCACTTTTTAAGGCCAAAAAGAAAGTGTAAGTAAACCTAGAAAAATCATTAGTTATAACAAAACAGTTAGATTTACCATTTAGACTCTCTATATTAGTTGGGCCAAATAAGTCCATATGTAGCAAGTGAAGTGGTTTAGAACTGGAATGCACACTTATAGACCTAAGGAATACCTTATGTTGTTTGCCTTTAAGGCATGCAACACAAGAGTGATCATTGTGGAAAGCCTTTGAAGGCAAACCATCAACATGATCATATCTCACAAGTTTTTTAATGTTCTTAAAATTTATGTGCCCTAACCTTCTGTGAAATAAATTACTTTCATCAAGTGATGCTTTAGCATAAAGACATGACATACTATTGTTTATTTTAATCCCTTTTAGATAAACATTATAAATGTCCTTATGCCTAGGTGTTCTATATTCAATAAACTTCTCATCAGGAATCTTAAAATCCTTACTCAACACCAAGCATTCAGTATCAGTAAAAAGAACTTTATTTTTGTTGTCACAAACTTGTGATACACTAAACAAGTTATAATCAAGTTCCTTTACCAGAAAAATGTTCTCAAAACGTATGTTGTTGGTGATAAGAGTGCCTTTGCCAGATATAGTTCCATATCCTCCTCAAAAGTACACTTTGTCACCATCTTTAACGGGGGGTAAAATCTATCAAATAATCTTCCTTCCCCGTCATATGCCTAGAGCATCCACTGTCCCAATATCCATGATCATTGACCTGCTTTTGAATGCTCTGCACATAAAGAAAACAAATTAGTTTTCTTTGGGAACCCAAGCCTAAGCAGACTTGGATTCATGTGGTTGTTCAACAAGAACAGACTTATTCCTTGTAATAACCCCTTGTTCATCCCTTTGTGGCCTAAACACCCAATTTACCCCAATAGGCTTAGTAATGACCTTTGAAAGATAATTAAATCTGTTGCAGGTCATATAAATTCCATCAGAATTAGGGTTTTGGTCTGGTTTAGGTCTCCATGTCAAACTAGATGAAGCTTTAATCCCTTTCCCTTAGGTTGTAAATACCTATTGTTACTTGGTCTAACACAAGATCTAACAGTAGCTTGTTGTGGCATCTTCATGCCAAAATTGGAGCTGTCAGCGTTGAAGTTGTTCCTGTCAGCGTTGAATTTGTTACTTTCAGCGCTGAATTTGTTCTTGTTAGTGCCCAAATTAGGGTTTGCTACAGGAACCCATTGTCTGTTAGACCAAGTGTTGGTCTTTTAAAAGGGCCTTTGTCCATGAGTATTTGTCCCTTTAGAGAAGAAGGGAGCTGGTCTAATGACTTGTGGGCTTGGTTGGACAAAAGGTCTGGCTTTGACCATGGTTGACCTATTGTCAATGGTGAATTTAGAGCCACTGACACACTTATAGGCCAAATGAGAAAAACTCCCACATGTGTAACAAGATTTTCTAGACATAACCTTAGGTCTAGATTGAAAGAACCCTGTCCCATTAACACTAGCTTGGCTTTGGGGTGACCTAGGTTTTCTATACATTTCAGCGTATTTAACACTAGGTTTTCTCTTAATTGGTGAGCCAAGGTCAATGGGTTTTCTAGTAGTGGGGTTGGTTACAATAATAGGTGTAGGCACAAATGGACTTTCACTAAGCATTCCACCCTTAACAAAAATAAAAGGGTTGGATGCTTTCCATAGTTCAAGATCAATTACCTTTTGTTGATATTCCTCAACTGTGGTAAGCACTCTAGGTGGAGGAATAAATTCCTCTTCTTGTAGTTCTGGAATACCAGTCCAAGAGAGATCTTTTCTCTGAACACTATAGAAGTTCCCTGCATGTGGTGGAACAGCAACATATTCATTCATCCTAATCCCAGACTTGTCCCTAGGGTCTCTTTGTTCACTGACACACTTTTCTAGGGTTTGACTAGCTTTATCAAACTTTTCAATCTTAAGCCCTACATTTTCTTTATCTTTAATGGCTTATATAAATTAAATTGCACATCTGCTCTAGATCTCATTAGAGTATCCCTAAGTTCAACACTAACTTTAAGATCCCTAGTCAAAACATTAATTTGATCTTTTAGATCAAATTCCATTTTCTTATATTCCTCTATAGTCCCTTTAGTTTGTAAAAGTGCCATTTTATAATTGTTAGCCTGCATTCTACATCAAAAACATTTGATTTTAACTTTAAATTTTCTTTGTTAAGATTTTCAGTGTTTAATCGACACCCTTTACAATAGAAAGCATCATCATATACCTCATTATCTAATGAAGATGAGGAGTTTGCCATGAGAGCAAAGTGAACATGCTCTTCTTCTTCCTTCTCAGCAATCAAAGCCTGATTCTCTACCACATCCTTTGCCATAAAACTCCAGTCCCATCTAACACCATCAATATCTTGCATGGCTACCATAGACTTTGGCTTAGCATCTTCCACCTTGATGATTTGGCTTGAAGTCTTTCCAGCCTCAGATCTTCTTGGATATCTGCACTCCCTCATGAAGTGTCCCATCCTATGGCAGTTATAACACTCAACCATGGGTTTATCAAATCTAGTGTGTCTTTAGCATTAAAGGTTATCTTTCTTCCAAATCTCTTGTTCCATCTGTTGGCCCTTATGCTTGCAAGTGCCATATTCCACTTGATATCTATCTCTTCCAAGTTCTCATCACTGATTTTGGTCAAGATCCTCATAGGTAATTAAGGAACCATTGGGAAATGCAGCAATGTATGCACATATTGTATCCAAATTAATACCAGTAGGTTTAAGACTTGGTGAGTCAACATTGTATGTGTCAGCGTCAAAATTTGAGCCACTGACAAAGGTTGATCCATCGCTGACAAAAGTTGAACCAGTAACAGGATGTACATATGAATCTCTTTTACTGGTTTGAGCTTCACTATGTGAGATGAAAGCCATGTTTCCAGATGTTGACTTGCTTCCATGATCAAGTAAGATCTCACTTTCCACAATCTTTAACTTATTGTAGACGTCATCAAAGGAAGAACTCTTATGGGCATTGGTAGCAATGATTGACCTAGCCTCAATTTTCCATGCATCACCAAGACCTCTAAGGAAAGTAGCAATGATATCAGTATCATCATGTTCTGTTCCCATAAAAGACAACTTGCTAGTGATGCCTAGAAGCCTACATCTCACCTCACTTAGCTTCTCACTGGGATGAGCCTTAAACACAACATATTCATGCAAAAGTTGCTTCTTCCTTTCTTTGGAAGTATCTTCATTACCATAATAGGTAACTTGAAGAGCTGCTCAAAGATTTTTATCAGAATCAAAACTTTTGTACTTGTGTTGATTCTTTGGACCCAAGGAAAGTTTAATAATGTTCAAAGTCTTCATGTCATTCCTTTTTGAGGCTATATCTGTAGTTGAGATAGCTCTTCTATCTTCAGGACTTTCAACACGTTCAGCGGTAGTAGAACCAGCTGTGGTTCTTCCTGTAATAGCAGCAGCAATCTAATAAAACGGATTTTGACACCCCGTATAAAAATTAGAAATTAAGTTCGTTGTTTTGGTCTAATCGAATTGATCTTAGTTCTCTATGTGACTCAGTTTTATTTTGGTGGAAACGAATATTTTTGGTTGTTTTTAAATTTAAATGTGCAAGACTTTAAAAGCAAATGTCGTTAAAGTAAAGGGCAAGTATATGAAGTGCGTGAAATTAAATCTAAATCTAATTAAAAGGAAGGTGCGATATTTAAAAGCTTTTTGAAAAGTAAATTAATTAAAATGACTAAAAATAAAAGCGTGACAAGAATTAAAAATGAACAAGTATTAAAAACGAAAAATAAAAATTTAAACAAGACAAAACATGGCAAATAACTCCCCCAATCGGAAAATATTCCGATCAACCCGATCGGAATATCACTAAACCTGTCGGAATGTTGCTCGAAAGATTCAGATCGGAATACCTGTCACTTATACTGATCGGAATATCTCAAGACACCCAGATCGGAATGTTGAAAACCTACCTGGTCGGAATAATGATCCCGTCGGAATATGGGGTGAGACTTGATCGGAATGGTGATCGGAACCCTATGATCGGAATAACTGTCACTACCCAATCGGAATACCAATCATGCACCTCAATCGGAATGAGGGTGAAGAACCAATCGGAATGTTGTCACTTACATACGATCGGAATACCACTTACCTTTTCTGATCGGAATACCAAGACACCCCCAAATCGGAATATTAAAACCCTTTTCAGATTGGTACCAATCGGAATGTATAACTCCCTTCCGATTGTTACGGTCGGAAAGCGGGGAAAAGTACACAAAATAAGCTACACAAATAAGCTAAGATTCTAATAAGCACTAGACGAAAAACTTAGTTAAAACCGTGTAAAAATAAGCTATAAAACTGAAAGTTAAAAATTTTTAAGACACGAAATTAATAAACTTTTAGAAAAACAACTTTTTATATAAAAAATAACTTTTGTAAAAACTATATAAACTTGAAAACAAATCAAATAAGCTATGAAAATAAGAGATTTAAAGCAATCAAAAGCATAAAGATCAAACCTTTAACAAATCAACAAGTTAAAAACGTGTAAATCAAAGAAAGGTAGAAGAAGATTAACAAGACAAAGTAAAGGTGCAAGAGATTAAAGAAACACTTACTTGAAATTAAAGGTAATTAAAGGTGCAAAACATGTATTTAAATGACAAGTAATTAAAGGTGCATAAAATAAAGGTGGAAGAACTAGTTTGTCAATCTAGCCAACAACATGAAAAGTAATTAGCTAATGACTATATATAGGGGATTAGGGAGGAGGTTAGAGGAAGCTTCCTCCCCTCCTTCCTTTATTCCTTAATTGCATGCTTAGGTCCCTCCTCTTCTTTAATCTTTTTGTTAATTGCGCCATTAGTCCTTAAGCCTTCAAATATTCTTTAATCTTGGACTTTAATGACTTTTGGCTCGGGATTTCTTTGGACTCATCTTTTAATTCTTTGATAAATAAGACTTGAGTTCCTCGGCTTTTGATAAACTTCCGTCTTTTGACTTTTTCTTCGATAAATCTTCAAAATTGGTCTTGGACTTCCGTTCTTTTTGCACTCTTGACTTCTTGACTTCGTCTTTCATCCTTTTCTTCAATAAAAGTCCGTAAATGCCCGTGTTTTCTCCACTTTTCACCTTTTCGTCCTAAATCACAACAAAAACACAAACCACCCATAATTCCGACATAAATGACATAAAATACACGTTTTGGTCCGGTTATTATTGTAATTAAGTGGTAGAAAAGATGTGTGTTTTCACACATATCAAATCCCCTACACTTGACCATTGCAATGTCCTCATGCAATGCATTAGTTACAAAGCACGTTTACATTTTTCATCATAATTAATCCACGTTGGCCTTTATTAAAAAGATAGAAAATTACAAAAATTCAAAGCAAAGAAATTAAAAAGCATACCTTGGGTTTTGGAAATGTCATGAATAATCATCATCCTCAACTTTTCACTTTCTCCAAACCAAGCTTAAAAACGAGATCATTGTTATTATAAGTTAGTAGACTAACACGAACTCATGTGGGCCAATTACTTACTTAGACTCCCTTATTCCTAGAGGTATATCTTATATTATTATTTGTCTTGAATGATCACGAGGATGCATTGTTTGACTTATTTCGATAGTTATTTATTCTGAAAATAAAGTGAACGATTTAATCAATAGTTAGCTAAAGGACCAAATCTTTTAAAACTGCTTCTCGGGACCTCATAAAGTTCATATCTTGGCATAACTCGCTTCGCGATTTGAGACCTTTCTCGGACCGATATTTGGCAGCGACTTCATACTTCAAATCTTGAGAGACGTTCATGAAATAATGGTCTTCTCTTCATATAGGAATTTCTTCACTTGAAGTTTTGAGAGATTCATACTTGGACCACGACTTCTTCATTTTTCTCCAATCTTTATTTTGGACTTTGATATACAACGATCCGCCTCCTTTTATGACTTGGATCTATTCATCCTCATACCTTGTTAGGGTCTTTTCGGATACACTTCTCCATGACTTTTGGGGAGTTTTGCTTTACGTCGTGTGTCTCGATCCTTCATATTGATTTTCGATAAATGATTCTCTCGATCCTTCATATTGATTTTCGATAAATGATTCTTCACATCACTTTGGATCTTTAGCAACAAAATATAGCCCTCATGCCTTGTTAGGGCCTTTTTGGACTCGCCAATCTTCGCGTCCCGCTTCAATAAGTTATGCCTTGGCTATGAACTCTAATCCATACCGAGCAACTTTTAAATGATCTGGGGCTAGAAGCTAAGTAACTTTTCAAATCGTACAACCTTATTTATTAGCAGATAAATTTATTAGCAAGCGATAGGAGAATAGGCTTATAATTAACTCACATAAATTCACGAAAGAATACCGAACTTATAATTGGCTCTATCATCTCTCGTTCTCCACTGTTTAAAATCTCAAGTAATGAGATTCGTGGATGCTTAGCCTATTAAATCAACGTTTTGGGTTTTCGAGTCGCCTATAGGATCTTGCAAATTCTTAGACTTTTTCAAGTTTAGAAATCGCATCTTAAAGTTCCCTTGGTAAACAACTCTCTAGGATCAATTATAGGAACTTGCGAAAAGTTCTTGTTCTTAACCCGTGAGAGTTAAGACTTTCGCGTTTTATAGCTCCCTATATAAAAGCCTAGCAAAACTTGACTTAAACATGTTAAGGATACTAGCTAGAGTAAACTCGGATTGAGTCAAAAGATTCACAACGTTTGAAAACTAAAACCACTTATTCAAAGATTTATTCTAGCAAAGGAAGAAAATAACTATACAAAGATAACAACTAATAGGCCAAAATAGATCAAAAATTTTGAAAAATGTCGAAAAATTGATTTTCCGGTTAAAATGAGGACAAATACAAGGAAAAGACCACTTAACTTCGATAGAAGTCCCCCCTACACTTAAGATAAACATTGTCCTCAATGTTTAAGCATATGGGAGTAAACTCCCCTACACTTAGGACATTGTGCACGTTGTTTAAATCTCGCGAAGGAAAAGACAACTAAAGAGATTCCTATTTTAATATTGAGAAAATATAAAGTAGGGAATCGAAAAGAGTTTAGGATAGAACCGGGAAGAAGTAGAACACGGAATCACGGGTCGTCAAGAATCATCAAAAGTGGATCATTGAAGCTCGAATCCCTGATTAAGAAGTGAGGAGAAGAAATAGCAAACCAACGGGTCCCCCTACACTTATGATAAAGAAAGCGAAAAGATAGATGCATGGGTTGCCTCCCAAGAAGCGCTTGATTTTTGTTAACCGAGTCATTAGCCTGACTCGACCTTGATCATCAACGGAAGCAGCATGAAACATATCCACCAGGATCAAAGACATAGTTTTCATCCATCAATAAGCACGAGCTTAAGGCGAACAAGGCAAGCTAAATAAGAAGTGGCAAGGTTCCCTTAAGCAGTGATGGAGCGCGGTGGAAGCAAGTTGAAGTGGAGCAAGCATGTCGTCAAAATTTCCAAAGATTTTTCCTTTTATTTCATCAGGTGGATACTGAGATGGCTTAAAGACTTCAATACCGGGGTCGAACACCTTTTCCTTTAAGGGAAAATAGCACTCAGGCTCAGCCGAGTGTGAAGAAGATCCGCCAAGAAGCACAACCTCGTCCTCAAAAGTGGGACAAAGAGGTGTCAAATCATACGTGCAACGGATTTCGGTGTCGACCGGTTTCTTCTCCTTGGACAAAATGCTCTTCAAATCCAAAGTAGGATCAAGACGATAATCTTCAAAGTCCAAAGGAGGAGCATCACTCTCATGAGGGAAGTATATGTTGAGAAATTCAGAGAAATCTTCCTCAAATGAATAATCGTCCAAAGTAGGATCGAGTGATGGCGGAGGATCTTCATCATGTGAAGAATCGCTCGAGAGAGTATCAGCCTCATCAAAATCATCATATGTGGGCAGCTCGGGATACTCAAAAGTACAATCAAAATCATATGAATCTGAGCTAGAATCATCATCATCATAAGCATCAAAGACCGGTTGAGAATCATAAATGGGAGAAGCGTCCAAAGTAGAGCGAGAATCATCCACATCATCATGAAAAAGTAGATTATCGATGCAAGAGTCGAATAGAGGATTGTCGTAGACGGTAAAGTCATCGAGCACATTAATCATATTCACTGATTCTCGACCTCCAAAAGTTGTACTAGTAAGCTTCCCCTTTTGAAAACTTGTGCATCATCCCTGACTCTTAAGATTAACTCACCTTCGGCAACATCCACTAAAGCTCGTCCGGTTCTCAAGAATGGCCGACCAAGTATTAAAGGAATACGAGGGTCCATTTCATAATCAACTACGACAAAATCGACCGGGAAAGTAAATGCGCCAACTTTAATGAACACGTCTTCGACTATACCAACAGGGTAAGCGAGAGTGCGATTTGCAAGTTCAAGAGTCATCTTTGTTGGAGTGAGGTCGGGCAATGATAGTGTTTTCCAAACACTTAGTGGCATCAAATTAATACTGGCCCCGAGATCAGCAAGGGCAGTAAATTCTTCAGTTTTGTTGAACACGCAAGGCAACACAAAACGACCGGGATCTCCAAGTTTTTCTGGAAGTTCTTTGAGAATAACTGCAGAGCAGTTTTCATTTAATCGTGTGTTGGCGAGTTCAATCAGCTTCTCTTTCTTGCTAAGCAATTCCTTAAATGCTTTAACAAATTTGGGCATGTGGACAAGTGCTTCAAGAAAGCTAATGTTGAAGTTCATTTGAGAAATCATCTTGATATAGCTAGTCACTTGAGCGTCCTCCTTGTTTAGCATTTTATTCTTGCCCAAGCGAGAAGGATAAGGGATATTAGGTTTGGGTGGTGAGGGTGCAGGTGTAGGTAAAGGTTGGGATGTTGAAGGGTCATTCGAGGGAATTTTAGCACGTCGAGGCGGAGACAGTAATGGTGCACTAATACTAGGTGTAGGAGGAGTATGGATAAATGGTTGTGGAGGAGGTGTAGATGATGGTGGTGGGGTTGGGGGTCCTACGATGGTGACTCCACTACGGTTAGTAATAGCACTCACATTGGCTCGCGGATTAGTGACGGTGTTTGAAGGTAGAGAACTTGAAGTAGAAGGTTGAGCAGGGGGAAAGAAACTAGCAAGCATATTCTTCAAATCATTGGTTTGATTGCTGAAGGAGGATTGAATATCATTTTGAAGCTCGGATCTTATCTCATTTCCTTGCTTTGTGATATCTCCTTTAAGATTGATAATTTGGCTCTGCAGATTCTTGATTTGCTCACCTTGGGTTCTCATGATGGCCTCAACATCGGTGTTTATGGGTGGGTGTTGTTGGGCGGGTTGGTGATAAGGATTAGAAGCTCTTGGTGGGATTTGGTTGCTTCTAGTGTAGTTGTTGGCGGGGTTTTGGTTTTGAGGAGAAAAACCGGGTGAAAGGTAATTGTTTGAACGGTAGCTCAGCAGGTTTCTATCCCCTTGTTGTCTAGTTTGGTAATTTTCCGGTGAATAATTACCATAAGCTGCATACACATTTTCCGGATTTCCTTGTGTCGAAGGACAATCGGTGTATGGGTGAGGACCGCCACATGTTTCACAAGGATTAGCAACCGCTTTAACTTGTTGTTGTTGTTGATTTGAAGCGAGAAGCGTAATACTTTTGCTCATTTCAGTCATCATGCGGGTGAGTTCGGTCATCTCAGGGTTTGCTGAGGTAGAAGAAACATTGACTCTCGGGTTGTTCCTAGAAGAAGCAGAGGAATCCCAGTTTTTGTGGTGAGTAGTCATGTTCTCAATAAGCTCTCTACACTCCTCGGGTCTCCTTTTCATGAATGTGCCACCGGCGGCTGCATTGATCGTATCACGATCTCGAAAAGTCAAACCGTTGTAGAAAGTATCAATTAAGGTCACAGGGAGCATGTTGTGGTTTGGACATCTATCGATCAAGACATTATATCTCTCCCAAGCATCAAAAAGAGATTCATCGGGATCTTGCATGAAACCGCTGATCTGATTGCGAAGGCTCGTGACCATGGATGGTGGAAAGTAGCGCGACAAAAAGCGTTGAGTCATGTCATCCCAAGTGTGAATAGAATTCTTCGGGAGACGATCAAACCATTTCTCGGCATGATGTAATAAAGTATGTGGAAAGAGTTGTAGGCGAAGTTCATCCATTGTGGCACCGGCCAACTTCATGCTTTGGGTGATTGTAATGAACTTGTCGAGGTGTTTGTTGGCATCATCATCATGCAATCCTCTAAATGGGTTTGTTTGTACTTGCTGAATCATGTGATGCTTCAACGAAAACTCAGGAGCGTTGATTTGCATCGGCGCAATCGGTCCTCCTCGTCCAAACATTGTTGGTTGACAAAGTTCCTCCATGGTCCGAAGATCGGGCTGTGGAAGAGCATTGTTGTTATTATTATTATTATTATTGAGGTGCGGTGGCATGTTGTTGTTGTTAGCACCTGCCATATCTAAATCTTCTTGAGGCTCGGGCTCTTGATAATTAGAAGATCTAGTACGCATACACCTGAAAATGCAAAAGAAAACAGAACCAAACACAAAGACAATATATATACACAATAAAGATAAAATCTTTTTGGATTTTTGAAAATTTTAATTTTTATGGTTTTTTATCAATTTTTAATTTTTATGAGTTTTGAATTTTTTTTATGCAAGAAAAATAACACTCACAAGTGAGCGGATCCCATAAAGCAACGTGTCTCTCACAGAAAACTGTTGATCTTAACGAAAAGAGCCGGCAGCGGCGCCATTTAATAAAACGGATTTTGACACCCCGTATAAAAATTAGAAATTAAGTTCGTTGTTTTGGTCTAATCGAATTGATCTTAGTTCTCTATGTGACTCAGTTTTATTTTGGTGGAAACGAATATTTTTGGTTGTTTTTAAATTTAAATGTGCAAGACTTTAAAAGTAAATGTCGTTAAAGTAAAGGGCAAGTATATGAAGTGCGTGAAATTAGATCTAAATCTAATTAAAAGGAAGGTGCGATATTTAAAAGCTTTTTGAAAAGTAAATTAATTAAAATGACTAAAAATAAAAGCGTGACAAGAATTAAAAATGAACAAGTATTAAAAACGAAAACTAAAAATTTAAACAAGACAAAACATGGCAAATAACTCCCCCAATCGGAAAATATTCCGATCAACCCGATCGGAATATCACTAAACCTGTCGGAATGTTGCTCGAAAGATTCAGATCGGAATACATGTCACTTATACTGATCGGAATATCTCAAGACACCCAGATCGGAATGTTGAAAACCTACCTGGTCGGAATAATGATCCCGTCGGAATATGGGGTGAGACTTGATCGGAATGGTGATCGGAACCCTACGATCGGAATAACTGTCACTACCCAATCGGAATACCAATCATGCACCTCAATCGGAATGAGGGTGAAGAACCAATCGGAATGTTGTCACTTACATACGATCGGAATACCACTTACCTTTTCTGATCGGAATACCAAGACACCCCCCAATCGGAATATTAAAACCCTTTTCAGATTGGTACCAATCGGAATGTATAACTCCCTTCCGATTGTTACGGTCGGAAAACGGGGAAAAGTACACAAAATAAGCTACACAAATAAGCTAAGATTCTAATAAGCACTAGACGAAAAACTTAGTTAAAACCGTGTAAAAATAAGCTATAAAACTGAAAGTTAAAAACTTTTAAGACACGAAATTAATAAACTTTTAGAAAAACAACTTTTTATATAAAAATAACTTTTGTAAAAACTATATAAACTTGAAAACAAATCAAATAAGCTATGAAAATAAGAGATTTAAAGCAATCAAAAGCATAAAGATCAAACCTTTAACAAATCAACAAGTTAAAAACGTGTAAATCAAAGAAAGGTAGAAGAAGATTAACAAGACAAAGTAAAGGTGCAAGAGATTAAAGAAACACTTACTTGAAATTAAAGGTAATTAAAGGTACAAAACATGTATTTAAATGACAAGTAATTAAAGGTGCATAAAATAAAGGTGGAAGAACTAGTTTGTCAATCTAGCCAACAACATGAAAAGTAATTAGCTAATGACTATATATAGGGGATTAGGGAGGAGGTTAGAGGAAGCTTCCTCCCCTCCTTCCTTTCTTCCTTAATTGCATGCTTAGGTCCCTTCTCTTCTTTAATCTTTTTGTTAATTGCGCCATTAGTCCTTATGCCTTCAAATCTTCTTTAATCTTGGACTTTAATGACTTTTGGCTCGGGATTTCTTTGGACTCATCTTTTAATTCTTTGATAAATAAGACTTGAGTTCCTCGGCTTTTGATAAACTTCCGTCTTTTGACTTTTTCTTCGATAAATCTTCAGAATTGGTCTTGGACTTCCGTTCTTTTTGCACTCTTGACTTCTTGACTTCGTCTTTCATCCTTTTCTTCAATAGAAGTCCGTAAATGCCCGTGAATTCCCGTGTTTTCTCCACTTTTCACCTTTTCGTCCTAAATCACAACAAAAACACAAACCACGCATAATTCCGACATAAAAGACATAAAATACACGTTTTGGTCCGGTTATTATTGTAATTAAGTGGTAGAAAAGATGTGTGTTTTCACACATATCACAATCCTAGCTGCTTTATCAAATTGATTGCCATATCAATGATTTCCCAATGAGTATGGTCATGAATTTGAAGGTATTGTTAAAAATTGAACTTCCATTGTTCAAAGTTTTCAGGGTCGAGTATTTGGATTTTTAGGTTGTGATTTGATGAGGATGAAGATTCTATGGCAGACATCTTGTTTGGTTCTAGGGTTTCTGGTGATTTTAGGTTTTACTGTTCTTTTTAGATCAAAGTTACTCAACAAGCTCTAATACCACTTGTTGATCCCAAACTTAGATCGAATAGCTTTGTATTAAACAAGATTGAATCAAGATTAATACTTAGAGAAACATTGTTGTATTAAACAATTAAAGTGTTATGCGGATTTAACACTTAGAATAAAGAACAAACAAACAAAGTAAACCAAACTTTCACTTTAGAATGAACTTGCTTATAATGAAAGTTGTAAAACTGAATTGTGACAATCCGTCAATTTATGGTTGATATTTTATTCTCAAATATTATTTAAAAACATTATTTTAATGTTATATTATGAACTCACTTATTTTTGGGAAGAAATTTGGATTTACGTCTTGAAGTAGCATCGACTACGTCTAAACCGGAGGATTCAACGTTACGTGCTTACGTTTACATACACCGTTTTGGTGACAGTCTGACATTTCAGAAAATAAATTTATCCGTGAATATTATTTTGGAATATTAAATTTGTGTTGGTTCATAAACTTACAAAATTACGAAAATAGATTAGGACTTACGATTATAATTTAACGTCCTTTACGACTAAACCGGAAACCTTAGGATTACGTATTTACGTTTTCGAACTCCGTGTTTGATGAAACATTTATTATTAGATTCGTTTTGTGCCGTTGATTCATAATTTATAAAAACATTTTTCGTAAAACGACCCGAGGGCACGCAAATCGAGGAAACTAGAATCGAGGAGTACCCGTAATTAAATGGGGATGAGACAAAACAAGTTTTGCCCCATCCCTAATATGGGACGGCTAAACAAAGCTAACAACACCTTGTGGTGTCAAGCTTACAAGATAAGCTAAGACACATGTCTTAGTTTACTTGTAAACTAGCAACCAACATCAAAACCACCACCTCAAACCATTTTCATTCATTTCAACACATGCAAACCACTAAACACTCTCCTCCCTCTCTCTAAAATTCGTCCCATCCTCACCATAAACAACTCACTTTGATCAAATTTAACCATAAACATTTGTTATAATTAACATATGTTAATCCTCCATTCAAAGAGATGAAGATTGGTGCAAGTTTTAACATCCAAGGAGAAGTTTTGTTGGTGTCTTGGGGCTGATTTTCCACAAGGAGTACTTGAAGAATGGTGGTCTTGAAGATGGTATTGGTTTATCACAAGTTGTGTGATCAAAATCCATGTCTTGATCATAACCTACATCATCATGGTGGTATAAAGATTGTCCTCCCCATCCTTTTGTTAATTTTGATTATGTAATCATGTATTTTCTTCTTAAATGTATATATGTATGATGATATATGATGATAAAAATATTATGTGGAGATTTGGTGTTGATAGATTTGATAAACATGGGTAAAAAGATGGACAAACTACATGTAAAAATGGTTAAATCTTGCATAAATGGTAGGCTGTATAAAAACAGTAACTAACCACATTGTAGACTGATAAAATGGCAAAGTGGAATCAATATACAGTAAGTGTTAGGTCTTCTACACATGTGAGAGTTGGCCATGCAATGGAATCATTATAATGAGTGAGATATGATCAAAACAAGTTTAGAGTACCAATCTGAATAGTCAGTTTTGGACGGACAGTTAGGGGTATTTAGAGTTAGATTGAGCAGTAGCTAAAACTAAGTTAATTGTAGCACATATCATGTAGTTTATGGTGTCCAAAAATGAGCTTCTATCTCCTTATAGAACTCAAGATATGCTAAAAATTGTGAAAGTGAAAGTAAAAATCAGATTTTGGGAAATTATAGTATAATAGTATTATATAAGCACTCAAATAAAAATAGTATAAAATGTGAATTAAAACCCACTAACTTATATAATAAATTTATATAAATATGTATAAGAATAAATAAATGGTACATTTTATAAAAATGGTAATTTGATAAGTTTTATAAGTTATAAAACTATAAACATGATTTTTACGACTTTTTCGGCTATTACCGTAAAATTAACGTTTTTCGCCAATTAAAACTTAGACGATCAAACCCGTCTAATGTAAACTTTTATAAACTCGTATACTGATATATAAACATATATAACAAGTAAAACCGATAAAACCCGAACTATAAAACATACGGACATTAACGGGCTAAGTTAACGTTATTGGACTAATAATACAACAAAATGAACTAAAACACTTATAACCTTATTTATTGGGCTTAACCCATTTAGGCCTAACATGTAAAGTGTAAATACTGATAATAAAACTATAAAATGGATTAATACAAGTTAAAGAACTTATAATAAGTTTATTGGACTTAAAATATGTAAATAGGTAAAACTAGTAAACTAGTATAAAAGTTATCGACACATAACACTAAAATGAGTAAATGAGAATATGTAAACCCACTTGATCATCATATATATATAATCATCATATGTATACATAATTGTTATTTTTATAAAGTCATTGGACAAACGTCTAAGACCGATTATTATTTATATAGGTTTCCATGATTGAAGCACGTACCGTACATCCGAATTGCCGATAACCCGCCTTCCCACATCAACGTGAGTTCATAGCCTCACACTCTTTTAAATGTTTTTATGAAATGTTTTATAAACCCGCGAGGGAGATAACATGTTAGTTTTACTAAAATAGGACACCATTTGTCCCGATTGTTTGTTTATTGATTTGGACCCGGATGATTGTATGACCCTATGAATGATTAAATGACCCGATAGATGAAATAAAATGGATTATTAAAGTTAGGTTATGTCACTAAAAGTCCCATTATCATGAATTGTGAACTACCGGGATTTGGTAGATGCTTATGCATATAATAGTACTATTTGGGGACGATCACCCCAGTTCGCGCCTTGACGGTTGATCCCCGTCGTGCCACATTGATTGGTAAGCGAATTTATGTATAAAAGGATTTACATAGCGTGACCTTTGTGACGACACGCTAATTTAGATGGGCAAATGAATTTCGGGCTAGCTACCCGTTGTTTGTTTTAGTAAGGTAACAATGTCATGCATCTTATAATAATCCAATTAACGAAATACTGCTATACGCACCGAATTACGATGTATTGCCTGACTAGCAATACGGGGTCATACTATTGATATTATGTTCGTGTTTTGGTTTTATATAACCATATTCATATAACGGTTTTTATTTAATCTATACAACGTTATGAAACGTATTGTATGATGTTTTTAGCGACAATGGTTCGTATAATGATTTTGAAGGCGAAAGCCTATATTATGATTTTGATAAGGATTTGTATAAAATGACTTTGGCTATTTTATGGCCTATTACAAAGATTTGTACAAAATGATTTTTGGTAATAATTTTATACCGATGTTATATTGATGGATTTTATTAAACTCTATGAATTCACTCGGCGTTATCGCTGACCTTTTCT